>CM055080.1:2982413-3351066 GCA_029204045.2 Tillandsia leiboldiana | reverse complement strand
GTGCGCCAAACGGAGGTCCCGATGCGATCCCGCAGCTCCACCGAACAAACACGCGCCACCGGCCACGTGAGAAGCTACACTATGCCACAATGCGAGATAAGAAGAGGGACCGGGGATCAGAAAACATGCGGCAAACCGCGCTCCAAAGGGCAAAAGAAACCAAACGGCGACGAGAAACGCCGCGCGTTGCCCGGAAAACCCATCGCGCACACACGCCGCTGGCGCGTCGCCAAGCACCAGCCCGCGCGGCAAAGCGGCGCAGCTGCACGCTCCAAAAAACCAGCCATTCGCGGGCGCCCAGCAAGTCCGCGCGGACAAGGCCGCCCGCGCGGCGCCCAGCAAGTACGCGCGGCACAAGGCGCCCGCGGCGCCCAGCAAGTCCGCGCGGCACAAGGCCGCCCTGCGAGGGTTGCAGTGCCGCGCGCACAGCGCGCGGACTGCACAACAGCGCGGGGCCCAGGAGGAAGCCGCGCCCGGGGCCTGCAGCGCCGCGCGCCCGCGCGCGGCCTGCACACCGCGCGGGGCCCGAGGGCCGCCCGCGCGGGGGCATGCAGCGCCGCGCGGCCAGCGCGCGGCCTGCACACCGCGCGGGGCCCAAGGGGCCGCCCGCGCGGGGCCTGCAGTGCCGCGGCGCGGCCAGCGCGCGGCCTGCACACCGCGCGGGGCCCAAAGGGGCCGCCCGCGCGGGGCCTGCAGCGCCGCGCGCCAGCGCGCGGCCTGCACACCGCGGGGCCCAAGGGGCGCCCGCGCGGGGCCGGCCAGCGGCGCCGCGCGCCCAGCGCGCGGCCTGCACAACGCGCGGGGCCCAGGGGCCCCCGCCCGCGGGGGCCTGCAGTGCCGCGCGCCCAGCGCGCGGCCTGCACACCGCGCGGGCCCAAAGGGCCGCCCGCGCGGGGCCTGCAGCGCCGCGCGCCCAGCGCGCGGCCTGCACACCGCGCGGGGCCCAAGGGGCGCCCGCGCGGGGCCTGCAGCGCCGCCGCGCCAGCGCGCGGCCTGCACACCGCGCGGGGCCCAAGGGCCGCCCGCGCGGGGCCTGCAGCGCCGCGCGCCCAGCGCGCGGCCTGCACACCGCGCGGGGCCCAGGGGGCCGCCCGCGCGGGGCCTGCAGCGCCGCGCGCCCAGCGCGCGGCCTGCACACCGCGCGGGGCCAAGGGCCGCCCGCGCGGGCCTGCAGCGCCGCGCGCCCAGCGCGCGGCCTGCACACCGCGCGGGCCCAAGGGGCCGCCCGCGCGGGCCTGCAGCGCCGCGCGCCCAGCGCGCGGCCTGCACACCGCGCGGGCCCCAAAGGGCCGCCCGCGCGGGGCCTGCAGTGCCGCGCGCCCATGCGCGCGGCCTGCACACCGCGCGGGGCCCAGGGGCCGCCCGCGCGGGGCCTGCAGTGCCGCGCGCCCAGCGCGCGGCCTGCACACGCGCGGGGCCCAGGAGGCCACCCGCGCGGGAGGGGGGGTCTGCAGTGCCGCGCGCCCTGCGCGCGGCCTGCAAGCCCCCGGCACTGCGTTGCACCGCAGGCCGCGCGCGTGCATGCGGGCTGCGCGCCTTGCGCGCAGCCCGCCGCTCGCGCCAGCGCAGCCCGCGCGCGCCGCCGCCCAGGCGATGCTGCCGCGGCCCGGCGCCCTGCTGCACCTCAACAGCAGCAGGGCGCTCGCTGCGCGCGGCGCCCATGCGCGCCGCGCAGCGGCCCGCCTCCTAGCCGCGCGCCGTACAAATTGCACGCGTCGCTGGCCCGGCAGCCTCGCCACGGACCCCCGTGACATCAACCTGCCCACCACAGCAGCAGGTGAAAGAAAATAAAAGAGAGGAGAGGAGAGAGCAAAACCACAACCAAAAATAAAATCATAAAAAATAAACCGACCGACGAGGCTCGCCGACCTCGCTCGGCTTCACGCCCTCGCTCGGGGAAGAAAAGCTCAGAAACCCTCTCCATTTCCTCCATCTTCATCTTCCTTCTTCTCTTTTCCTTTCCTTATCTTTCCTTTTCTCTCTTTCTTTCTTTCTCTTTTTTTTTTTTTCCCTGCTGCAGAGGTGGAGGGGAGGGGGTTTAATAAAGCAGAGGCTTAATTAAATTAATTAACTTAATTAACTTAATTCCAAAAAACCCAACTCCAACTCACTTTTTGCCCTCGGGCCCTCCGCCGCCGCCCAGAACCTCCCGAGCTCCGCTGTAATTCCAAAGTACACGCGCTCACAGCTTTTTCTCTTCAAAAAGCTCAAACCGTTGAGTCGGGGTGCTCAAATCAAATACCGGCTCCAAAATGCCAGTTCCGACTCACTTTTTGCCTCCGGGGTCTTCCGCGTCAGTCCGGAACCTCCCGAACCTCGCTGTAAATCAAAAGTACGCGTGTCCACAGCTTTTTCCCTCCTCAAAAAGCTCGACCGTTGAGTCGGGGTGCTCAAATCAAATACCGCTCCAAAAATGCCAGTTCCGACTCACTTTTTGCCTCCGGTCTTCCGCGTCAGTCCGGAACCTCCCGAACCTCGCTGTAAATCAAAAAGTACACCTGCTCCAAGTGTTCCCAATTTTTCTGCAACCCAAAGCGGTGTCGGCGCTTCCCGTACCAGTCACCTAACGCGTACAAAGCCCGAAACAAGCAGAGGCTTCCACGGGGATCCAAATCAACCCGAACTCCTCTGAAAACACAAGTGGGACACATCCAAGGCAAATTCCTCCGCACCACACCATCCTGCAAGGTCGGTGCGTCATCCAAATCCCGGTGTTCTACACTCTCCCCCCCCTTAAAAGGGTTTCGTCCTCGAAATCCAACTAAATCCATACTTAGGAGGGTAAATCAAAAACAAAAGGGATAGAAGATCCTCAGATTGCCCAAGGCTCTCAAGTGGTCACTCACATTCCTTATGCTGACAACACTGAGCCTTTCCCCAAAGGTATGATTCGACTGCAAAATCTTCTGGTTTCACCAACAAGAATCGCATCGGTCGATGAGGATAACGCAGTCCTCGTCCATCACCAAGGAAGGGAAAGCAAAACAAAACTTGCGGGGTTCAAATAGACCTCATCCAGCCTGATCACAGCTCGAGGATCCACAACTCGCATAACTCGTTTCTATATATAACTCTCAGGCTGGTAGTCTCCCTTGATTCGGATCTCAAAAACCGAAGTTCAAGCCTCCTTAAGGCAAAACTCCTCAGATGCTTCATAGCCACCAAAGCTCCAGTTCCACAAAACATGGATCACCTCCCCTGACAGGGAAAAAACTTCAACCTCGAGAACCTTCTCTCGATTCTGGCACTCAATTCCCAGGGTTACACAGCTCGCCTAAACAGGGCATACTGAACAAAATGTCCTCGCCGGGATAAGCAATCATACATCCTTGCAAAATCTATCACCGGCGTTACCTCAACCTGACCTCCTGAGTGTCCAAGCACTTTAGGTTCGAGGGTTCAGAACAATTCCATGACCTCTCTATCACGGCAAAATCCGGACCAAGCTGGTATCCTCCTCAGCTTTGCCTCAATACACCTCATATCCTCTGTCACTCAAGCGGCTAAAACACAAGGCCAAAACACAAAATCCTCGATGTCGAGTAGTGGCAACTCTCAAAGCTTGGCAACCAACTTCTTCCTCCTTAGAAGTTGTAGCACTAACCTCAAGAGCCCCCCAAGCTCCAAGTCGCTTCGGAGGTAAGCAAAAACCCACGACGGTAACACCACCAACCCGTCCAGTGAAACAGGAAAAACACAGCTCTTAAATCAGTAGGGCATTAGTCAATCTACTTGACCACGCAAACCGCTCAAACTGCCCTACTGATTCCGGATCAGTATCCAGGCACCGCCCTCGGCTGTAAGGTTCCATAAAGATATCAATCACTCGAAGGCATCTGCCCAAGCACAAGGTGAGACTAATCAAGTTCGAACCTTACAAGAACTCACAACGGTTGTGTACCCACAACGTGACATCACCACGGTGTAACAACCGCCTGGATCCTCACTGTCGTATTCCCACGACGAGGTACTAGGTCTCAGAGACCTCTCGATCCGTCAAATCTCGCAGCTGCGCTCACAGCTCTCTCTGTCTCACGGTTGATACTCCACGAGGTGCTGTCGAAGTTGGCGCGGTTACCAAACCACGTCAATGACTGTCTCGATCTCAGTCCCAATCAAGTAACTACCTGGTAACTCGGCCAGGGGCATCAACCACCTGGTAACTCGGCCAGGGGCAAGTAACCTCCTGGTAACTCAGCCAGGGGCAGGCAACCTCCTGGTAACTCAGCCAGGGCATCATATATCTCATCGCATGCTATAAAAATACACTCCTCCTGACCAGGTCTACGGAGGGTCAATGTCTTCTCTCTCGACAATCCATGATAGCATAAATTGGGACGACCGATTCCTATCCAACCTCGTATCAACACCTCAGCACTGATGTAGGACTAACATCTCGATGATCAATCCAAGGTCCTAGTTGCACTGGCAGGACAGGCAGCACTCATCCACGTGCTTCACGTGATCAGAAAATTGATCCAAACGTGCAAAACCATCAGTCCTGACACTGGCCCACACGAAGGTACCCCCGCTTTACCGAAACGCACACACGCGTTGGCATAAAGCATGCTCCAACTCCGACGACCACACCAGGTGAGACGCGACCCACAACCCTGGCGATGAAAGCGGCCCATGCAAAAGGGGAACTCACATCCTGGCACTGCTGCTGAAGCGAGCACTGTCGAGAGCCTCCTGGTCTCAGTCTCTCCTGAGACCCATGATCCTGTGGGTGGAATCATGGCAACCTCGAAACACGCGACTATCGCAAAATCGGCGATGCCGGAGCTCTCACTCCGAAGCTGATCCCCCGCTCACCGTCTCCCTCGGACGGGGTCACTGATCCACAGTCAAACCATCGAGCATGCACGCTCACTGCATCCAAGGTCGGCAATCGCCGAAAATGCACAAAGAGATAGTCATCTAGAGGCGGTTCCCACTCGAACACAACCAACCTCTAAGCCTCATCCTGGGCGACCAGGGATACACCGCTCAACCGTCACAGAAACTCACCCCAGAACATCAACTGCGCTCCCGATGGTCCAACAAGACGAATCCGACGCCACAGCTCTCTTGGCGTCCCAAAGAAAAGTACATAACCAAGCGCCCTGATGCTTATCCTGGATGAACAAATCCTCGAACAAATCTTCCATAACAGCGTTCCAGTTCTCGGCCTCTCACGGCTCCAACTCGGTCCCGAAATCTACAAGGGATGGAACTGGATGCGGTACACAACCTATCAGTAACCTCTCGCTGCTTCCGCACCATCAATGGTGCGATCAGGAACAGAAATCGACAAAGTCGCGGCCGGAGGTACTACTGACGATACTCCGGGAGATGCTCTCGGTCCAAGCATGTGCATCACACGCTCCATGCTCTCTCCTCCTGGCGCCATAACGCCTCAAATACCAGGACTGCTTGGGCCTGGATCTCTCAAGCCTCTCTCGGCTCCATCCATTTAGCTTCCCGCTAAACAAGCCCCTCATCCTAGGTCAAACACGCCCTCGCCGCTGCACGGCGTCTCGGAAGCATCCAAAAACCACTGCAACAAACAAACATTAGGACCAAGACTTTCTCGACCCAAACAAACGAAAGTCTAAACATGATAACCTTTCTAAAGCATTATGTTGTCTGCAGCCAACACAATCACCTTTAGAGAAAAACATGCGAGGTCACTCACCCCAATCCTCAGGGGGAGGTACACCCTCAGACAAGACTCTCGCTAAGGTCACGTCTCACACGGCAGTCTTCCCACTGTCCAACCAAAAGCCTAGGGTCTCCAAGTCCCCAACGACCTATATTCCTAGGCTCTGATACCACCTAATCTGTCACGCCCCGGGGTCGAAATGCGACCCGGGCTCACCAACAGATCCGCCGCCTGTACGGAGACTGCCGTACAGACGAAGCGTCTAACCTGCAAAAGAGATCTATAGCTAACAAGTATCAGAGCTGAAAGGAAGCAGGAACACCAAGCGGTGAAAAGTCCAAGTACAGCAGTCCACTAGAACCCACAACATAAGTACAAAAGCACTAAAAGGTACAAAAATGGAAACTAAAAAGTACAAGTGACACTAACACCGACACCACCGACTCGGGTAGGAGCTAGCCAGCTACGCCCTTACCTCGGTCAGAAAGCTCCGAACGAGCCAAACCTGGAACGGTCGCCTCAGGAACACCTGTCATCACAGCGGGTGTGAGATCTACTGCAACAGTCAGATCTCAGTGGGTACCAAAGCTAAACCCACGGTACACCCACTCAGTCTGCTGGAGACAAAAACACAAATAGATAGATAGATAGATAGATAGATAGATAACTGGAAATGAATCTATCGCTACATGTCTCAATGCAATGCTGGAGGTAAGTTCTCAGTCTCTCTCACGGGAGGCTTGGAAACTACGAACGTCTGCGTCCCCTACAGCCCTTATCAAACAAGAACGGGCTGTAGGCTTAGGCGCCCATAGTTTCCGCCCCCGCACTGGGACTGCTAGAACTCTACAAGACACTAGAAGGCCACCTCAATCCCTTCTAGTAACCACCTGGTGACTCGGCCAGGGCATAACTATCTCTCTGGTAACTCGGCCAGTGATACTTACCTATCTGGTAACTCAGCCAGTGATTAATACCCATCTGGTAACCCTGCCAGCGGTAACTACTCACCTGGTAACTCAGCCAGTGATTTATACCCATCTGGTAACTCTGCCAGTGGTATCTACTCATCTGGTAACTCAGCCAGTGATTTATACCCATCTGGTAACTCTGCCAGTGGTATCTACTCATCTGGTAACTCAGCCAGTGATTTATACCCATCTGGTAACTCAGCCAGTGGTATCCACACGTCTGGTAACTCAGCCAGTGACAACTCGTATACTCTAACAATGTTACTAACACTCGTGTCCAAGTCGGAAACGACAACCCTCGACTTACACGACTGTTCCGCAATTACCTGATAGTAAGGATACGATACCTTTGCATTCGGAAGCATAAAGGGCAATCCGTAGTTCATTGGGAGAAACCAACCCACCTGCGATCCATCCGCGAAAACCGTGCGCCAAACGGAGGTCCCGATGCGATCCCGCAGCTCCACGCGGAAAAACACGCGCCACCGGCCACGTGAGAAGCTAACACTATGCCACAACTGCGAGATAAGAAGAGGGACCGGGATCAGAAAACATGCGGCTAAAACCGCGCTCACAAAGGGCAAAAGAAACCAAACCGGCGACGAGAAACGCCGCGCGTTGCCCGGAAAACCCATCGCGCACACACGCCGCGGCGCGTCGCCAAGTCACAGCCCGCGCGGCAAAGGCGGCGCAGCTGCACGGCTCCAAAAACCCAGCCATTCGCGCGGCGCCCAGCAAGTCCGCGCGGCACAAGGCCGCCCGCGCGGCGCCCAGCAAGTCCGCGCGGCACAAGGCCGCCCGCGCGGCGCCCAGCAAGTCCGCGCGGCACAAGGCCGCCCGCGCGAGGGTCTGCAGTGCCGCGCGCCCAGCGCGCGGCCTGCACACCGCGCGGGGCCCAGGAGGCCGCCCGCGCGGGGCCTGCAGCGCCGCGCGCCCAGCGCACGGCCTGCACACCGCGCGGGGCCCGAGGGGCCGCCCGCGCGGGGCCTGCAGCGCCGCGCGCCCAGCGCGCGGCCTGCACACCGCGCGGGGCCCAAGGGGCCGCCCGCGCGGGGCCTGCAGTGCCGCGCGGCCAGCGCGCGGCCTGCACACCGCGCGGGGCCCAAAGGGCCGCCCGCGCGGGGCCTGCAGTGCCGCGCGGCCTGCACACCGCGCGGGGCCCAAGGGGCCGCCCGCGCGGGGCCTGCAGCGCCGCGCGCCCAGCGCGCGGCCTGCACACCGCGCGGGGCCCAAGGGGCCGCCCGCGCGGGGCCTGCAGCGCCGCGCGCCCAGCGCGCGGCCTGCACACCGCGCGGGGCCCAAGGGGCCGCCCGCGCGGGGCCTGCAGTGTCGCGCGCCCAGCGCGCGGCCTGCACACCGTGCGGGGCCCAAAGGGCCGCCCGCGCGGGGCCTGCAGCGCCGCGCGGCCAGCGCGCGGCCTGCACACCGCGCGGGGCCCAAGGGGCCGCCCGCGCGGGGCCTGCAGCGCCGCGCGCCCAGCACGCGGCCTGCACACCGCGCGGGGCCCAAGGGGCCGCCCGCGCGGGGACTGCAGCGCCGCGCGCCCAGCGCGCGGCCTGCA
The DNA here is from genome assembly GCA_029204045.2 of Tillandsia leiboldiana. Taxonomy (NCBI): domain Eukaryota; kingdom Viridiplantae; phylum Streptophyta; class Magnoliopsida; order Poales; family Bromeliaceae; genus Tillandsia; species Tillandsia leiboldiana. The sequence goes on along the minus strand of CM055080.1, from coordinate 3,342,890 downwards.
CACCGCGCGGGGCCCAGGGGGCCGCCCGCGCGGGGCCCGCAGTGCCGCGCGCCCAGCGCGCGGCCTGCACACCGCGCGGGGCCCAAGGGGCCGCCCGCGCGGGCCTGCAGCGCCGCGCGCCCAGCGCGCGGCCTGCACACCGCGCGGGCCCCAAAGGGCCGCCCGCGCGGGGCCTGCAGTGCCGCGCGCCCTGCGCGCGGCCTGCACACCGCGCGGGGCCCAGGGGCCGCCCGCGCGGGGCCCGCAGTGCCGCGCGCCCAGCGCGCGGCCTGCACACCGCGCGGGGCCCAGGAGGCCACCCGCGCGGGAGGGGGGGGTCTGCAGTGCCGCGCGCCCTGCGCGCGGCCTGCAAGCCCCGCGGCACTGCGTTTGCACCGCAGTGCCGCGCGCGCGTGCCATGCGGTGCTGCGCGCGCCTTGCGCGCAGCCCGCCGCTCGCGCCGCCGCCCAGGCGATGCTGCCGGCGGCCCGGCGCCCTGCTGCACCTCAACAGCAGCAGGGCGCTCGCTGCGCGCGGCGCCCATGCGCGCCCGCGCAGCGGCCCGCCTCCCTAGCCGCGCGCCGTACAAATTGCACGCGCGCGGCCCGCGCAGCCTCGCCACGACCCCGGACAGCAACCGCCACCACAAGCAGCAGGGAAAGAAAATAAAAGAGAGGAGAGGAGAGAAGCAAAACCACAACCAAAAATAAATCATAAAAAATAAACCGACCTCGACGAGGCTCGCCGACCTCGCTCGGCTTCACGCCCTCGCTCGGGGAAGAAAAGCTCAAGAAACCCTCTCCATTTCCTCCATCTTCATCTTCCTTCTTCTCTTTTCCTTTCCTTATCTTTCCTTTTCTCTCTTTCTTTCTTTCTCTTTTTTTTTTTCCCTGCTGCAGAGGTGGAGGGGAGGGGGTTTAATAAAGCAGAGGCTTTAATTAAATTAATTAACTTAATTAACTTAATTCCAAAAAACCCAACTCCAACTCACTTTTTGCCCTCGGGCCCTCCGCCGCCGCCCGGAACCTCCCGAGCTCCGCTGTAATTCCAAAGTACACGCGCTCACAGCTTTTTCTCTTCAAAAAGCTCAACCGTTGAGTCGGGGTGCTCAAATCAAATACCGGCTCCAAAAATGCCAGTTCCGACTCACTTTTTGCCTCCGGGTCTTCCGCGTCAGTCCGGAACCTCCCGAACCTCGCTGTAAATCAAAAGTACGCGTGTCCACAGCTTTTTCTCCTCAAAAAGCTCGACCGTTGAGTCGGGGTGCTCAAATCAAATACCGGCTCCAAAAATGCCAGTTCCGACTCACTTTTTGCCTCCGGGTCTTCCGCGTCAGTCCGGAACCTCCCGAACCTCGCTGTAAATCAAAAGTACACCTGCTCCAAGTGTTTCCCAATTTTTCTGCAACCCAAAGCGGTGTCGGCGCTTCCCGTACCAGTCACCTAACGCGTACAAAGCCCGAAACAAGCAGAGGCTTCCACGGGGATCCAAATCAACCCGAACTCCTCTGAAAACACAAGTGGGACACATCCAAGGCAAATTCCTCCGCACCACACCATCCTGCAAGGTCGGTGCGTCATCCAAATCCCGGTGTTCTACAGCGCCGGCCCGAACACCGCCGGCCGGATTCCGCCATTAGAGGGCTTAGCTTCGCCGAGCTTGAACTCCGGCGATCGCCGGGGCTCCGCGCGGTGGGAAAGCAATCCAGGTGAGTTCCTTGGACATAAATATGGCTCCTTGTGAAGTTGCATGAAGCTTTTAACGTGGGGTTCTGTGGATATGTAGTTGCACCACTTTTTGCATCCGAGCCCGAGCTCCGGCCGCCGCCGCCGCTCCTGGTTGCCGGAAAACCACCCAGGTAAGTCCTAACCACCATTTTGAGTATTCCTATCAAGTTAGGTTGGTTAGTGGGCCTCGGTTAAATAAGTTGTTCCAACTTGATATATAAGTGGGTTTTGGATGGTGTTTCTCGGCCGCCGCCGTTGCCGGCCGCCGCCGCCGGACCTGGCTTGGTCCGGACCTCATCTGCGAACACCCTAGTGCTGATGCCCGCCTCTGTTGGCCATGGGATGTAGGGTTGGTTCAAGTTGGTGCAACCCGAGCTTGGTGCAATTGAAGTTATTGCTCCGGCGACTTCTCCGGCCACCATCCGACGCGCCCAAGGTGAGCCCTCAACCCAGTAACATGTTTAGATTATGATGCTCACATTTAATCTCAGTTTGATCAAGTCTTTTACATGATATAGCTTAGTGTGATTGTTGAACTTATAAATGTTATGGGCCAACTTTGTAAATGGGCTTTGTGCTGGCCTAAGCCTGTGAGCACGAGCTTCGTCTCGTCGTAACGGACGCGCTGAAACTTACGGCGCTGTCTTTGGTTTCCCGGATTTAGAGAACGAGCCGAAATAAGCTTTAAAATAATGGTAATTATGCAATTCAGTGAATATTTTGGGTCCTGTTGCAAATGTAGTATGCTGGCTGTCTTTAGACAGTATTTACACACTTGTTAGGCAATTTATCAGAGGTCTGTAGGTTTTCGTTGAGTGGAAATCGGATTCCGTTCCGTAAACCGGCGAAATTGTCGGTTTTACGGTTTTCGGTGCGACTTTCATGGTTCGGATCGGATTTGGGTATGTGTGAGTCATTCCTGATCAATATTTCATGATTCAGGTCCTTGCAGTCTGACTTCGGCCCACGAGCCTTCTGCTGGAGTCGTTGGACCGCCTACACTCAGGTGGGTTATCTTCGGTCCGGGCTTTATCTTTTCGGCCCTCTGTTTGCTTTAGTCCAGTCGGACACATGTTCTTCTATTTAGCCCAGATTATGTTTATGAGCCTTATTCTGTGGATTTAGTATCCTTTGCGTATACCTGGACATATACCTGCTTGATTGGTCATTAGTTAGAGGACAGTTCATTAGCTCATATTTGGACATTTATATCATGCTTGCTTGATCACTACCTAGACTTGCTTCTAGGCAGATATCAGTACAGTAGCATATGCTTGGACTTATCGTGCCTTCTTGGTCGTTATACTTGCTTTTATTCAGAGATACATATTTCTTGTATTCCAGACTGCATGATATATGATTGATATATAGACATCTGCACCCCTGTGGGGATTTTCGGCATGTTGCCGATTACTCGGTCTGTGAACCGTGAGCTTGAGGATTCGCATTGTGATGGTTGTGCACCTGCTGTTCACTCGCGTACGCTGTGGGATTGATCACCCACATTGCGTTCTTTACCGGTAAAGGGTTTGGTTGACCCGTGAGCTATCCCCTCTTGCTGTATCACTTGGTACGGGGAGCCCCTTGGCTGTACCGATATGAGGAAACTCTCTGCTGGACCTTTAGGTACGAGGATCCTCTTGGCTATATCAATGGTACGGGGTTTGCTGTTCATCTCTGCTAGGTGGAATCCAGTATGATTGTGGTTGGCTTGGCATAGATATCTTCGCCTGAGGTCCTCGTGACCAATAGTGGCATCGGTTGGTACTTGCTGTTCTTTTGTCGATGCATAGTTTATATTTCCATATTCCAGCATGTCTTACTGTTTATTTCTGTACCCATATCTGCTCAGTGATATATTAATTATTCGTAGATATTTCATGGATTATTCAGCTTTACCTATGGATCTATTTACTATCCGCAGATTATTGTATCCAGTAGGTACGATTAGCTATTTCTCGGCTCGTCGTGCCCACTGGGATACACTGTCGTTGTATCTCACACCCCCTGGGTGATTGTTTTTCAGGTCGTTCGGGTGATGGGATGTCGGGACACGTTGGTGAGACTGTTGCGATAGTACCGACCCTTATGCCATCAGTATATTTCGTTTATCCGCATTACATTTTAAATTATTATAAATTATCTAATTTTGCATGCGTAGTTAGCCTACTCTGGTATTGACTGATTGTGGTTAGCCGTGCATGTATAGGAAAGGCCCTGTCCAATTGGACAGGGAATTTACTATACGTGTGGCGGTCTATTCACGCCTGAAATGATTTAAACTCTGATTTCAAAAAAAAAATTTAGCCTGCTTTCCAAAACTCGGGGTGTGACAGATTAGATGGTATCAGAGAATAGGTATACGGTGCCTAGGTATTTGGTTAGGATTGAACCCTAGGATTACTTGTGACATACGTGAGAGCGCGGGGATTTGTCTAGCGATTAGGAGCTCAGGTGTATGTTCACACTAATGAGTTGTTTCCTAACTTGTTGTTTTGGTTGTCATAGTGGGTACAGTGTTAGCTGCGATCGTAGTACGGCCCATGGGTTGATTTTTCAGTGGAGCCTGAGGGCTCGGATCGTTGTAGCGGTTAGAGAATCAGCTCACCGCTTTTGCTGGGTTAGACCGACATATGGCTCAGCAGCTGATGATTGCTATTATTGCACCGGCCCTACCACTAGTCCAGATGCTTGGGGAGTCGTTGATTCCCCAGTTGTCTCCGCGTCACTTGATATAGTGACTTATGTCGTAGCCGTGATTATCGGAACTATGCCTGTTGCTGCTATTAGTGGTGATTGATTCAAGGTGTTAATGAACACTGGAAGATAGTTCTAGATTCTCTTGAGTAGCCTTAGAGTTGTCGATACCTTGCGACTGATTTCGTAGCCCTCGAGTAAACTAATATAAGCATTCCATAAAGTATGATTCTAAGTAGTACGTTTCGGGAACAAAACTTTTTTTTAAGTTGTAAGTTTCGGGGACGAAACTTCTTTTAAGTTGTAAGTGATGTAAGACTCATGAAATTTAAATGCAAAAGAAACCTAAGTGGTTGTGTACCGGTGTGCAAGTTGCACAGTTTTCAAGGTACTATTCCCCGCCTTTTAGATCGGAGTTTGATCTCAAAAATCTAATATCACCAGTGCGATTGTCTCGTCGAACTGATCGAAAATGATATTGATCAAATTCAGATCCAACGGTTGGATCTTCCAAAAATCAGCGAAGAAGCGGGCGGGACCCGCGACTTAAGTGAATAGTGCTGTGAACAGTAGATGAATAGTAACCCCTATTTTTAAATCCCCTTAGTGCCAACATTAGCCAATTCGCTGTCTGTACTCCGATCATAGCAATCCAGGTAGTCGATTTGAACGGTTTCGTCGATCTGAACGCAATGGCGCAGATGAAATTTCTGTTTGACGACCCTAGAGTCTCGAAAAGCGTGATAAACTGTATTTCTGTACAGTGTTTATGGACCGAGAATTTATCTGGGCGTTTTCTCGAAAAACAAAAATCGCTACCTGATAGGTTTCATCGAGCCGGACGTCGTGGCGAAGTCCATTTTTCGATTCGACGACTAGAATGACTCGAAAAACGTGAAAAACAGCAAAAAATGCCGTAGTTTGCACACGAACCCCTATATTTTATGCTCCGAAAATCATGCAAATTCTTGGAGAGGGAGTTTATTGTGAAAACAGTTTGCTGCGAAGGGCTGGGCTCAAAAATAGTGAGCTTTGAGGGGTTAAAAGGCATTTTTGCAATATGCACTATATAAAGAACCTCATTGGGTTAGGGTTCTCTAAAACCCCAACCCCGTAGCCTCAGCCCAGCCGCCAGCTCCAACTGCATCCCTTTCCCTCTGCCGCACTCCACGGTGGTAGCGCACCGGCCGCCGCCTCGTCGCCGGGGAAGAAGAAGATCAAGCAAGGAACACTTGATCTCGGGTTTTGTTGGTGAGGAAGCAACCAGAGGAGAATGGATTGCACCAAACCTCTTCTGAGAGTGTTTCCGTGCGTTTGAAACCCGAGCCGAGACCCAGCTCCGACGGGCGCCGCCGCGGGGACACCTCATTCCTCCTCTATTTTCCGGCGAGGTAGGTTATGGAAGCTTTCATTTCTAATTGGCCTTTGAACCCTTCTAGATTATTCCTGACTTCGAGAGGAACTTCTCTGTGAAGTTTGAGCCGTCTCCGTCGTCCCGGCTGCCGGCGAGAGCCTCTTCTTGCCGGAATTTGCGTTTTAGCCGATCTTGGTCTCAGGGTGGATCCGACCGTTGAACTCAAGATCAGAGACGTTAGATCTCTTCTTCTCGACGACTGCAGGATCTCCACGAAGTATTAATATATCACGAAGTCATCGATGCTATTAGATTTTTGACCATTGGATTAAGGGATGCGTAGTTAGGATGATAGGGCCCCTAAGGTTTAGTGGGTGGTTGGAAAAATAACATGATCTAAGGGATGGAAATGATCCAAGGGTAGACCTAACATCGGAAAATTTGGTAGCACCAAATGCTTCATGCTATTAATGGCGTAGTAGCCGGACTCTATTAATTATAATTATATATATAATATAAATTTTTATTATTTAATTTTTAGCTCAACTTAAATATAAAGTCTAATTCAATTATAAAGAGGTCTATTTATAAAAAAAAATGTATTTATTTATGCTGAACAGGAATGTTTTTAAAAACATTCGAAATTTTTTATCCTTTGGAACTAATTTTTTGATCAATAGATCAAAAGTCAATAATAATGGTTACTTGTGAGATCCACCATTTGTATGATCCAAAAACTATTAGGATTGATTCAATGGCCAATACTATTATAAAACCAACACTGCACATCAACCGGACTCAATATATATATATATATATATATATATATATATATATATATATATATATATATATATATATATATATATATATATATATATATATATATATATATATATATATATATATATATATATATATATATAGAGAGAGAGAGAGAGAGAGAGAGAGAGAGCTAGTTAGGCTGGTATATTATTAATAGTACCAAGTCATTTGTGCTATTAAGTTTTTAACTATTGAATTAAAAGATGTGTGGTTGAGATGATAGTGGGCCCCTTGGGTTTAATAGGTGGTTGGGAAAATAGTAAAATCTAACGGGTGAAAATGATTAAAGGGGTTGATCTAAGGGTAGAAAACTTGATAGTACCAATAACTTGGTACTATTAATAGTATAGTAGCCGGATTCTATGGTAGCGTTTGGTTCGGGTATAAGAAAAATTTTGTTATTCCTATGATAGGTATAAGTTATAGTATTAGCAGGAACTAATGTTAATTTATGTTTGGTTGGGTATAAAATTTATACCGGGTATAAAGAAAATTATGTTTGGTAAATTATTGAGGAATAAGAAGATTTGACGGGATAAATATTTTTATTGACTATTTTGCCCTTTATGATATAATTATAAATTAAATCATTTTATGGTATTAATCAACCTTATAATAGATTTAAATTAATATTAAAAAATTCAAGCAGTATTTAAAATTAATTATTAAATATTTATAAATGCTTATAAATGATAGAATATTTTATAAAATAAATTATAATTTTGGATTCATTCTAATTTTAAAACCATTAACTATTAGATTAGCAAATATAGTAATCTATTATAGAATTGATTAATACTTATTAAAATATAACATCGTGAATCTTGTAGTGGCCCTAATTCCCATGTAGCGTTCTTCCGATGAATCCACTGTTAGAGCACCTAGCGTTGGTGTATCTGGCCCATGGTGCGTCAATGGGATGCCACAGATGGACCCTGTGTGTTGTTATTAGCTGTGTAGGCCTTCGGCTGAGTTTGCCGAAATTTCGGAAAAGAATTAGGCCCAACAGAGGTCGGAAATGGATTCAGCACGGAAAAACGCTTGAAAACGGCTATTTGCTTGTTTGTTTCTGAGTCCGGATGCCCAAAAACGGACTCCCGGAAGTTTTTAGTGGAAAATGGTGCATGGGAGGGGCCGTAGACCGCCGGGATGCCACGTGGCGGCCTGTCATTGGCCGGTTCAGGATGCGCGGTCCACAGAGTTGCGCGGCGGGGTGCACAGACCCGGCGCATGGACACGTGGCACCGCCTGATTGGCGGGCGCAAGGCGCGCGGTCTACCGGGTGAGCGCGGCGGTGCATGGACCAAGGCGGGGACACGTGGCAGCCTCCGGTTGGTCGGTGCACGCGGCGCGGTCCACGGAATTCCAAAGTGGAATGCGTGGACCGGGTGTAGGGGACGCGTGTCACCCTCTGATTCGCGGGCGCACCGTGCGCGGTGCACGGAGCCGGGGCCGGTACCTCGGGGCGCGTGCGCACGACGGGCCATGCCGCGCGCCCGGCGCGGCCGCCGACCGGCCAGCGGGTCAACCGGGTGGACACGTGTCGCCCGCTGGTTGGCGGGCGCCTGCCGCCTTACTGTGCGGGGGCGGGCCACGTGGCAGCCCGTGGGTGGCCCGAACAGCTGTTTGCTGTTCGGCGGGCCACGTGGCGGCACCGGGTGGATTCGGGCGTGAACAGTGTTGGGCCGGCCCAACACTGTAGCCACCCGAAAGCACCGGGCGCCCGAAAGTTGGGCCCGAAAGCCCTTTGACTTGTCTTTTTGGGCTGATTTCGGGTGAGGCCTATAAATAGGCCCCTTGGGGCTCATTTTAGAGGCTTTTCCCGAGAGCTTTAGCCATTGAGCCCTTCACCAATTTTCTTCCTCTCCCTCTTGTGCATCTTTTGGCGAAGGTTCAGAATTTTTGGAGGCCGCGACATCGGCGACTTCTGCATCGTGGTGCGGAGCGACGATCTACTGTTGGAGGCCCATTTTCGTCGCAGTTTAGTCTGGGAGGTCTACCGGGCTACCCCGACGTTATTTTTGGACGATTTCTGCGGTGACGGTTTCGTAAGAGGTAAATCTACATTTTCCGTGTTGGACACTTTTTCTGGATCCGAGCTTTTCTTGGGGTTCTGGGTACATTTTTAACCCCCTTTGCGACTGTTGGTTGATTTGGACAGCACCTACTTGTCGGATTTTTATCTCCTCATCCGGACATCGGAATTCGACGTTTCAGGACTCTATCGACATCTACTCTTCGCGAGGATCGCCGTCATATTTTTATTGGAATTTTTGGAGGAAGTTTTTCAGGTGAAAATTTCGTGTGAATGGGACTGTTCACCACAGATTTTGGGATTTTGGATTTTGTGTGGATTAAAGTATAATTTTGGTGTATGTTTGTACCCAGGAGGTTGTGAGCACTTCTACCGTGTTGTTGGATTGGTGGGATCTGTGATTTGTCTGTTTGGGCTTTCTCAGCTGTACGATTTCGGGCAGTTAGCACTTTCAGGTGGGTGACCTTGCTTCCAAGAACTCTGGACTGTGTACTAATTCTATGTGTGTAGGATCATGCATGTTAGAAATTGGAGTATTAGCATGTGTAAAACTGTATGTTGTATCTTGTATGTCAGTTGATGAATCTTTTGATTCCTACTCTATGTTAAGTAATGAAATCTTGGAATTTGACCTAGCACCCCTGTCATATGTATCATGTTCAGCCAGTCTGTAGAAAAACTCCAACTTGGGCTAGGTTTTTACTGCTCTAGACATTCCACATCACGATACTTCATTTCACTATGGACTTAGCTTTTCCTCGCCCGAGTTGTGGGCCGAGAGGTCGGGTGGTTGTGGGATGCATTTGCACTCGTGTCTGGGGACCGAGTGGAGTTGATAGCAGTCTGTAGATTTGATTTCTTTGGGAGAGTGATAGTGATGGTAGATCTGGGTTCTTGGAAACTGTCAGAGAGACAGTGAGTTTCAGCTGTGTAGATTCCAGCCAGTGAGTGAGTCAGTGATTTGTTTGGTAGTCGATCTTATTGATCGAGGATTGGATCATAGCCTGCATGAGCCACATTAGAGCTTTACAGAGATACTTTACAGTGATACTTATGAGTTACTTTGACTCGAGCGGGTCGCTCCCCTCGAGTGCCACTCCGGAGTAGGCGAGACCGGGTTGTTGTACCGGTGTGAGTTTGAGATGTTCTTTAGCGACTTGTTGTTGCATTTGTCCCTCTGGCTGTGCTTTTGTTGGCAGCCATGGACGCCCTACGTAAGTCCGCTCCTCCGGGACGTAACGGCAGTAGGTTGGCGCAGGTTTGACTGGACCCGATGTGGCAGTCAGTTTTGATTGGGTGATCAGGGAGGAGAGTTAGTTGTGGCATTATGTTCTTTCTGTTCCACTGTTGAGCATCTAGATAGAGGCATAGTAGCTGTAGAGTTACTTTTCCCAGCTTTCCTTACAGCACTGCATATGTTACTTTATGCCTCTGGTAGACTTAGTGGGCAGACCGTCGGGCTTGTTGGCGGCACCCACTGAGAACTACTGTGGGATGTAGTTCTCACACCCGTCGTGGTGTTTTCTCCCCAGGGACTTCTGCTCCGGTTCCTGCAGCTCCTGTTGCTGATCCAGCTCCTTCTGACCGAGGTAAGGGAGTCGCGAGATAGATCCCCTCCTGTCATTTTCAGTGTGTGAGTAGATGTACCCCTGTACTATTTTGGTGTGTGTTATGTCGAGTGACTTTTGTAGTGAGGTTTCGAGTTGTACCTTTCTTTCCTGCTTTTCTGAGAGACTCCTGTATTCTGGTGAGGTTGGTCTGTATATTTGTGAGATGTAGTTTTATTTTATGTATTTTATTCCAGCTTTTCTCTTTCAGCTCTGATATCTGCTAGTGTAGATGTTTCCTTGCAGGTTAGTCGCTACGCCTATACGGGGCTTCCCGTGTGGGCGGCGGATCTGTTGGCGAGCCGGGGCGCAGTATCGCCCCGGGGCGTGACAAATCTAGTACTAGTTATAAACTGAAAATTCGCCACCAATTATAAACAAGCCAACATACCAATGAAAAACATTCAGAATGTGAATAGAAGCTGAAACATTATATCATAACACAATCTTGTTAACATTCAACCAAACACATGTGGGAAATAATGTCATAATTCAATCGGAAAGTTCTAATATTATAGGGCCAACATAATAATTAGCACATTCAATCATATATAATTCAGTCCATTAGGTTCATACAATTACACATAATACAGTCCTTTATATTCACATTTCTTACATGCAATCACATATAATACACTATTTTACAACCACATTATTTGCATACAATTCGATATAATACAATCCATTATATATCTAACTTCTACTATTCCATAACTGGTCAGTTATAATTGTGCGCAACTCCTCGCCTCAGCGTGATTCTGTAGTACCAACATAATCACCCGTTTCGTCGTCATCAAATTCCGTAGGTTGTTCCTCTAACACTTCGTTAAAGAAAGCATCTGTACCTTGGTGTCGTCGAATGAAATTGTGTATAACGCAACATGCTATCGCAATATGACATTGGACTTTATATGGAAACGGTGTTGCAATAGTCAATATCTTTAACCGCTTCTTTAATATACCAAATGTTTTCTCCACCACATTTCTCAATTGAGCATGTCGATGATTATATAGGTCACGCGGATTTCGATGAGTACGACCACGTGTGTTTCCATTAAATTGGCTGAGTTGGTAACGCTCCCCTCGATATGGTGCAAGAAATCTTTCTGTATTTGCATAGCCTGAATCTACCAAATAATATTTGCCTATAGATTTTACGAAACATGTACAATAAAATCTAGTCAATTTTTAAATTCCCCATGACAAAACTAATGTACGAGAAATGTGGTGTTCTATATACCTTCAGGCATTGTGAAATCTCCACTTTCGCAAGCCCATCGGAGTACTCGCATGTCAGCTACTGATCCCTCCCAACCAGTGCATACAAATAGAAAGTGATGGTCAAAGGATACTGCAACCATCATATTTTGAGAAGTAAATCCTTTGCGGCACCGAAATCTCGGTTGCTTGCTCTTACTGACAACCGTGGGAATATGTGTGCCATCAATCGCACCAATTGCATTCTGCCAGTAAACATCAAACATACTAAGTAAATTATTAAAATATCAAAATGACATATAAGTAAAAGCACCAATATAAAAGCTTGCATATCTTGAATGGGTGAAAATTTGCATTATCTCTAATTCGGGAATGCACCGGAACATTATTCGGCGGAAGTATTATGTAATCGTCTTTCAACGTCACAATCGTCCGAAGCACACTGTTGAAATGACGACTGATAGTTTCACCCGAATGTTGAAATGTTTCAGCAATTACCTTATTAGCCACACCATGGCCTACGCAAAACAGAAATATTCCTAACTGTTCCTCAATTGTCATATTGCGTGTGTTTTGTACCAATCCATTTCGGACAAGCTCATCGCGAAGTGCCATGAAAGTCGTGGTCGGCATTCGAAACTGATCGTACCCACGCTCAGGATGGCCATTCAAGATATCACATATTAGCTGATGCCCTGTAAATGGACGGGTACGACACGGTTGCTTGTCGACGGTTTGACTAAATGTCAAAGAACCTTGATGAACCAACATCGCAAATACATCATCCCAATAGTCGTCGTCATCATCTAAAAGGTCCATTAAGTTGGTATTGATTGTGGAGGAAAACACATTACCATAATTCGAATCATCCATCAATGTTGTAAGTACAATATAGATTGAACAGTGATAATCACAACATATTACGTTGAAAAACAACACTACTTCAAGCATGCTAGTTAATAAAGTCAATATTTACAAAGTACAGCAAACATCATGAAAACTAAATAGAATTGTCTTCTTAGCATAATACATAAGATTTAAAGTCTGAGGAAACGAACAAAGGCATAAACATATCAAATGAAAACTACAAACCAGGAAAGTATTATTTATATAATACATTCTGCATTGTGAGCTGTCGATCAACCCACATTAATGCTAAGTCGTCGGTCATCGTCATAAAAAGTTGACGATTATTTGGATCTTTCAATGCGTCCCCTGTAATAAGCACTTTTTCGGGACTAATTCCGGGTAGCGCATACACTCGGGTCATGCAATCCTGAATGGTTGGAATAAAAGGTTTGTTCGCCTTTTCGCTCTGATAAATTTCACGGGCATGCTCAAGCTTTTGCCTGCCTATTTCTACCATCTCAGTCATTGCAGTAATCCCGGCATCGGTTTTTCGCCTCCGGCCCCCAGAGGACGAGGCATTTCTGGGTGGAGGGTTTGTAGGTTGTGGGGAGCGTGGTCGTTTTCCTGCAAAGCTATGACCACTACCACTAGCACTACCACCGACATTGGGGAATTCAGGAGGAGGGCTTGGGGAGTGGGAGGTTTGCGTCGACCTGATATTCGCATATTGAGGTGACGCCGAAGATCCTGCTTCAAATGGAGTAGGTAAGAGATTGAAAGCCGGCATTCTTACTCCAAGTACAATATCATCCTCACCAGGGGAAGATGAGGATGAACTTTGAACAGTTTGAGCTGCAGGCATAGTTGAAGAAAAGTCATATCAGCCGGTGGCCGTTGTTTTTTCTATTAAGAACGCGAGATCCTTATATGCTGGAAACGGTTTATCTCGACATTTTCCATATGCCGGATTTTCCTGGAGAAAGATTAATGAAATGTATAATATAAATTATGCATATAGTACGGGAGGCTTTAGTAAAACATTAAGGATTATAGGTTCAATTTACCGCTATCACTGCATCCCAGTCACTTGGATCACCTGCAGTTGGGATATTATTAATATAGTCCCAGCCCCATCCACTCTTGTTGGCTAAGCAGTTATAAAGCATGAAAGTGCGCTTTAAAACTTTTAGCCGATTCTTTATTTGTTCTTTGGTCAATTGCAAATTTGTCCTAGCATTGAATCCAGAAACGATGCGAACCGAGGCTACATTAGTGAACGACCCATTAACGTAGTTCCCCAATGTATGCTCTTCGGTGAGCAAACACAATAAACTGGCGTCCATATTTTCAGACCAATTTGGTGTTCAGGTATAAGTTTGGGCACGCTGCCCGGTACTACCCTCTTAAGAACCTAGGATATTTGGGAACGGCTAGAAAGCCACACTCTTTTTTGCAACAGTCTTCGTATGTTTCTTGAATGGACGCATCTGGAATAAGAGTTATATGATGTATACGAAGGCACAATGATAACAATAAGTAAAGTACAAATTAATGTGAATTACTTAGGTAGTTCAATAGTGAAGCATACAAAATGAAAGGGTCGATTTCAAATTATTCGGTGCTATCTAATTGAATAGGTAATGACGGGGAATTTCAATGATTGCAACTAGCGAATCGTCACACGTGGCATTTGAACTCTAATATTGCCAAAAATATACATTTATACTTATGGAAATAGTTGCATTTTAGTATATTTAAATAGTAATTGACTCAATTGATTACCAAATGGTACGAGGGTGCAGTGGATTGTAAATCCATGCTATCCATCAGATACCTATGGCAACCGTCATCATCGTCGATATTTTTAGCAAATATGCAAGGCCGCAATCATTGGTTGGCAGCTTAGTAGAGCATAGCAAACAATTGCCATCTTATGCTGCCTATCACCCTATTGCCATCTTATTTGCTCTTTGTGTGTATGTTGCCTATCACCCTGTTGCCATCTTATGTGGTATTTGTGTGTATGCTGCCTATCACCCTGTTGCCATTTTATGTGCCATTTGTGTATATGCTGCCTATCACCCTGTTGCATTTTAGTCATAATGAAAATTGATTGACTCAATTGATTGCCAAATGGTATGGGGGTGCAGTGGATTGTAAATTCATGCCATCCATCAGATACTTATGGCAACCGTCATCATCGTCGATATTTTTACCATATCTTAAGCAATAGGGGGATAGGCCGCATACACACAAACATCACATAAGATGGCAACAGAGTGATAGACAGCATACACACAAAGAGCACATAAGATGGCAACATGGTGATAGGCAACATACACACAAAGAGCACATAAGATGGCAACAGGATGATAGGCAACATACACACAAACAGCTAATAAGATGGCAATAGGATGATAGTCAGCATACACACAAAAAAGAGCACATAAGATGGCAACAGGGTGATAGGCAGCATACACACAAATACCACATAAGATGGCAACAGATAGGCAGCATACACACAACCAGCACACAAGATGGCAACAGGGTGACAAACAGCACACAATATGGTAACAAGATGGCTACAGGGTGACAACCAACAGGTAAGATGGGCATACCTTTTTGTTGACTTATGAACCTGAGAAGAAGCAAATGGTCAACAACGCGACGTTCGTGAAGAAGAGGATGAGGGGGGCCCATCGAAGAGGAGGAGGGGCACAGATCGGCCGCACCGAAGAGAAGCTTGCTCGCTGCGGTGGGAGGACGATGGGGAAGCGGAGCTCGGTGCGATCGAGGAAGAGGAGAAAGAGATGGAGCCTCGAAAATCGTGCAGTGGCAGGGGAAGATGGAGATCGGTCCAACCGAAGGTGGAGGGTTCCGGCGAACCTTGCTGGCTCCGATCTGTCCCACTGAAGAGGGGCTTGCTCGCTGCTGTGGGAGGAAGAGGGGGAAGCGGAGCTCGGTGCGATCGAGGAAAAGAAGAAAGAGATGGAGCCTCAGAAACTGTGCGGCGGCAGGGGAAGTGCGGAGATCGGTCCCACCGAAGGATGAGGGTTTCGACAAACCTTGCTGGCTCCGATCGGTCCCACCGAAGAGGGGCTTGCTCGCTGTGGTGGGAGGAAGAGGGGGAAGCGGAGCTCGGTGCGATTGTAGTAACCGTGATTTTTAAAATCCAAAATTTAAGTTTAAATTATTTTCTGGATTATTTAAATGGCAAAAATGGGAAATTTAATAGTGCAATAGTGGCCCTAAAATACCGACTTTTGATCGGAGTCTGATCTCAAAAATCTGAGATCACCATTGCGACCGTCTCGACGAAACATGAAAAGTTGATATTCACATGTCTTCGATCCAACGGTCGGATTTTCCGCAAAACAGCGAAGAATGAGCAGGCCCCACAACTTAAGTTGTGAATAGTAACCCCTATTTCAAATACCCTTTTGAGCAGCGTCGGCCGTTTCGCCGTCTGGACCCCAAACATAGGGGTATGAGTAGTCAATCCTAGCTATTTTCGACGTTTTGAGCACAATGGCACTGACGGAATTCGCGTTTGGCTATCTGTGTGCATCGAAGTGCGTGCATTGTACTACAACTTATCGAACTTTATGGCCCGAGATTTTATTCGAGCACTGTTTCAAGCAAGCAAATACGCTATTTAATAGGTCTCGACGAGCCGGACGTCGTGGCAAAGTCCGTTTCGCAATTCGACGAACCGTTTTTCTCAAAATGCGTGAAAAGTGCCGAAAAGCGGGTATTTTCGCAAAAAATCCTATTATTTTATGTGTCAAATTCGAAGAGGCTTATAGGTTAGGGTTCTGGGTACAATTGTTACCTACATATGGGACCCTAGAGTTTAGGGTTGATTGTGCAAGGGTGTGGATGCAATTTTTGCAAATTCTATGCATTAAACCCTTTGTGACTTTTGGGCTTCCTCGTGGGAGGTTACACGAGGTGGCTCTTGGGATTTCTAACTCCCAAGAGTTATTCCTCATAACCCTGGGTGCTGTGAGGCCGAGGAGACACAAACCCCATTGAGAAAAATTCGAGAGAGAGAGAGAAGAGAAAAGATTGGAACCAAATTGGTTTCTGGAGTCCCCAAGGTGTTTTCCTGCGTCTGTGGATCACCTTGGAGCTTGCCGTGGCCGCGTGAAGGAGGGAGGAGAGAACCGGCTTCTTCCATTCTTCTCCATCTCCGGCGAGGTAAGTCTCCTTAAACCAGTGGTTGTATGAACCCTAGACCCCTAGCAGTAGCTTATTTATGTTCTAAGGATGCTCCCTGCATAGCCCCGAGCCCCCCATGCACGCTGGGTAGCCGGCGGGAGAAAGCCCCTCGCCGGAACCCTAGAATAGCTCCGCCGCGGCCAAACTTTGCAACCCGTGGTCCAAACGCCAAACCAAAATCATGGGGAGGAACTGTAGGAGATAAGGATCAACTCTACCAAATTTGGTAGAGTTTGATCAAGTGGTTAAGTTGCAGATCGAAACCCTAAAAATCGAGTTTCTTGCGCCAAAGCCGAGCTTATTGCTCCGGCGCCGGCAAGCCTTCTCACCTCCGGCCAATGGGCCGAGAAGCTTCCTAGGAGCAAATAGGTCCCATCCATCCTCTTGCATGGCATCCATGCAGCCCTGAAATCGGGGTGCCATGGATGACCCGAGAATTGACCAAGGTACGGTTGTCGGCTTTCCGGCCATCTCCGGCGGGTGGGGAGTGGACAGGAAGCTTGCTGGGACCTAGTGGAGACTATCCATGCATGTGAAAAGGCTTCATGCAACCTCGGTGGAAATCCACCATTAGAGGTGGTGAAGCTCAATCCGAGCTTTGCTCCACCGCCGCCGCCGCCGCCGTGCCCTGTCGCCGGGCATGGGTTCAGGTAAGTTTGTGATGGGTTTTGGCAACTATTTGATCAAGTGGTTGAGTCCCAGAATTCCTGGTTGAATGGTCACAAATTTCGAAGCTATAGCTTCATCTTCAACCTCGGATTCCGGCCAACCAGAGGAGCAAGTATGGCCCAGACTTGCTGGGGTTGCTCCTGCAGCTCTAAGGAATAATTCCATCCATGTTAGAGAGTCCCAGATGCTGTCTTTGCAGAGAAAGAGCTCGGGCATTGGTTTGGGTGTTTGTTAAGTAATTGTGCACACTATGTGTTTGTGATAATGCCTCAATGAGTTTTTTTATGGAATTGGACTTCAAGTATATTATGAAAGTTGCTCTATTTTGTCCCCTGAGCTTGATGCTCACTTCATATCAAAGCAGATCTGTGTGGATTTATGTATGGAGCAATGTTGTTACGTTAGAAAGCAAAGGTTTTGGATCTACTTGATCCAGCAGTTCTGGGCTGCACTTGGGCAAGCCCTTGTGTCCCTGAGGTGCCCTGAGCAAAATGCTCAGGTTGGTTTGCAAACAGCACATGTGTTTTAAAGAGTTTAGCATTTAAAAGCCTTAAATAAAGTTGTTTGGCTATAGGTTTGTTTTGGACTGTTTGCGAAGCCGCGACAGTGAGCTCCTAGCTATTTTGGGGTCACTGGACGCGATGCTCGCGTCGGATTTAGGTTTTGGTGAGCCGAAGAAATAAAAATGCATATAAGCTATGTTAGAATAGAGAATTATGGCCCGAAGTTTTTCTCGGATTCCGTGCTGCTGCAAATGGGTGAGCACGGTGTTCAGCAAGTCGAGTGTCACCTACTGGAGGTGACAATTCGTAAAAATATTATCCCAGTTAAGAGAACGAGCGAAAACGGCTCTCAAAAAGCTTTAAAAGAGCGATTTTTGGAAACCCTAAGGGTCTTAACGCAATTGTAGCATCATGAACTGCCTAGGGCAGAGTGTTAATGATTCCTAAGCTTTTCGTTAGGAATCCAACGGCTCCCGTTGAGCGAAAATCGGATATCGGTCCGAGAATCGGCAAAATCGTCGATTTGACGGCATCCTGGTGGCAATCGCGCAATTCGGGAAATTGCGGCGGTTTCACCTAGCCGACTGTTGTGTCCCAGTAGAATCTGGTTGAGCCAGCGGCAAAGGGTTAAAGCCCGAGTCTCCCGGAAATCCAAAAGGAATTCCCGGGAGGGGCATTTTGGTAATTTTACCAATAATTGAACATAGGGTTGCATTTGTCTAAGTGTTGTTGTCGAACACTAATGTTTAAGTAGTCCAAGGTTTCGCGTTGATCTGGAAAAGATCTGGGTTTTAGTTGAGTTGGGGTTAGTGTGATTGAGTTGTTCCCTGATCAGCATTTTTTATTCAGGTTGGCACAGTTTTTGAGCTTTCTTTTGGAGTCGAAAGTTCACCTGCAAAACGACAGGTGGGTTTATCTTCGGTCCGGGCTTTATCATTTCGGCCCTCTGGGGTACAGTATTAGTTGGACCCCTGTTTTTGTAGCCTAGTTAATACTTTGAGCATGCCTTCCTTTTGAACAATTTTATACTGTTATCTGCCTGATTATTATGATCTTTATCAGTTACCTGTTGCCTTGCATGATTGATCTTTATTTGCTTCCAGTTATCATAATATTATTCTGGACACTGCCATGCCTGCTTGGTCATTATCTAGTTGCACACCTTGTTTATTATCAGTATATCCTGATTCATATATTTACTGATTATTCCTGCATTTGAGTTGAGATTCGGTTGGCATACTACTGTTGCATCCCAGTGGGGATTTACTGATTATTCCTGCATTTGAGTTGAGATTCGGTTGGCATACTACTGTTGCATCCCAGTGGGGATTTACTGATTATTCCTGCATTTGAGTTGAGATTCGGTTGGCATACTACTGTTGCATCCCAGTGGGGATTTACTGATTATTCCTGCATTTGAGTTGAGATTCTGTTGGCATACTACTGTTGCATCCCAGTGGGGATTTTTCCGGCTTGTTGCCGATTACCCGGTCAGTGGACCGTGAGCTTGAGCATTTGCATTTGATCGCCCGCACCGCTGTACTTCACGAATATCAGCGGAATTGCTACCCGCAGCGATG
Source organism: Tillandsia leiboldiana (assembly GCA_029204045.2). Lineage (NCBI taxonomy): Eukaryota > Viridiplantae > Streptophyta > Magnoliopsida > Poales > Bromeliaceae > Tillandsia > Tillandsia leiboldiana. The sequence goes on along the minus strand of CM055080.1, from coordinate 3,323,626 downwards.
TTCTTTACCGGTAAAGTGGTCAGCAGTGGCGACCCGTGACCCCCAGGGGGGAATGTCAGCCAGGTGGTGCCAGGTGGGCAGTTTTACCTGAGGTCTGGTTGACCAATATGGTGGCTTGATTGGGTGTTTGGTAGTTCTTTCATTGATGCATATGTTGCCTGTTTAGCCTGCTTTTATCATATCTCATGATTGCTTGGTTCCTATTCCTGTTATAGTTATCAACCTATGCTTGCTTCAAGATTTTGTAAGTTTGCTTTTAATTACAGCTTCAAAAATATATATGCTTATCCTAACATGTTGACTATTACTATCCGCTAGTATTGTATGCCAGTAAGTACGATCTGCTATTTCTCGGCTCGTCGTGCCCACTGGGATACATGTACAGTGTATCTCACACCCCCTGGGTGACCATTTTTCAAGTCGGTCGGGTGTTGGGATGTCGGGACGTGTTGGTGAGATGCCGCGATAGAATGAACCCTGGACAGCCGTTATACTTATTGGCAGTTATCAAATTGTAAATAAATTGTAATAAGTTATTGTAATATTTATTTTGAGTTGTTTGGTTGTACGTAGTTAGTTACTCTGATGTTATTGCAAAAGCTTAGCCGTGCATATATAGAAAAGGCTCAATTCCAAGGGGGATTAGGACTCTTCTATATATGTGGCGGTCTGTCATGCTCTGGCTGTTTTAAAACTCTGATATAAAAAAAAAAAAATTTAGACGCTGTTTTTCGAACTCGGGGCGTGACAGCGATCGAGGAAGAGGAGAAAGAGAGGGAGCCTCGGAAACCGTGCTACGACAGGGAAGCGGGGAAGCTACCGGGGAAGCGCGAAGATCGGTAGTAGAAGCATGCTCGCAGCGGTGGGAGGAAGAGGGTGGAAGAGGAGCTCGGTGCGATGGTGGAAAAGGAGCTCGGTGCGATGGTGGAAGAGGAGAAAGAGAGCTCACCTCGAAAACCATGCGGGGCAGGGGCAAACGTGCAGTTCCAGTTCAGGGTGGGAACTGCTTGTTCCCATCCCTAGCGGGTTATCCTTCCCACCCCTAGCAGGTTACCTGGGATAACCCGTTAGGGGTGGGAACAAGCAGTTCCCACCCCTTACAATCTTGTTTGGTATAACTAGGGGGGATAAGGACTTATCCCCTTCTAGTTTCATTTCCCAAACGAGGCCTATATATATATATATATATATATATATATATATATATATATATATATATATATATATATATATATATAAATAGTATATATATATATATATACTATTTGAATTTTAAGCCCACCTAATATAAAAAAATTAATTTTTTTATAAAATTTTAATTATTAAATTAAAATTTTAATTTTTTAATTATTTTTTTAACTTTTCACTGATAATAGAACTAAAAATCTAACTTGTTGTTCGCGAGCTAACTCATGTTCGACTCATTAATAAACGAGCCAAACACGAACTTAATTATTTTAACGAGCCATTTTGTGTTCTACTCATTTATTAACCGAACCGAACAAAAGCTGGCCTGATGCTCGTGTAAAGATTTAATCTGCATCTGATTGAAATATACATAATCATATAAGAGCTAGAAATCGTGAAGAATTTACAGTAGCTAGAACATCAAACACTAGCAATTGTAAAACACACAAACCTTACTCAAGAGACAAAAAAAATTAAAGAAAAGGAATCTCCATTTTCCACATTACATTATTAGATACCACATTTCACATCCAAGTTGGCCGTTAATTGAACAAAATGCTAACCAAGAGATTCATGCATCGAAACAGATCTAAAACGATTATTGTCTCATTCTTCAGAAAAAGGCATCATCTGCAGTAACATTTCTAAGAGTCAGAGCTCTATGGCTTATTCAGAAAACCGCTCACAGGACGAGAGTTAAATAGGTAATAAAGGTCAGAAAAGCCGATAGACGCCAATGATATCGATCACATTATGACAATTCCCTCAAGAAAAGGGGGAAATTTCTGATGGATTCAGAGATCCGTTAATCTATTATAAAGCAAATTTTAATCCTTCGGATTGACATCGAATGCAGTCACCTTTAATTATCCAAAAAAATGGGGTTATTACATCTTATTAATGAGTCCCTCGAAAGAAAGAGGATCAGTCTAATGACAACGATCTTATTCCGTCGACTTCTTTGCGTTCCTCCGCGAGCATTTAGCTTGGATTGCAAGAGTGCCGGTTGTTCCAGGGCAATTATCATCCGTGCCGTAGGCCTCGTGCGACACCGGTAGAGTGCATGACCTCTTCCCCAAGCATAGCTGTGAATAGAGAAAGCGGAACAAAATGAGATCACAATTCAGAGAAAAAGCTAAACATCGTGCCAATGCAAAAGCGCAAGTCATCTGAATTGCCAATTAATTTTTTCGATCTATGGTGGAAAATACAGAGCTCATTCAAAAGAAGAGAAATTTATATACAATGAGTTTATTCTAAAATTTTCTATGTACTTGCAAACTTGAATTTCCATGAAACAGTTTATGCACAAAAAATGCCCCTCCATGAAAACTGACTATGCTACAAAAGTAACTAGTGTGCGTGGACTGGACGGTTCACTGACATAAGAAAAAAGGTACTTTAGTAAGAAAGTGCTCTTTCGAGGGGCCTGTGCATGAAATTGTGATTTTGCAGGGGTAATATAGATACGTACATGATCTTTCATGAGTGTATGTGTAAAAGATCCGAAAGAGAACTAAAGCAGTGATTACCTTCTCAACAAGGTTCTTGGCCTGAGGAGTGTGGCAATTCCCTGCGGTGAAATTACCGCAAATGCCCATCGGGTTCCCGAAGCTCGCGAAGACAACCTTATTGATCACCTTCTTGTCAGGGCATTTAAGGGTAGCTCTTGGCTTCACTTCTTCGGCCACGGTCTTGATCTGGTTGCCCTTCCTCACCCACGACTTAATATGTGCCGGGTGGAACTCAGAGACAAAGCTGCAGATGTTGTCCCTCTTCACTGCCATGACCAATATCTCCTCCGGCTTCCCCCCTTCCTCCTCGAATACTACCAAGAAGTTATTCTTCGGCTTCAAGAAGGAGCGGGGAATGTGGTAGCTGAAAAAAGGAAGTAGTAGTGCTGTTTGAGCAGAGCTGTATAGAGAAAGATCTAGCAGCTTTTTCTCTCCTTTTTTTTTTTTTTTTTTTTGCCCTCTTTAGATTTCTTTGGCAGATTCTTGCTACAGCAGAAACAGAAGCTTCAAATCAAGGCTTCTTCATTCGGGGCCTAGAAGCTCATTTTAGCTCTCGCTGCCACAGAGAAGGCTCCAAACTCTTTGGTTAGCCAAACACCGAGTTTTCTGGAAGCTTGTTCTAGAATAGCAAAGCTTTATGGAATGGGCCAAAAAGGGATTTGGGGCTCACTTACACTGACTGAGAAGGTTGCCCTAGTGGAGAATTGTACGAAGTCCAATATCGTCCAATGCACTCGCCGTTGACCCATACTAGCCCTTTCCCCATGCTGCTCAATTCTAGGGCAACTGGGTCATCTCCATTAGGAGCATCAAAGTATCTCTGAGAAATTAAGCCCAAAATATTGTATCAAATATGATACATTTAACAATAATGATCTTTATTATTTCACAAAGCTGTATTTAGAATCATACTCATCACTATTTGACATCTCCTTTTGGATTTAGTTACACGAACATGATAGGTTTGCTATATTACCTTGTACCAGGTAACAGGTGTTCCACTCGTAGCATCTGTCCACTGAACACGGCTAGATCCTTCCTCATTATAAATTCCTGACTTCTCTCCAGACATACCAACCTGTGGCATAGCAAGTAAAGATTAACGGCTAATTAATTCATAAGAACATAGTTTAGTGATAGTTAACTATCAGAATAGCCAAGAGAAGGTTTGAAATTTAAAAGACTACATACCTCATGGCCCCAGCCATTTACCGACAAATCCAGAGTTCCAGTGTTGAGACCCTGAATCACAACTTTATGAACACCAGCAATCCTTTTCTCTAAGAGAGCTCCGCTATCCTAAATTGAAGACCACGAAGAAATTAACCTCTTTTTTTTTAGAGGATGAATAGAAAGAGCAGCTGTAGTTCATTAAAAAAAAAAAAAAAAAAAAAAGGTTGTTATGTGATTGCCATAGATTGTTACCGGCATTCCAACTGTCAAGGCCAAAATGGCAATGTGATTAATTCCTGCTTTTAGATCCATGGGCTTCTGGAAAATGAAATTTTTCTCCATTTTGACTCCGTGGCCGGATCCTGAAAAGTGTAGTATGTGTGAGAATGCAAATGTTTGTTATCATGGTTATGTTCCAATAGGTGGAAAAGTAGAACGGTCAATTGGCAAAGTAGAAATTTTGGGTTTATCTTGCAAGTGATTTGTTAACCATAAAAAGGAAACTAATGTAATTGGTTAGTGTCGATAAATTACAAGTCAATGGAAGCCGAAAATTACCTACGTAAATGCCATTGACAAAGGCACGCGCCACGTGGCCAGGGCCCGCGATTTGAATCACTGGCCGGATATCACGTCTCATTGGTAAATCCTCGGCTTCTAGGTTGAAGCTGCATTTAGGTGAAAAGCGAAAACACAGAGAAACACGGCATGCTTAGATGTATAAGAGAATAAAAACATTCATAGTTTTTGAACCGTATACATCGAGCTTAGACTATAAGTATACCCAATCTAGGATAAAGTTGTGTTAGAGGATGACAAATTTGATAATGATCTCCTTTCAATGGATGAATTCCATCAATTACAGCTAAAAGTTAGCATACCTTGTGGTGTACCACAGATAATCTGTAGTGTCCTTGGTCATCTGAAATAGCTCCAAGGGTGTTCTTACTACGACGGAAGTTTGACGGAACTTGGGTACAGCTTCTTGGTACATTTGCCATTTGTTGTTCTGCTGGGTCTGCTTTGCTAGATGGAACGTCCTCGAGTTATGTTGAGCATTCACCTATTTCAAATTCATTAATAATTATTACTACAAGAACAGCCGCAAAATCTTTTTCAAGCTACAAATGGACCATCTTCCAAATTACACCTAGTTTTCAGCAATTCATTATTTCCATATTAATGAATGATTAAAGTGAATACTTCTTCCGTATACTAATGCATAAAAGAAAAAAACCAGAGATGGATTATTTTACCCTCTGGGTGTTGAAGACCACAGTCCTACAATCTGGGAGGATGCTAATGGAATGGCGAGGCAGGAAGTATTCAACACCTCTGAAATTCACTGTCCCGTCAATTCTGGTATTATTGTTATGGAGGAAAGCAACACATACATTGCTTTCAGGCTTATCATACACCCTAACCTGAAAACATCAAAAAAGAAAACAAAATAAAACAGAAATAAATGCAACTTAGTATACCATCTTTTTTTAATTTATCATTATCACTAAGAAAAAAAAAATTTCTTCCGTGACAAAAAAAAAAAAAAAATCTTAATCGATAGGGATATTTGCAAATTCTTACATCATAGCCATTACCCATGTCTTGGACAGAGTATGATCCCCAAAGCAAACCTTTTCTGCACAATCTCAATGCATGATGCAAGTCACGCAGATGCCCCCATTTGGGCTCCCTATATAAACCTAAACAAGCATAATGCATCAGATGGAAGGACAAAATTCGATAACAATTTTTTATATATATTTAATTTTTTTATAGAATGAATATGATAACAAAATTTGAGGATCATGCTTATCAGCTTCTTACCAAATTCGTCAAGAGGGGCTTCATCATAGTATCTAGTCGTGACGAAAGCAGCACCTGTCCTCCCAAAGTTGGTTCCTCCATGATACTAAATGCAGAATGGATAATATTAGTAAGTTATGACGGAGAATCCTCCCTCATCCTTTCATATAATCTTTAAATTGTGTGTTATGTTAAAGGAGGGACAACCGATTACCATGTAGTAGTTTGCTAGAGTGCCATTCTTTGAGAAAAAGCGTGCAATAGAGAATGCAAGATCCTCAGCTGATCTTTGGGATGGTGGATCACCAAATACTCTATACCTGAAATCAACAAAATTTTGTTTCTTTTAAATCCAAAAAAAGAAAAAAAAAAATCTCCTATTAGAATCAAAGAACACATATATGCAAGTAAATGAGGCGCTTTCGGTAAGTATTGGAACTTAGGCACCATAGTAAGATTGTTCGAAGGCCTGCTATATCTGTACCACATTTTACTAGACAACTTACATTTCCTCCAAATTAAGAGGTTAAAATCTAAAAAAAGCAGGAAACAACATAGTTACATGTAGTAGTAATGCCCACTTACATAAGCAAAATTTACTTTTCTCTTTTAGAAAACGAAGGGGTACTAATTATGAACCTCGACATCAATAGCGATGACAAAGTAGATACTTATTGTTAATAAGCATGTGGCTCCTCCATGCACTAGCTACATATCATTTTCATCTTTGGGTGAGAAACATCTTATACTTACTGAGCAGTCCAATTCTCAGTCCATAGGACAGGCTTGGTTGGATGGTTCGGGCCAGCGAAGTTATCTCCACAATTCCTTCCATTGCATGCATTAATCTGAAAGATCAAGGTTTGAAGTGAGTCCTCCATCAAGATATGTCTTCTAAAAATATAACATAAATCGTCTTCCAACAACTGCACATGGACTCGATAACATCGTTTTACCATTCCCTAGCTAGGAATATTTTGTCGGTTAAAGGATTCAACAACAACACCCACCACTGTCTGAGGAGCATTGTTCTGCTTGCACATCACCCACGGGACTCCGGTATTTGTCTGATTAGCCATCTCTCCAGCCCACTGAATATACTTTTTTCCAGCTACTTTAAAGTAATTTCCGATATTATTGTATTCATTCTCGATCTGTTGAAGTCAAATCCACCATTAGAAATTAGCTGATTGTAGCCAAGAAAGCAGGAAAGTGAGTAAATGCAATAACAAATGGTCTCGAAACGAACCTGCGATAGAATGATGGGGCCTCCTTGAGAAGCGAATAACTTCTCATCCTTCATAAGCTGCACTATCTTTTCCACAAACCTCTGCATATGATACTGCGATAAAAGATAAAAACATTAAGGCAATGAATCATATGATGTTCTATCAAATTGATTCTACTAAAAGAAAAAAAAAGAAGAACTGATCACAACTACAAATACGGAACTCGAGGGAATTGAATAGGAAAAGAGACATTTAAATATATTATACATAACTATAATGAAATATACGATCAACTAACATTTATACAATTTGAAGAAGGGTCCTCAAAAATAAAAAAGAAACGTAATAGTGCACCTATATGTCTTCATCAATGCTACAGTAAGATATTCCATGTTTATTACTATGCAAAGATAATGTTGAATCTGAAATCATCGGTGTTACCTTGAAAGGCTCATTGTCGGTCCGGAAGGTGATGCCTTCGACTTCCCTGAGCCAGTATGGCAATCCTCTGAAATCCACCAAGAAGCACATTAACACAACAAAGTATTAATTTAACACACCCCCCCAAAAAAACAGAATCACTAGGAGATAAAAAGTATAAATTAATAGAGAAAGCCAATGAAACCAACCCATAATTCCATTCGGCCTGGATGAAGGGGCCGATCCTGAGGGTGGCATACATGCCATTCTGCTGGATCAACTTGATGAATTTCACCAAGTCACCTCTTCCTTCGAAGTTGTACTGCACATACAATTGTGACCAACATAATCCTTTATTACATGTATATTAATGTATAATTTTTTGTGCTTGTTTTGCCCAGCTTCTAGAACAGCTTATCTGCTCGAGAAGTAGAAGCTGGCCATATTTCAATCAAAAGCTTTAGGCCAAAATGAGCGTCCCCAAATGAGAAGCAACAACTTGAATCTTTTGCTTCTAGGTCCAGTACCAAGTAGTTCAGGACTTGTTCGAAGAGCTCTACTCAAGAAGCACTTCGACATAAGCTCTGGTGCGAACCAAGCAAGCCATTAGCCATCTAAACAACACCTACCTGCCCCTGAGCAGGCTCGTGGACATTCCAGAACACGTAGGTCTGAATCACGTTCAGTCCACCTTGCTTCGACTTTTGGATGAGGTCCGGCCACATCTAATCCCAAACAAACAAAACCACCACTCCCATTAGTTAACCATCTACTTCCCCGGCTCAAACATTACGTCATACACATCGGATGCATGCAAAAAGAAGGCTGATTGCACCATTGGACACAACCTTTCCATAGTTTCTGTTTTTCACTTATCGTTAGCATCTTAACTTTTATTTTAATCAAGTTCCTGCTGTCGAAAATATTAAAAACCATCACCGTTGAATATAAATACAAAAAACAGTCCTCAGCAGCTTTCATCTTAGGTTTTGGAAAATCAACAGTTGTTACGTTTTTTTCTTTTTCTTTTTATATGATATCAGAACAGGCGTTACCGAGTTTGAATCCTATCCGGCCTCTAATTTCATGCCTATCAAAGATTCTCGAACTCTTAATTCATCCCTCTTATGAATGAAGCGGTAGCATGCTACCTTCCCTCAAAAAAAAAAAAAAGATTCTCGAACTCAATTGTTTGGATATAACTATTTAAAACACCATTCTGTTCTGCAGCAGAAACTTTTGGAGAACAGCCAGGCGTATCAGTAACAAACAACATTTGCCATGCGGCAATTTCTATCCGATTTAACCGACTTTCTGACAGCAGAAACTTGATCAAAATACAAATTGAATTAGTCGTGCAATCAAGCCCCAAAAATAAAATAAAATAAAGATAAAAATGTATACAACTTATGACCATTTTGAATCGGTTACCTAAACTTTCAAAATTTTAATTTTACTATCCAAGCTTTCAGTGTCTGATTCGAATCAGTCAACAATACTTTTACTTCAAGCTTTAAGCTAATTAATTAATTACTTAGTTTAATGAGTTTACAGTTGAGAGGATTATGGGAAGCATACTAACTAAATCTTCAAATTTTAAAGTTAAAACGCCGTTGATTAACTCAAATCAAACAAATTAAGATGGTTCATAGTTCGGATAACTTTGTACGTTTTCTACCTAAAATAAATAAATAAAAAAAGAGAAGAAACAAAACCTCAGGCGTGCTACGCGGGTAATGGATGGAGCCGGAGAACAGCAGCTCCCTCCTGCCGTTGATCATGAGGGAGCGGCCGTCGTACGTGACGCCGACGGCGCCGGCGTCCTCCTTCGCCGCAGAGACAGCGACGAGGAGGAACACCGCGAGGAGCCGCAGCGTCGTCTCGAGCGATACTGTCACCATCGCCGTAGACCTCTATCCTCTTGCTTTCGGAGTGAGTGGGGTGGGGGGGAGGGGGGAGGAGGAAAGTGGGAAACACCTTGATCCCTTGCTTGTTCGGAATTAGGGTTTGGAGGGCATCTGGGGCGGGGAACGGGGCTGCACTCGCGCTTCTCCTTGTGGGGGAGAGGGGCGAGGCAGGGGGGAAGGGGAGGTGGCCACTTTGAAGAGGAGGGGAGGGGAGGTGGAGGAGCTTAAAGCGAGGGTGGGGAGGGGAGAGGTGGAAGTGGGAGAGGAGGACCCGGTCTACGGGGGAGGGGCGATTGGAGGAGCGGGCTTTTAGGAGGGGAGTGGCCATGGCCATAGCCATCGCCATGGGAGAGAGAGAGAGACAGAGAGAGAGAGAAGAGGGAGAAGCTCCGAAGAAGAAGGGTGATGTGCGTTTTTCCAAAGGCTCTGCGTTTTATAGGGGGAGGGGAAAGTGGATGTTAAGTTAGTTAACAAGTGGAGAGGTCGGAGATGAAGCCCATTGGGCCACCTAGGGAGCTTAGAGTGTGTTTGGTCAATTATGCTACGAATTAATTATACTCTAGGGCTTTTTTTTTTTTTTTTTTTTTTTTTTTTTTTTTTTTTTTTTTTTTTTTTTTTTTTTTTTTTGGAAAATTATCCTCTAAAAATTTATATTTTTGAAAATAGTTCTACAAAATTTGTATTTACAAAAATAGCTTTATGGGTGCCAATTGGGCGCCACGTGTGCCGGCCACGTCAGCGGGGGAGCATGAGTCGGATTGAGTTAAACACGCGTGTTGAGTCTGCGTGTCTAAACACGTGTTTTGAGATTGCATGTTTAGACACGCAGACTCAACACGCGTGTTTAGACACGCGCGTCTAGACATGTGTTTTGAAAACGCGTGTCTAGACATGCGTTTTCAAACTGCATGTCTAGACAGTTTTCAGAACGCGTGTCTAAGCCCCCCCCCCCCCCACCAAAGACGATTTCAGTCTTCTCTCCTCTCTCTCTCTCTCTCTCCCTCTCCCTCTCTATTCACCGCCACCGCCACCACGATTTCAAACCGCGTGTTCTACGCGCCAATAAGTGTTGGAAAGGTACCCGCCCTATTAGGTCAAGCTGGTAAGGTCTTGTTTTTAATGAAATCCACTCTTCAAAGCTTGCCTTTATTCCCTCCCTGTCTGGGGTCCCAAAAAGGTAGGATTGAATGAATTCTGACGATATGTCCATGGTCTGGTGTTGGAGGGAGAGACAGAATCTCATCGCATCGGAGAAGGCTGTTCTCAAAGTTTTTTCAAAATATGATCAAATCATACATAACAATCAATGAACATTATAAAACCGTAACAATGAACAAAATGAAATTTTGAAACAAACCGAAAACAAGCAACAAAATATGATCAAACCATCAAATATATCACATCACACATTAGTACACAACAAATAAAATTTTGCACAGCATAGCACACAAAAAACATCAATCACACAATAGTACAACACGACACACAAAATACATCACATCACACAATAACACAACACAATAAAGCACAACACAGCACATCACATCACATCGCACAACACAACAACACAATAAAACACAGCACAACACATCACATCACATCACACAATAGCACAACACAACAACACAACAAAACACAACACAGCACATCACATCACATCACATAATAGTACAATAACACAACAAAGCACAACACAGCACATCACAACAAAATAATATAAATATAGCAATACATAATGACAATGTAGACTAATCAAATGGCTCTATACTGTCGAATTGGTCAAGATGTGAAATAGCCGTGCCCTCTGGCTGTGGAGGAGCTGAAGACGAGGGCTGATCGGTATGGGAGGGCTGTCGGTGCCGTGTTCGCCTAAAATAAATAAGATCAGGTCCTCGTTAGTGACAACCATGTGGTACATACCCCGATGGTGGCGTAGTATCTGATGGTGCATGCCCCGACGTCGATGCTCCACCATGATCTGCTGGTTGTGTCCCCGATAGACTATATGATGGTGCATGCCCCGACGTCGATGCTCCACCATGATCTGCTGGGCGTGGAGGTGTAGTATGGGGTATTGTCTGTACAATCACCAAACCTACCTCCAATTCAGCGGCAACATGTGTCAGAGTGTCGAAAGGTGCTCTAATATATGAAATATGGGGTAGGACATCTCTGATCGTATATTCTGCTCTCTGAATGAGATCGACCTGAAATCAAAACAGTATCATAAAAATTACATTGACTTTTGTTTGAATATTAAAATAATTATTATATCATACCAAGAATCTCTCGGCATGTCCACGGGGCTGATATTCAAGGGGTGGACGCTGTACTAGAGTAGATATTCACCTCCTGGTGATACTCCAATACCACTGCATGTACATAGAAGTGGCGCGTATATAATCGGGATCTACATGGGGCTCCACCTCTACTATATACTACAATCGATCATCCCAATGCTGAATGTGTATAGCATGAAACGCCGCCCAGTTCTCATCCGCTCTATCCCATGAAGTGATGCGAGGTAGAGCAACTACTGCGTCGGGTATATGCTGTCGAAATCCAAAATGACGAAGCACCCGATCTGGAAGATGCAGCTCAATAATATGAAAACATAGTAGGGTGGTCCGTGATCACCATACCGGGGACCCTACTAGACAAAAGGGTGGAAGTGACCCTAGTATATCATCTGTATATGGCCTCCAGGTAATCTATTGTGAAAAGTATATGATAAGTAACTTGTATTAATATGAAAGTTATGTGAATGAAAACTTATGATAATTAACTCATGTACCTGGGACTTTAACTGGCAATCAAGCTGATCACGATAAAACTTAATGTCAGCCGTTCTGACATTGTCCCGAAAGGCCAACCTATTATTCCACCTATTTCATTTATATCATATTAGTAATGATAATATAAAATACTGAAAACTTAAAATTTAATACATACCTGCAACCTAGTGGCTCATCAATAAGATCAGGCTGCGGTCCGACTATCTCTGGTCGACCGATGTGCCGATGGTCCCATGCCCAAATCTACATAAAAAGCTACTTAGAAATAATAAATAAATTTCATGAATGAAATTAGTAGTAAAGGAATGTACTTGAAGTAATGTCGCAAAACAACAACACCCCGCTTTCCCCCTCATGCAAGCACTCGCTAATGCTCGATAGAGATGAGCTAGCATCGCAGCACCCCATGCCAACTCACCACAAGCGTCAAAATCCTCTAATAGAGGCAACCACTTTAAATGCACTCTAGTTCTGCTTAGGTTTGGCATTAGACTACAACTAATCTGAAACAAAATGTATGCTCTTGCTGTAGCCTCTATGACTGCGGGCTGTGCATCTAAGGCGATATTATGAAACTGATGATACAACCAGTCAAGTTTTATCTCTCCGCCTCTAATATCTGAGGGAACTACCCCAAGCAACATCTCACATAGCGCCGGCCACTGATACGAGCCCCCTCCAGTCACAGCCCCCCCCCATCAATGCGGAGTCCAGTAATAACAGCCACATCCATCAAGGTGACTGTCATCTCCCCATGCCTCAAACGAAACGATTGCGTCTCCCTCCGCCACCGCTCGGCTAAAGATCCTAAAAATACATGATCTAGCATGACGCGCCTCAACCGCGACACATAATAAAATCCCGCTCGTCGCAGTAGCTCCAAAACTGCAGGATGCTCAATTTGCCAGCGGTTCAATGTACGACTGTGCTCCACAAATTCAACCGGAGAATAACCATGCAATAATATAAAATTCACATAATATTAGTATATGAAATTTCAAAGACATAAAAAGATTAATTAAAAAAAATATATATAACCTCATCTCTAATGCAAATACATCTGTGGTGAGGCTGATCAGTCAATACAGATGCATCAATCGCTCCTGCTTCCTCGTGATCGTCCATCTGTAATAATACCAATAAGTAAAAAAAAAATTATAATATGCGTGAAGTATTGTAAATTAATCAAAATAATTTACAACAATCAAGATATCAAACAAAGAACCTAAACGACGACGTCTTTCGGTCCTTCTTTGTTGATTTTCAGAACATGTGCTTTTATAATGACTGGGTTGTTTACACATACTACACTTGCTCCTACTACTTCCAGCGCCTTCGTCCATAATATTGTGAATGCGAATAAATTTGAGTCATCCTTTCTTTCTTCTCTCGTGTGGTGGAAGTATAGGTCTGTCATATGACTCAACCCAATAACGTCGATCGGGGAATGGATGGAACTGTGGTTCGTATGTATTATGGAAGAATTCGGTAGTATACCAATGGGAGCATAGACTATAATAATCTATGTTCATGTATAAGGAACTACAACAAGATAATATATGCGAACAAGGTAATCCCGTTAGTTGCAAACACAAACATGAACATGTAGAATTTATTCCATTGATAATCACTTGGTATTGCAAATCCCTTCCAGTAAGAACTTCAAACTCTTGAGCTCCATATCGCCTAACTGTATGTGCTCTAGCAATTGACATTCGGCTATTGATAGTTTTATCCACATTCGATACAAATTGAGTAAACATTGCTGCTATCTCTTCACGATATTTTAGAAAGAATTCAACCACTCGATGTAATATTGCCATTACAAAAGCGGTAATTGGTAAGCCACGAATTCTCCTCAACACTCCATTTAAACTTTTCGAATGGTTCGTAGTCATAATGCCGAATCGTCGACCACCATCGAAAGCCTTAGCCCAATATGTCCTATCGGCATGAAGTCTGTCAACCCATTGCCAAGCATCATCATCCATTGCTTTCAATTCTTCCTTTAACGTGTTATATTCTCGTTCTTCTGAGGCACTCCCGATGGCATAAAATTTTCTAAGTAGGTGTTTTGCTTTAAAATGAATATTCATATTAGCTTTTATGTGTCACAAACACTATCGATGAGCATGGCCTTCTGATCGTGGGAATACAAGTGCAACAAGGTTCGCAAGTCCTTTAAAGCGATTAGAAATTACTGTAATAACTCGATATCGTATTATGTATCTTCGTAGACAATTTAGAAATCACTCCCAACTCGAGCCATTCTCCCTCTCGCATATTGCAAATACTAGCGGGTACAAACCACCATTGCCATCAACACCTGTGGCAATTAATGCATGGCCTCCATATTTTCCATACAAGTGCGTGGCATCGATACTAAGTATTGGCCAGCAATCGACCAACCATGAATCGAGGGTCCAAAAGCCCAAAAGGCGCGTGCAAACATTCTTGAAGTACTCGTCACTCTTATAGTGTCAATCTTAGTAATAGTTCCGGGATTTGTTGTTTCTCACATTGAGAAATATCGAGGAAGGTCACAATATGATTGCTCCCAACTACCGTATATAATTTGTAATGCTTTATTCCATGCCCGCCAAGCCTTACTATATGAAATGGTAACGTGGAACTCACTCCGAACTCGGGTTTGAACTTCTGTAGGACTCATAGCAAGCCTTACCTTCATTGTGGGTAATATATGTTGACATATAAAAGAAGATGTATAATTCCGATGCATTGTATTCCAAATAGGAATCATAGATGTATGTGGTCCTGCATAAGTCCTTACTTTAAAATGTGATGAACCTTTGGGTCGAGTGACATATAATCTCCATGGTCAAGAATTGACCAAACATCTCACAGTATATCTAGTTGTATTTGATTTAACAACTCTAAGTTGCACATTATGTTCAATGTGCCATCCATCCAAAGCATTCACTAAGGACGTCTTGTCAGAAAATACTCGATCTTTCCATTGATCATCACTCGGAGGACCTTGATCAATATTTTGTTCAACAACGATTTGATGGATTAATTCATTACCCAGTAAAAAACGCTGTTGGTGAGATCTTCAAATTCTTCGAATTCTACCGAGTCCTCCACATTATCGTTGTTGGCAAATGAATTTTCAATCCATTCAATACCTTCGTCTTGAATGGTGCATGTGAGAGAATTCAAACCGCCATCATGATCAAAATCCATAGATTGTGGGATATCATCACTATCATCATCTGCAGAGTCCATATCAGTTTCACTTACATGCTCATTGTCACTTCTATTTATTTGCTCATTATCACTTTCCATTACAACCTCATTTTCATTTATATTTCTCACAACTAGATCAGTGCATTCTCGATTACTAGATGATGGACCTTCATATAGATTATGATGGATAGTTGACCTGCAAAGGTATTTATGATTAAGTAACTCATTCCTTAATTGTTTATCTCTAAGTTTCTCTAATCTTTTATGTACTTCGGAGTTCATTTTGTTTATACCAATTGTGCTGCTCTCTTCACTAATTTTATTTCCTTTGAACTTAAAACTTTATTTATATCTATACTTATACTATTCTTCGGCATTTGCTTATACTTCAATTTTCACTTTTTATTTTTTCTTATTCTACATGTGTGTGCGCGCGCGCATATATTATTTGCATTTCGAACTTAATTATGCCATTGCCTATGGCTATTCACATTTCGAACTTAATTATGTCAATGCTAATACAAATTTGGGAGCAACAAATAAAAAAATCCAAAGCAAACCTTGGGAACCGAAGGTACGTAGCACAACCCTGAGCTCTGAAAATATTAAATAATACATTTTGTTGTAATTTTCTAAATATAATTATATTGTATTGGCAGGTTCCACATTTTCCAAGAATCTAATGAAGGTGAAAAATTGTATTGGCGACTGGTTGGGCACAGTGAAAGGAGAAGAAAAATTCCAGCCAACTCCAATTCGAATGGGGGCTCTTTTAATGGTGATCAAAATAGCACCTATATATTGCTCAATTTGCTGAAAATATTTTCCAACTTAAGAGTGTAAGTTCTTATATTGCTTATTGAAAATTCATAATTCATTTCTCTGATGCTATGTATACTATTATATGTTGTATCTTATGAATCTTTTGTTGCAACATTTCAGTCACAAGATTACTTTCCATTTTATCATATTTTTTTATTTGTTATGTACTTATGCGCAGTATATCATACCATTATGTGGATATTATGATTCCCCCCCTTCCTTTTTTTTTTTTATTTGACCAAATCTTTGTGATTCACATAAAGTAATAAAGTAAGAGATGGAATAGAGATGCACAAAAAAATATAAACCTTCAACCTAAGCCTTGCCTATTTATTTATTTTTTTTTTTTTTTGCATTTTGCCAAATCTATGTATGCCCAAAGGTGAGTAAAAAAGAACCAATCAAAGATAAGTAGTTTAATCTATAGGAAAAGGCTACCTGTACACTCCATTAAGGGGTGTACATCCTACACCTCTTAATGGAGGGGTTGGATTAAACCGTGCATCCTATCACCCTTAATGGAGGTGATATTGTCACTCTCTATTTATTTGTGTGTTTTTTTTTTAAATAATTATGAATAAAAAATTTAAAAAAATTTAGAATTTAAATTAAAAAATTAAATATAAATTAAAAAATTAAATTTGAACAAAATTAAATTAAAATTTTTCCATAAAGTTAAAATTTAAATTATACTAGTGCCAAGAATGTCCCATGAGAGGGAGACATAATCTGAAAATTAAATATATATTTTTATAATTTAATAATTGTAAAAAATAATTTAATTTATAATATTTAAATTTTAAAAATATTTAATTTTATTACCGTTTATATATTTTTATTTTATTTTATCATAAATTTTGAAATGAATAAAATATAAAAAATATTTAAATTTAAAAGAGTACCGGTACGCAAGAAAGTGTACCGGTACGTAAGGATGTGTACCGGTACGGAGAAAAAGAGGGAGTGAGAATAAAAACTTTAAAAATCTCATTCAATCCTGACCGCCTACGTCGCGGGGTGTATGATATACACCCCGAAGATGGGTGTACCCCTAGCAGCACCCTTTTCCAAGGCAAAAACGAACCATAACATAAGAAAATATTAAGAGAGAAGAGGATGAAGATGGCATAGGACACACCATTCCTCTTTCTCATCCCTGTTTCTGCCGGAGATGATTGGTAGAGAGTGAAGAAATATATATAATATGCTAATGAGCAATGCTACCTGTACACCCCGAAGGGGTGTACATCATACACCTCCACCATTTTAATGGTGACGATACTTTTTACGGGTCACATCAAGTGACCCATCATCACACCCCCACCCTTAGATGGGTGGGGTGTATGATGTACACCCCGAAAGGGGTGTACACATAGCATTTTCCTATGCTAATAGTATATATTTATCACAAAATTTTACTATTTGTATTAAAAAATATTTATATTCGCAGCGTAGCGCGGGTTCATCTAGATTTTATAATTTCGTTTTCAGAAAAACAATTGTAAAAATTTTAATTTTAAATAAAATTATTTATAAAATATTTTTTAAAATGCTACTTGTACACTCCAAATGAAATATATATCTTACACCACATCCGTCCTAGGGTGGGATGAACTAGTGACTAGTGAAGAAGCCCTACACTAGAATGGATAGGGTGTGCATCACATACCCTAAAATTGTTCAAATTTTTTTTCTACAAGACGGTTACTTGAGTGAACCACACACCACTATAACGGTAAATTTTGCTTCAGAAGAGCTATTGTAAAAATTTTAATTTTAAATAAAATAATTTATAAAAAATTAAAAATGCTATTTGTACATCCAAATAAGATGTACATTTTACATCCTACCCATCTTAGGGTGAAATAAATTTCATTAGTGACTAGTGAAGAAGCCCCACCATAGAATGGATGAACTAATGCTCAATCTAACTTTACTAAAAAAAAAACTATTTCCAATCTAGTTTTTTTTTTCTTTTTCTTTTTCTTTTTTTTTTTCTTTAAACTAAGCTCATTTCAATAAATTAGAATAAAAAAAAAAAAGATAATTTAATATTAGTAATGTGAGTTTAGAAAAATGATACTTGTACACTCTTATTTTGGGTGTACATCACACACCCCACCCATCCAATGGGTGGGGTGTGGTGAGGGGTCACTTCACAATTTGTGAAGTGACCCTCCCCATCCTTAGATGGGTGGGTGTAAGATGTACACCCCCAAAAGGGGTGTACATATAGCATTGCTCGTGAGTTTATATGTTATCAGGAGAGAAACTTTCTTTTCTTCCAACCCACTTTCTATATAATTTAATAATTTTATTAATTTAAATTATTATTTAATAATAATAATAATAATAATAATAATAATAATAATAATAATAATAATAATATTATTATTATTATTATTATTATTATTATTATTATTTTATTCAACTATACTATTGATATTATTAAATATCCGATAAAATAATTTACTCAAAAATAAAATTTGACATTACTAAAAATAAATATAATATAAAATAATATTATTATATACTAGATATAAATAGATATAATAATAATATTATTATTATTACATTCGATATAATTAAATATTTAACATGATTACATATTGAATATAATATGAATATAAGTAAAAATAATACGATCATACATACTTATGTAATTAATTATTTAATATGACTATACACGTACATAACAGTTGATATAACTAAAAAATTAATATAATATTAAAATAATATGACTATACATTATATAAAAATAAAAGTAATATAACTATAAAGTAAATATAAAATGTTTTGAAAAATAAGAAAGGAGTGAGGAAAAAAAATAATTTCTCTTTCCTAATTAATATATAACCTCATATTAATAATATTAAATTATTTTTTTTTCTAATTTATTCAAATGAGGTTAAATTAATTTTTTTTTTTATTTTAAAAAGCTAGATTGTGAATATTTTTTTTTAAAATAAGGTTAGGTTAGGCATTAGTTCAGAATAAATAGAGTGTGCATCATATACCCTAACATTGCTAAAAAATTTTGTCTACAAGTCCACTACTTGGGTGAGACAATGTCCTATCTAGCCTTATTAAAAGAAATATTTTCAATCTAGCATTTTTTCTAAAAAAAATTCATAATCCAATCTCATTTTAATAGATTAGAAAAAAAAAAGCTTAATAATATTTTAATAAATTTATATGTTAATTAAGAAAAAAAATTATATTTTTTCTCTCATTCTTCACATTCTAAAGACATCACTTGCTTTTTTAAATTTTATAATTTTTACATCATTTTTCGTTTCAGATAAAAAATATTAATGTGAACAATACTACTATAAAAAATTATTTTATATTACTGTAAAGTATCTGTATAAAAAAAATATATTATGAATAATATTTTTAAGTAATAAATTAAATAATATGAATAAACTTAATATTATTTGCTTGATTTGGATGGAGGCATTTTCAAATATTATTTTATTACTTTGTTTATAAATAATGTATAATTATTATCTTTATATTATATATTTTTAATTATATTAACTGATATATAGTCATAATAAAAATAATTATTATTATAATAAAATTATTTTTATTATAATTATTAGTATTATTATTATTATTATTATTAAATAATTTTATTTTTTTATTTTTTAAGTGATTACCAATAAAATTAATTTTACTATTTTCTTTTTTCTAATCATCCAATGAGATTAAATTAGGAATATTAATATATATATAGATGGAGAATATTTTTGTTTTTCAAAGAAGGTTGTATTAGGCCTTAGACCTACTTGCGTGAACCACTTCATTCTCCCCCCACCGTCCGCCAAAAAAAAAAAAAAAAAAAAAAAAAAAAAAAAAAAACCTCACGAGTACTGAGTCTTTGTTCTTCCGCTCCTGCCCGCGCCATCCTCATTTCTTCTCCCGGCCGGCGAGATGGCGGTCGCGTCCGCCTCCCCTCCTTCCGTGCTGCCGGCCTCCGATCATTCGGCCGCCGACGGAGCATCCTCTCCGTCGTCGATCGACTTCGGGTCCCCGGAGGCTCTGTCCCAGATCCGGTCATTGACGGACGTGGGGGCCATGACGCGGCTCCTCCACGCGTGCGTGGCCTACCAGCGCGGCCTAGACCTACGGCTCGACTCGCTCCTCTCGTCCCGCCCCGACCTGGACCGCCACCTCGCCTCCCTCCTCCGCTCCTCCCCGCCCCTCCTCTCCCTCGCCTGCTCCGACTCCTCCCTCCTCCTCTCCTCCGCCTCCTCCCTCTCCCTCCTCGCCCTCTCCCTCTCCTCCCGCGTCCGCCTCCTCGACCTCGCCCGCTCCCGATCCCTCTCCTCACTCCGCCTCGTCCAATCCTCCCTCCACCGCCTCCGCTCCCTCGACTCCCTCCGCCGCCACCTCCTCCCCTCCTCCCCCTCTGACGACGACCTCCTCGCCGCCGCCCAATCCGTCCATTCCTTCCTCTCCGCCGACGCCGATTCCGACGCCCCTTCCCCCAATCCAGATCCAACTTCCCCCGACCCCGATGCCGAGCTCCGCCGCGAATTCCTGGAACTCCGGCGCCGCCTCGAGTCCCTCGCCCGCCGCCGCCTCGCCGACGCCGTCGACCGCCGCGACCACCCCTCCGTCCTCCGCCTCCTCCGCCTCTTCCCCCTCCTCTCCCTCCCCGACGAGGCCCTCCAGACCTTCGTCTCCTACCTCCGCAAGATCGTCGCCCTCCGCTCCCGCCTCGAGTTCGACCACCTCGTCGACAACGCCGACAACGCCGATCCCGCCGCGGCCGGTCGGCCCGACTTCGTCGGCTGCCTCACCGTCCTTTTCAAAGACATTGTCCTGGCGGTCCAGGAGAACGACGAGATCCTACGCGAGCTCTGCGGCGAGGACGGCGTCGTCTACACCATCTGCGAGCTCCAGGAAGAGTGCGACACCCGCGGCACTCAGATCCTCAAAAAGTACACCGAATACCGCCGCCTCCCGCGCCTCGCCGCCGAGATCAATTCCTACAGCAAGAGCCGCATCCTCTCCTCTGGCGTTGTAGGCGTTGTCACCGCTGTTGAGGGCCCCGATCCGCGGGAGATTGAAACCTACCTGGAGGAGATCCTCTTCCTCACCCAGCTTGGCGAGGACTACATGGAATTCATGGTATCCAAGATCCGCGGGCTCGCATCGGTGGATCCCGAGCTCGGCCCCCGTGCCACCAAGGCATTCCGGAGTGGCAGCTTCTGTAGGGTAGTGCAGGATCTGACTGGGTTCTACGTGATCCTTGAGGAGTTCTTCATGGTGGAGAATGTGAGGAAGGCGATAATGATTGATGAGCGCGAGCCAGACAGCCTCACGACCTCGATGGTGGACGACGTGTTCTTCGTGCTACAGAGCTGCTGCAAGAGGGCAATCTCGACGTCGAGCATCAACTCGGTGCTCGCGGTGCTGAGCGGGTCAATGAACTTGTTGAGCAACGAGTATCAGGAGGCCCTGCAGGAGAAGATGAGGGAGCCCAATTTGGGGGCGAAGCTGTTCTTGGGCGGTGTTGGGGTGCAAAAGACTGGGATGGAGATCGCCACTGCTTTGAATAATATTGATGTGAGCGCAGAGTATGTTCTGAAGCTGCGGCATGAGATTGAGGAGCAATGCACGGAGGTAAGCCAGTGCTTTTTTATCTGCTTCTTATGGCCTTTCTTGCTTTCTGAAATTATTTATTGGTAGAAAAAAAAAAAAAAAAAAAAAACTCTCGCTATTGCTTATGATTTGTCGTGGATAGACTTTCTAAATTGCTTTAGTTGTTGGCATCTTTTACTTCATGCAGAAAGAGGAAAGTTGAAATTTGGAGCACTTTGTAGGGCAATGCCGCGGATGTGAAGTATGATTTGTTTGATATCCAAGATAAAACAAAGTAGGATTAAAATTAAATAATAAGCTAGGATGAATACATAGTAAAAAATAAGCCTTTGTGATTAGCTATCCTCACATTTTTAGCTACTTGGCTAGCACAGTGGCGTCAAAGTCTTCGTGTATCCTTGGCTCTCTTGCCAGCTAGGCTAGTGTAATTCTCCATGTAGTTTTTTGACAGATTTTTAACATTTCTTCTTAATGCGACTCTTCTAAATTTTTACATCAGCTTCAACAAAATGAGACATTAGCTTCAGAAATATTGAGATTGTGAGGCAAGAAATGCTTGTAGATGAAAATGAAATTTTCTCAGTGACATAATTTCACCAAATTCTTCTTGGTGAGTTCTTGAGAAACAAAAAGGCATATTAAGTGGTAAAAGCATGGACATATTTGATGTGTATCAGCAAGCATGAGATGACCATGTAGATAAAAGAATTCATTATTAAGAAAGATTAATATAAATGCGAAGACTAAGTTTTTCCCTTTATCTGTAGCTTCCCTTTATGAAATTGAGAGAGAAGGAAATATTGATAAAGTAGTCCATGATCCCCACTACCCCTTCATCCCCCCTTTAGTGTTTTTGTGAATGTAAATCTGCACAAACAGAAGACTAAATCGCTACTATCTTTTGATCCAGTCTTATATTTATCTGATTTATACAACCTTCCAATCTGAATTAACCTCTGGTTGAGTCTCCTAATGCTTAAAAGCTGGCTTTTATCTCCGACTGCAGTTTCACCAAGATTTTCATTATCTTTAGTACTCGTGTCAAATTTCCGTATACATCAGTTTCCAGTAATTGTATCCCAACCGTCTTTTTAGCATCCGTAAAGATTGTATAAACTTCATAGAACAATGTTGAAAACATGATGGGATTGCTAAATAGATAGCTGTTGCATGGGGCTTCATTTGAAGTTGTAATATGTTTTGATGCATTTCTTTCGCAGTATCTCTACGTCCAATTCTTCTCGAAACCATATGTTTTATATATTCTAAGTGGTTCTATCTTTGCACGATACTTTGATACACCCACGCTGCATTACTACATATTGAAATATCCGCAGTGGGTGCTCACTGCATATTGAAATATTTGCAATGGGTGTTAGGTATCTTTTCTTGGTTCTTCATGTGACAAATGCGAATTTATACTAGTTAGGTTTGTATTGTTGGTTAATAGCAATGCTATGTACTTATAACGTACATATATTTGCATGAGTAGTGATTGCTTTTGTTGTATTAAGTAGCAATGTTCTATAAAGAAAAATGTGTTTGCAAGTCAGGTAGTGAGAACGAAACTAAGGAAAAGTGTCGCTAACTGTGTAGAATTTGAGGAAAAACAAATGCAAAAGAATTAAACAGTGCAAAACTGTCGCTTACTAAATGTCTATAGCTAAAGGAGGCTTCCAACAATCATCATTTTTAGGGGTGTAATTTGGGCTGTGCCGGGCTGGCACAACCTAGATTTTTTGACACCCCTAATCATTCTTCATCTCTTGTATAAGGAATTCAAACAAAGCAATATAGCTTGAAAACTATGGAGTTGGTTAAAGTGTCAATGTCCCTATGTTTTACTCGTTGATCCTCTCCCTCAGAATTGGCATGGTAGCAATAGATGTTCATCTTTAACAAGCTGGCTGAGACAGTTTGGAAACTAATGCAAATGGAACATTTTGTAGCTTTTTTGCACCAAACAGAGTGGATTTTTTTTTTCCTTAACTCTTTTGGTTTCTACTTATTGATCTCTTGCATGTTTGTTCTCCAGGCATTCCCTGCACTAGCTGACAGGGAGAAGGTGAAGTCCTGCCTATCTGAGCTCACCGAAATCAGCAACACTTTTAAGAAGATCCTGAATGCCGGAATGGAGCAGCTTGTTGCAACGGTGAGCCCCCGCATTCGTCCCGTCCTGGACACTGTCGCTACGATCAGCTACGAGCTCAATGATGCTGAGTACGGCGAGAATGAGGTCAACGACCCGTGGGCGCAGAAGCTTCTACTCGCGGTTGAGTCCAACATGGTATGGCTACAGCCCACCATGACCTCAAACAACTATGACTCCTTCGTGCATCTAGTCATCGACTTCATTGTGAAGCGGCTCGAGGTCATCATGATGCAGAAGCGGTTCAGCCAGCTGGGTGGGCTCCAGCTTGACAAGGAAGTGAGGGCTCTGATCAACCACTTTTCAGAAATGTCGCAGCGGCCGGTTAGGGACAAATTCTCACGCCTCTCACAGATATCGACGATTCTCAACTTTGAGAGGGTGTCGGAGATTTTGGATTTTTGGGGGGAGAATGCGGGGCATTTGACATGGCTTCTCACTCCGGCTGAGGTGAGAAGGGTTTTGGGCCTTAGGATCGATTTTAGACCTGAAGCAATTGCTGCTCTTAGACTGTGAGTCAATGGTTGCTTTTCTCTTTACATATTACTTTGATATTCTTTTTGTATTTGGCATATTTCTTCTTTGTAAACTTCCGAGATGCGAGAGATGCATTGCATTCAGCTTTATGTATACATAAGCAGGATGGATAGAAAAAAATGACACAAGATGCTGAAAGAGAAACCATTTTCATCTCATTATGGATAATATCATTTAAAGTGCGGCTTTATTTGTTAGTGGGCCCTACACACGGACCTAATTTTGTAAAAATATCTAATTTGAATGTTTTATTTTCTTTCCAGGAAAATGCCTAAAATTGTTTGGGTAACTCTTGTAGAATGCTTCTCTCCCTCTCTCTGTTTTTTTGGCAAATTGTTAAATACGTTATGAGATTCTATAATATCCCAACAGAATCAAATGTCCATCCATTTCATTGTAAGAACCTCAACCTCTCAAGCTTGCTTAGCTTATGAAAAGAATCTTTTGCATAACTACTTTTCAAACTTGCAATCAAACATCATACAGATAAATTGCAGGTCTAATAAATTTAACATGCATGCTAAAGATGTGGGCATTGCATTCACTACTTAGTTTGGGTCCGGGTTGGATCTAATTTGTAAACCCAGAATCCAAGTGTTAGGATTTTCTACTCCTAATTGTAATTTTGATATCGATCGATATAATATTTTATTAGATGCCTCTCTACTCCAAGAAGAAAAGAGACCTCTTTTAAGTTTAGTTAGAATCCATCAAAAAACTCATTTTTTTTATTAATAAAATTGACCATTTGTAATAAGAAAACTAAATAAAATTAGAATGGTAGAATATGGTAAATTTAATTTGAAAGTTAATTAAATTTAGATTCCGAAATTTTTAATTTTTCGGCGTTTAAGTCACTTTTTAAATAGTGTGGCTAAACGGATACGAAATCTGATGAAATGAAATGATGGGTTTAGTTTTTGGATTTTTTTTGGCAGTTCGCTAAATAGTAAAAAGTTAAAGTAAAACTTAAAGTTTTTGCAAAAATTCTTATAATTTATATGTGGATTTGTATGAAACTTAACAAAAAAGGATATTTTCGTGAGGATTATCTACTAGAAAAGTTCTACTTTAATATTTTAAAGTTTGGAAGGGTTTGTGTTCAATTTTATGTATACGAGATCTATAAATTAAGCATTAGAGATGAAATTTTTCAAAAAATTTCAAATCTAAAGATCCCTAGCCATCGTCTACGTTTCGTCACGATCTTCCTCGGCGATTCGAGAAACTTCGACGAAAAGCTCCGACAATCTTTCCTTCTTCTTCTCTTTCTTCTCTTTCTTTTTTCTTTTCTTGTTCTTTTTGCATCCAAGAAAAAGAGGAAAGAGAAGGAGGATCTTGACATCCTTCTATGCATCAAGGAGGAGTGCTTGGTCGCTACTGGACTGCACTTGACTATGTTACGGCATTTTGGTATTGGCATATTTCGTAAGTCATGTCAGTGAGTTGAGTCGGAGTCTTAAAGGGATCAAATTGTCAATCAGCAATCAAAGACTTAGAGAAGATTCAACAAGAGCTCAAGTTGACACTCAGTGTCTTGAGTCTTGAAGATTGAAGTTGAAGAATTGTGGATCAGTTATATCAATCTCAAGAAGAAAGTATTCAAGAGGATCAGGTATGTTTAACTAAATAATTTTGGTGATCCGAATACTTTCTTATAGTGTAGAAACACTTGGAAGAATTTTTAATTGCATAAAAATCAAAAACTGGACATGGGACATGTTCAGGATCCGGATCAGACCTTGCAATCCGGATCCCGAAGGGTACTTGTTCATTGGCAATTTCAATCCGGATCCTAGGCCATTCCGATCCGGATCCCGAACATGGGACTTTGCTGAATTGCATGAACGATCCGGATCGGACCTTGCAATCCGGATCCCGAACCCTTGGTTTTCTGGAATCGTCAATCTCGTTACGACGATCCGGATCGCAGTAAATCCGATCCGGATCGCCGTCCTGAAAATTTCCAGATAAGGTATGTTTTTGATTCTTATCTCTTTCCAAAGGTTTCTAAACTATAAATAGACACTTAGGGTTTCTCAAGAACGTGGGTGCTATACCGATGAATTTATAAAACACTTGAGAGCAACCCTAGAGGCTAGATTTTTATCGATCTTCTTTATAGCCTCTTTTAGGTCAATTCGACGGTTCTTTCAAGAACATATCTTTTGTCGAATTGATCTAATCTTTGCTTAGAGATTTCTTCTACGGTTCCTCAATGAGAATCTAAGCAAAGGATCACAATCGAAGTCAATATTCTTATCGACTGAGTTTGCGTCGTGGATTCGACGTGGCATCGTGGATTCGGTGTGCTAAAGGCGTTTCGTGGATTCGAAACGTGTGCTCGTGGATTCGAGTGGCGTTCGTGGATTCGAACGTGTGCAGTGTTATTATTACTAGTGTCCAGATCTCATATAAATCCAATCACAATTCCATCCACATCCGATGTGGGACTATTGGGGCGTCACAAACTCCCCACGTTTAGGCCTGACGTCCTCGTCAGCCCAAACACACGCACACAGCAGCCCAAGATCACCAGGCGATGTGAGACTCGTTTGGTATCAGAGCCATCCTCATGTTATTTAAGATTAAAATTATAGTTTTGGATATTTTAAATCATTCTTTGTTGATTGAATGATTGTTAAATCGTTTTACCATATTCAAAGAATTATTAAATTTTGATCAATTCGAAATTATTTTGATCCGCAGAATTAAAATAAAATAAAATAAATAAAATAAAATTTTATTTTTGTAAAATTTGATGAGATCAAATTTTGTTTTTAATATTTATATAATTTTGATAAGATCAAAATTTATTTTAAAATTTTATTATATTGATTAGATCAATTTATTTTATTGTAAAAATTGATGAGATCAAATTTTATATAGTTTTTGTTTTCACATAAGATGTGAATTATTGATGAGATCAATAGATATTTTTGCGGATTAAAATATTGATCAAAATTGTATGAATTAACTGTTTAGTTAAATCAAACGAGTGATGAGATCGTATCGTTATGGTGATTTGATCACCTATTTTTCTGGATAATTGGTAAACGGTTAATTAAAATATCCAAAATTAATTATTGTGATTGTGATGTATGAGATACATATGGGTGATGATCATGGATAGCAACCAATTTATTTTGTATGGACATGTGATGTATGATGTGTATGCGGAATCCTGTAATTTTAAATTTGTTTAAATTAAGGACTCTGTGTTAGGGCTGTTTGGGTGCCTGCGAGCACGAGCCAATTTTATTTAGAGACCTGCGTGTCTCAATAGATTAAAGATAAAAGTTATTTTATTCTTTAATTGGGTTGTATTATGTATGGTTGCACGTCATTGGTTGATTGGTGGGAAGCCGTTAGCACACAACAAGCCCAGATCGAGACGAGCATTTGATGGCGGTCGAATCAAGGGTTGATGGTGATCGAATCAAGTTGTAGCTCCGGATTGGATCAAGAAGTTGAAGACGATCAAACCAATGACGTGCGTGTGCTTGTATTTATGACCCCTTGACCCTGATTCCGGCTCAGTGGCTCGAGCACGAATCTTCTTTTTAGATCCATGATCATCACCGGTTGCATTATATTTTTATGTGCAGTTTATCTTTATTTGCATGAGATGTAAATAAATAAAATTAAATATGAGACCTAAATGCAAATCTCCTCATAAATATTAAGTCGAGCGGTCTTCCACCGTTGTAGAAGTGCGGGCATCTTTTCTGGTGTTGATTGGCACGGCTGGTTACAGTGGTCAGTTGCATTGGAAAGGCGCAACCACTCTATTAGTATAAGATGCTGCGGAGTAAAGATGGGGTTGGGCCCAATATCTGTCAGGTGAGGGACCCAATGACGGCTTTGCTTACGCATTTGAACGGTGGGTCTGACTTAACTAAAGAATGAGGCCAATATCTGTCAGGTGAGGCCTACAGGACTTAGAGACCGAATATCGCTGCAATTTGCTTAAGAAGCATTGGACAAGAGTTGTCCACTCATTGGTTTTCGTGTCACCAATATCTGTCAGGTGAGGTGATGCGGTAAACTGGTGGGACCGTAGTACCCACTTGAAACCCTTATCGCGTTGGGTTTCCGTTTCTCTACCCGAGGAGTGTAAGAGACTCGAGGAAATAGTGGGAGGTTAACGTTTGTTTTTAAAAATATCCCTAAAACAAAATTTTGAAACAAATACAAATATCTAATTTGAATCTTTACTCTCTGCAAAACAAGATATACGCTTCCAATTCTTTTTCTCGTTTTTCGAAATTAACCACTTAACCGAAACTAATTATAAAGACTGGCTAAGAAACTTAAAATAGTTTTGAGTTTTGAGAAGCTCAGCTATGTTCTCAACCAGGACCTCCTTACGTTACGAAACTGTCCAACAGCTTATCAAAAGGCAGTCTGTTCATTATCATTGTTTGACAATGATCAAAGACCTCGAGGAGCTTGAGAAGCTCGGCATGAAAATGGATAAGGAATTGCAAGTTGATATAATTTTGCAATCTCTTCCAGATTCATATGGACAATTTATTGTAAACTACCATATGAATAAAATGAACTGCACCAATGCTGAGTTATTGAACATGTTGGTAACGACTGAGGGAACCTTGAAGAGTTCAAGGGGCTCGGTTTTAGCTGTGGAGCGGGCTTCCTCTTCCAAAAGAAAGTCTAATTGGAAGAAGAAACCCGCGAAAAAACAAAAGACTGAAAACAAGCCCAAAAGGGAAGCTCCTAAGAAGAAGGCCGCTGACAAAGGAAAATGTTTCCAATGCAATGTTGTTGGCCACTGGAAGAGGAATTGTCCCGTCTATCTAGAGAGCCTAAAGAACAAGAAGAAAGACACACCTTCGGAAGGTATGTTAGACCTGCTTGTAATAGAAACTAACCTTACGGTTACCTCTATTTCCAGTTGGATCATAGACTCTGGTTCAAGTTCTCATTTATGTACTTCAATGCAGGGTCTAAGAGAAATTAGAGGGCTGAGAGAAGGTGAAGTTACCTTATGGGTTGGCAACGGAGCAAGAGTTGCTGCTGTGGCTACTGGCACCTATCCTCTGCGATTACCGTTAGGACAAGTTTTATTACTTAAAGACTGTTATTACGTGCCTGCTGCTAGCAGGAATTTGATTTCTGTTTCTTCTTTAGCACAGGACAATTATATTTTTAATTTTGATAAAGATTACTGCACAATTTATTTTAGAAATAAAATTGTTGGTCGTGGTTTTATGATAGACAGTCTTTACCATTTACATATGGATGTATCTGTAAATATTTCCGAGCAGGAAGTGAGTGCCGTTGGGTCTAAGAGACCTAGAGAAGAGATAAACCTAAAGTATATGTGGCACCTAAGGCTTGGTCATATTGGAGAGGAAAGGATTAACAGATTGGAGAAAGATGGGCTTCTGGGCCCATTGACTTCTGAGTCATATCCAGTCTGTGAATCCTGTCTTCAAGGAAAAATGACCAAATTACCTTTTGTAGGACAAGGAGAAAGGGCCACTGAGATACTTGCCTTGGTACACACTGATGTGTGTGGCCCATTTGATGTGCAAGCCAGGGGTGGTTATCTCTACTTCATAACCTTTACCGATGATTATTCACGGTATGGATATGTCTATCTTATGCGACACAAATCTGAAGCTTTTGAAAAGTTCAAAGAATTCAGATGTGAAGTAGAGAAGCAAACTGGAAAACCCATCAAGGCTTTTCGATCAGATCGAGGGGGAGAATACCTTAGTGGGGAGTTCCTAAACTATCTCAAAGAAAACGACATAGTCTCACAATGGACTCCTCCTGGAACACCTCAACTCAACGGAGTGTCAGAACGGAGAAATCGAACTTTATTAGATATGGTTCGATCCATGATGAGTTTAACTGATCTTCCTTTGTTTCTTTCGGGACATACTTTGCTTACCCCAGCCTACCTACTGAATAGGATTCCCTCTAAATCCGTTCTTACCACGCCTTATGAGATGTGGCATGGTAAGAAACCAAGTCTTAGTCATATTAAGATTTAGGGATGTTCGGCCCATGTCAAGCGACTACAGGCGGACAAGTTAGAGGCTAGGTCTGAAAGGGCTCATTTTATAGGGTATCCTAAAGAATCTTTAGGTTACTATTTTTACATCCCAAAGGATCACAATATAGTTGTGAGTCGACACGCTACTTTCTTGGAAAAACAGTTTATTCAAGAAGTAGTAAGTGGGAGAAAAATTGAGCTCGAAGAGAGTCTCTGAAGAGCAACGAGTCCCAAAACCTACGGAACCTATTCATGCTGAGCCAGTACATGTATCACCTAATCCACCTCGAAGATCGAGTAGGATCTCCCTTCCTACTAAAAGATACTTAGGTATTCTTACAGAGGAAGTAGAGGAAATGTTCCTCATAGGAGATAAGGAACATGGAGATGATCCTAAAACCTACAACGAGGCGATGTCTGACATCGACTCCGAGAAGTGGTTGGAAGCCATGAAGTCAGAAATTGACTCAATGTATTCCAACCAAGTCTGGACCTTAGTAGATCCACCAAAAGGTATAGTACCTATCGGGTGTAAGTGGATTTACAAAAGAAAGATAGGTTCGGATGGAAAGGTAGAGACCTATAAAGCAAGGCTGGTGGCGAAAGGCTATAGTCAACGCGAAGGCATTGACTATCAAGAGACCTTTTCGCCTGTGGCCATGCTTAAGTCCATTCGAACACTACTTGCCATTGCAGCATACCATGATTATGAGATCTGGCAGATGGATGTGAAAACTGCTTTCCTAAATGGATTTCTTGATGAAGATATCTATATGGAGCAGCCTTTGGGTTTCACTTCCAGTGACGAAAGTCACAAAGTATGTAAGCTGCAAAGGTCCATATATGGGCTTAAGCAAGCATCTCGGACTTGAAATACTCGTTTTAATGACGTAATCAAATCGTTTGACTTCGTTAAGAATGAGGAGGAACCATGTGTTTATAAGAAAGTTAGTGGGAGTGCTATTACATTCCTCGTATTGTACGTGGACGACATTCTCCTAATTGGAAATGATATTCCAATGCTGACTTCGGTTAAGATATGGTTATCTAAGAAATTCTCTATGAAAGACCTAGGGGAAGCATCCTATATTTTGGGGATTAAAGTCTATAGAGATAAACCTAAGAGGATGCTAGGCCTCTCACAGAAAATGTACATAGAGCAGGTGCTGAAGAAGTTCAGCATGGAAAACTCTAAGAGGGGACTTCTACCCCTTAGGCATGGAATTTATCTCTCCAAGAAAATGTGCCCCAATACATCTGAAGAGATTCAACGAATGAGCCAGATCCCTTATGCTTCAGCTATAGGGAGCCTCATGTATGCCATGCTATGTACACAACCTGATATTGCACTTGCTGTGAGTATCACAAGCAGATATCAGTCCAATCCAGGTGAGGAGCACTGGACTGCTGTGAAAAACATACTTAAGTACTTAAGAAGGACTAAAGATATGTTTTTGGTCTTTGGAGGAGGAGAATTGAAAGTACAAGTATACACTGATTCAGACTTCATGTCTGATGTTGACGATAGAAAGTCTACGTCAGGATATGTGTTCTTGTGCAATGGTGGTTCGGTGTGTTGGAAGAGTTTCAAACAACCAATCATCGCTGACTCTACTATGGAAGCAGAGTATATCGCCGCATCTGAGGCTGCAAAGGAAGCTTTTTGGTTCAAGAAATTTGTTGCGGAACTAGGTGTGATGCCATCAGATGCCATTCCATTTTACTGCGACAACAATGGCGCTATAGTCCTAGCTAAGGAGCCAAGGTCTCATCAAAGGTCCAAGCATATAGAGCGACGGTTTCATATTATACGCGAATATCTCGAGAAGATATTTATCGAGGTGCAGAGAGTAGACTCCACGGATAACGTGGCAGACCCACTGACTAAGCAGTTGAGCCAGCAGAAGACTGAAGCCCACCTTGAGAAGATGGGGCTTAGGTATATGGCTAATTGGCTTTAGTGCAAGTGGGAGATTGTTAGATGTATGCCCTAGAAGCCAACTTGGCCGACACATATATTCTTTCTAGGGTATAAATTTGTATTTGACATTTTACATTATGAATGTTATTGGGTTATTATTTCCATTCGTGTTGTGTATGTGTCCATGAATTGTCCAAGGAATTAATAAGATGATGATACGTATTCTCAAGAGTTGAGAATTTGAGACATGTATCATTAGTGATTAATTCCTAAATGCTCCCGATCGATGGATCATCACGGGGACAGTGATTGATCCGGTGAGATTGGTGCACAGTCGCTTCCCTTTTAGGGTAGACGAGTCTCGAGTCAACAGTGTGGGGACACTGGAGCGAATGTGCAGGTGGTTGTTGGAGAACAAGGGTACCGAGCGTGATCATCACGAGAAGTCACTTGGATGTCTACTCACTCGTTAGTGACTTACTCGATGTTGCAGTAGTGTGACTGGTCCTTTGACCTGCGGTGTCTCGGCTATTCACAATGGGGTTGCTGTAGTTTGACTGTACATACACTTGGTCCCTAGCCATTTGGGTCCTTGCAGTGGGTGCATGTTGGCTACAGTAGGTTCGTTGTAGGAATAGGGTGTACACCTATATGGAATCTATCGCCCTTAGTAGAGAAGGGAGTTAGTCCTATGTGATTTATGAGACCGAGTTTAGAAGACCTTGGCCAAGGCGTAGTAAATAACGGAAAGGGTTTCCGACATTAGAAACTCGAGTCGAATAAATTTGACATATGACAGACGGTAGGGTTTGACGAGCAATTCCATGACCTTCGTCTAGTTGGGACTCCGAATAGAAGGATTGTATCACACGTTAACTGCACCTAGAGGTTCAGTATTCCATTCTACTGGAATGTCACTACATGCTGCTAGGCGTCACTGGTGGATTGTGGGACTCACGAGAATTATCTGGATGATGATCGATAATTCTTATTGGGCTGAGTTTGAATAGTTCTAACCCATTGAAAAGAGTTTCAGTGATATTGTTGATGGTAATCACAATATATCTCACTACCAGATAGAATAGAACCTATGGGGTCACACACATAAGAGGTTATGACTGATCGGATAGTTGGATCGCGATTTTTGAATCGCCTGAGGACTTAATTATCAATATATTGATAATTGGACTAATTTGTAATTGTTACAAATTAAGGATATTAAAGTGCAAATGTTGCAAGAGAGGGCTTACTAATAGTTAGTAAGTTGTGAGAGGACTTAAGTGCTAATGTTGCATTAATGATTTGATTTGATCAAATTAGGATTGAGTTCAAATCGAATTAAATTAGGATTTAATCGATTGAACCGATTAGGGATAAGATAAACTTAAATCTAATTTTAATGTTTATCTTAATAATTATAAAAAGGATTATATCCTCTTTATACGTATAAGTTTTTATTAAGAGAAAAAAAACCCTAGCCGTCATCTTTCCTCGTCTTCCTCTTTTCTAAATATCCACATTAAAAGAAAGACGTTCTCTGCAAGGGAGCTAGCACCCCGGTGAGAATTTCGATCAAGTCGACAATCTCGTGTGGATACCCATAGAGGCCGGACGCGTGTGCGGCTTCAAGAGAACCAAATTCCACGATCATCAAATTGCGGTGTAGATCTCCCCGCGCAAAGGTGAAGATTAGATCTTCCTCTTCCTTTTAATCTTAGATACATGAGGAATCCTGTTTTGCGTGGTTTTTGAGATCAGATCTCAAGTTTTTCATATTTGCCTATTTGATTTCCTTTTTCGCTGCGTTTTATTTTGCGCAAAACCTCACATGCAGTGGACGTGCAAACGGTGGAGCGCGAGGTCCAAGAAATTGAAGGAGGGGTTAAATCCGTGGAGACGGTAATCACCTTGTTATTCTTCTTTTCTTAGGGATTGTTATTGCGTGGACATCCAACCGGTCAGCGCAAGGTCCGAAGAAGCTGAAGGAGGGGTTGAGTCCGTGGAGTCGGTAATCACCTTGTTATTCTTCTATTCTTAGTGGATTGTTATTGCGTGTTGGTCCCGTGGTTTTTCTCCTGGATTGGAGTTTCCACGTATATCTCGGTGTGCTGTTTTTATTTTCCGCATTGGTTTTTATTTTGCACTGAGATTTGGTTTTATAAGTATTACACCTATTCACCCCCCCTCTAGTTGTTTGATAGTACCTATTTAGATCCTTGTGGATCCCATATAAAAACCTACAATTGGTATCAGAGAAGGTTTTAGGTTTATCTATCATGTCGGGTGAAAGTGGTAATATTTATAGACCTCCTCTTTTTGATGGGACTAATTATGCTTATTGGAAAGTGCGGATGAGAGCTTTTCTCATCTCAATTGATGAGCGGGTATGGCAAACCGTGGAATACGGTTGGGTGCATCCTGTTGAGGAAGTAGGAAATTCTACTACCCCAAAACCTCGCTCTAGATGGTCCAAAGAGGAAATTGAAAGATCTTCTTACAATGGGAAAGGTATGAACGCTTTATATAATTCTCTTTCCTCGACTGAATTTACACGAATTTCCGTGTGTGAAACCGCGAAGGAAATTTGGGATATTCTCAAAATTACACATGAGGGTACTAATCTTGTAAAAATTCAAAAGCTCCAGATGCTTACAAGTCAATTTGACTCTATTCATATGGAAGAGCATGAATTGTTTACAGATTATTACACTAGACTTCAAGATGTAATAAATACATGTCCTAATTTAGGAGAAAAGATCCCGGAGTCGAAAATTGTAAGAAAGATACTTCGGACTCTTCCGGAACGGTTTAGGGCAAAGGTTACCGCCATTGAAACCGTTAGTCATCCGGATGAGATGAGTGTAGAGGAATTAGTAGGTGCTTTGCAAACTTATGAAATGACTTTTCCTACTAATCAAGTTTCTTCCAAGTCTTCTTCTAAGCTTACAGGTATTGCATTCAAATCAACAAAGGAAGAAGATAGCGAATCGAGTTCCGACGATGAAATCTCTTTTGCCGATTTTGAAGAACAATTGGCGCGGATCACAAAGAAATTTCGTCGGAAGTTTTGGAAGAATCGAACCGATGGATCTTCATCCACGAAACCTTCTAAAGGATCATCGGGTTCTAAATCCTCTAATCTCAAAGGCGTTGCAAAACCTTCTAAAGAAAAAGAAAAAGATGATTTCGAAGGGAAAATCCAATGCTATTGATGCAAAGGCTACGACCATTTTTCAACGGATTGTCCTTCTCCGAAATCATATAAAAAGAAGGCTATGCAAGCGAAAACTTGGGACGATTCTACTTCTAATGAATTGACCTCAAGTAAAGAGAAAAAAGTCGTTGCCTTACATGCTTCTCAAATTCCCTCTTCTAATGTTTGTTTATCATCTTTAATCACTGACTCTATTCCTTTGATTTTGCATGAAACATCAACATCCAACGGAGAGTCATCAAGTGAGGGGGAGTCGGACGAAGAAGAACTCGTTGAGGCATATCAACAACTTCTTGCGGAATCTAAGAAGATGGCCAAGCATATCAAGAAGTTGAGGAAGCAACGACTTGAGAATCAAGACGAGAATCATGCTTTAAAGATCAAACTTCATGATCTCGAGGAGGAACGAGAGCTTTTATTGGATAATAATAAAATCCTCCAGGAAAAGATAAATCAATCGGAAACGATCGTTAATTCCCATATTAACAAGATTGATTTTCTTGAAAAGCAGTTTGAGGAGATTCATGTTACCAACCAAGCTTTGACCAAGCAAGTCCATCAACTTAAATCCGACATACAAAGGATTTCAACCGGTTCGAAGAAACATGATTGTATGTCCGGATTAGGTCAAACAAGCAAGGTTGGTTTGGGATTCAAAAAGGACCAAACTATGCATGCTTCAAGTTCCACATTCAAATTGAAAGGAAGAACGTGTCACCTTTGTGGACTTGAAGGACATTTGGTGAAGACGTGCCCGAAAAAGAGAAAGAAGAATTCTTCGGCAACTTCATCTACGGAGCGAACTCAACGGAATCAAAAGACACATCAAGTCAAAGGAGTTCACTCAACCCACCAAAGGTCCGAGCCACAACATCAATCATACAAGTGGATCACTACGAGGCAAAGACCTAAGGTGGATCAACAGTCAAAGCGGACAACCCCCGGCCACAACGAATCAAGACAACCCAAAATCCAGCGATTTTGGATTCGGAAAGGTGATATCTTTCCTTGTCCGGATCGGACCTTGCAACCCGGATCCCGAACCCTTGGTTTTCTGGAATCGTCAATCTCGTTACGACGATCCGGATCGCAGTAAATCCGATCCGGATCGCCGTCCTGAAAATTTCCAGATAAGGTATGTTTTTTATTCTTATCTCTTTCCAAAGGTTTCTAAACTATAAATAGACACTTAGGGTTTCTCAAGAATGTGGGTGCTATACCGATGAATTTATAAAACACTTGAGAGCAACCCTAGAGGCTAGGTTTTTATCGATCTTCTTTATAGCCTCTTTTAGGTCAATTCGACGGTTCTTTCAAGAACATATCTTTTGTCGAATTGATCTAATCTTTGCTTAGAGATTTCTTCTACGGTTCCTCAATGAGAATCTAAGCAAAGGATCACCATCGAAGTTAATATTCTTATAGACTGAGTTTGCGTCGTGGATTCGACGTGGCATCGTGGATTCGGTGTGCTAAAGGCGTTTCGTGGATTCGAAACGTGTGCTCGTGGATTCGGGTGGCGTTCGTGGATTCGAACGTGTGCAGTGGACGTGCAAACGGTGGAGCGCGAGGTCCAAGAAATTGAAGGAGGGGTTAAATCCGTGGAGACGGTAATCACCTTGTTATTCTTCTTTTCTTAGGGATTGTTATTGCGTGGACATCCAACCGGTCAGCGCAAGGTCCGAAGAAGCTGAAGGAGGGGTTGAGTCCGTGGAGTCGGTAATCACCTTGTTATTCTTCTATTCTTAGTGGATTGTTATTGCGTGTTGGTCCCGTGGTTTTTCTCCTGGATTGGAGTTTCCACGTATATCTCGGTGTGCTGTTTTTATTTTCCGCATTGGTTTTTATTTTGCACTGAGATTTGGTTTTATAAGTATTACACCTATTCACCCCCCCTCTAGTTGTTTGATAGTACCTATTTAGATCCTTGTGGATCCCATATAAAAACCTACAGACTATGTCACGTCCCGAGGTCAAGCCGCGACTCCGGCTCGTCAACAGATCCGTCACCCATATAGAAAAACTCCTACATAGGCGAAGCGTCTAATTTGTTAAAGATAGTATCTACAAATGTTAAACAGATATATCAGAGCTGAAATAAAACTAACATCAAGTAAAACAAAATCCACTGTACGTCTAATACACAACCAAAGTACAAAGCCATCTCCTAGAATGCAGAAAAAAAGTACAAATACAATAATTAGAACATACAGGGCTACAAGCCAAAATAATCATCTATAGGGGCAGCTCTAGGTCCAAGAACTCTCAGTTAGAGATCTAGCTCGTGACTCCCTTACCTCGATCAAGGACAACCACTGGCGCTGAAACACGTGCAAAAATCTCTACAAAAAGGGCACCAATAGTGGGTGTGTGAGAACTATATAAAGAAAGTAGTATTCAGTGGATACCGTCACCATGATTGACGGTCTACCCACTAAATCTACTAAAGACATAAATAACTCAACTGCTAAATAATAGAAAAAAATATATGTCATGCCTTTAACTACTATGCTCAACGAAACAAGTGAGGATAACCAAATGCATTTACTTTCTCTCAGGATGCTCAAAATCTACCAAATCTCATTGACTGCCACATCGGGTCTAGTCAAACATGCGCTCACCTACAACCATTATATCCACATAGGACTGAAATTACGTTGCGCCCAAACGGGCTACATTGACGTCATGCAGAAAATGATCCAGCTATGGAGCGGTACTCGAGAGGAGCGACCCCACCGAGAAAAAGATGTGTATCTCAGTCGAGCTTAGTGTGGCTTATGCAGGTTATAGGTCAAATCATACGATCACACTTGAGGGGAGCGACCCCACCGAGAAAAAGCTGTGCATCTCAGTCGAGCTCAGTGTGGCTCATGCAGTCTATAGTTCAAGCCATACGATCACCCAAATCGACCACTCACTCAAACACGTGCCCACATCACAAACTAGAGAACGCTCAACGGTCTGGGTCTCACCGTCCATCCGACGGCTCCCAACAATAACACTTAATCAGTCGACTACCACACAACCTGGCTCAACTCCTAGCTATGCCACTCAATTGTGGGTTATGGGATAACATATCTAAATAGAAAAAAAACTCAGAAATCTTTGCATAAAAAATAATCCAATGCGGAAAATAAATAAAGTACGCAAGATTTTACGTGGAAAACTCCGTCACAGGAGTAAAAAACCACGGGACCGATAACACGGTGAAATCCACTAAGATTAAACACGTACAAGGTAATATACCGTAATACTACGACTCAACCTTTTCCATACGCTCCGAGTAGATCTTCTTCGCTTGCTCCGCAATGCGCCTCGATCACACGATTTGCGTCCAACGCCGAATCCACGACGTCCAACCGAATCCACGGTCTTCACCAATGTAGCACGTATCGATCACACGAATGCGCCTCGCTCTGAATCCACGAAAGCGGTAGCACCTTGAATCCACAAGGCCACGTGAATCCACGCGCCGATATTCCTTTCAGAAATCGTTGTATTGTTTATTGGTGGTGATGATATTTGAATACTTAGATCATATAGATAGACAAGAAAAATACCATCTAAGTATTCATCAATTTGATTTTACAGAAAATAAAGAGTTTTGAAACCCTAGAATCAAATTGATCAATAGAGAAAGAAAACCTAAAATAAACAGTGTTTACCTTTTCTTCTCTATACGTGGATTACCTTTTATTCCTTTTGGGATATACGAAGTTTAGGAACCTTCGGAATAAAATAGGAATACCCTAAAAAATGATATTAGAATCTATTTATAGGTTAGAAACCTTTTGGAAATAGATAAAAATAAAAAACTGGCTTAACAAATTTTTTCCCGCATGGCAGTCCGGATTGAATTTGGCTGATCCGGACTGTCGTCTTTTTTCAAGAGAATTTCCTGAAAAAATATTTTGGGGTCTTGACTGGAATGACCTGATCCGGACCGATTCATGCGATATTGCAAAAACAAAGTCCGGGGTCCGGACTGGATTGGGGATGATCCGGACTGGAATTTCGCATGAACCAAACCTTGTTCGGGGTCCGGACTGGATGTGACTGGTCCGGATCCTGAAAGTGTAAAAAGTCCAGTTTTGATTTTTTATGCAATGAAATTTTTTTCCCAAATGTTTCTAAACTATAAGAATGTATTCAAATCACCAAAAATATTTAGTTAAACGTACCTGATCATTTTGAATCCATTCTTCTTGAGATTGATGTATGTGATCCACAATTCTTCAACTTCAATCTTCAAGACTCAAAACACTTTACGAAATACGCCAATACAAAAATCCTTAATATCAATCAACCAACTGCCACACATAAGTAGGCTCGGTTCCCTAGCAAGAGCACAACTATGGCAACCAATTGCCACTCACAATCCCAGCTCGGCTCCCTAGCACGAGCACAACTAGGTCAATCCACTGCCACTCCTAATCCCGGCTCGCCTCCCCAGCACATGCACAACACATCCTACACTATCCCGAATGCACAAACAACTACTAGCAATAAATATAAGTGATGGCAACGTGGGTCAAATAGTGTAGGTTGAAATCATGCAGAGTTTAGCTTCCTATCTGTGGTGCACTGGCTTTCGCGCTCGATCTCTAACTTGTTCGGTTTCGGTTTCTGCAGGAGAGACCCCTTCGACTACTCTTTTTTTACTCGGCCCTTCGGGAGCTTGATGGACCCGAGCATTTTTGGGCGCATGTTCGGAGAGACAATCGATGCCCAGTTCCTCGAGGAGGCTCCTACCGAGTCAGGAGGGCCGGTTATCAGGGAGCTTTCTGATGATGATGATGAGAATAGGGGAGAGCGGAAATCGGTTGTTCAAGAACCCGATGAAGAAACCAAAGGTGTTTATTTGATCGAGGTTGAAGGGTTTTGTTTCGTCTCTTTGGTGTTTGATCTTCCGTTTTTCAGTTGATTTTGCTTGGCTTTTTCGTTTCCTGCAGAGATGAAGAATCTGCACGTGCAATATGGCGACGAATTCAATAGGGCTAGTGTGGCTCAACCGTAGGTTCGTACTTATGCTTTTCGGAGCTCTGCTGTGACGTATGGTGGTCCTAATGGTGCTTACTACACATCCTCTACTACTACAAGGACAAGCAGTGATAGAGTAAGTAGTCACACTCCCTCCTCTCTCTTTCTTGTGTTTGTGCTTCTACATAGAGCCGCAACATTTTAACGTTGTTGCTTCTCATAGATTACTGTGGAAGGGAGTAAGGAAGCAGATGCAACCACCAGGAGAGCCGCCCATAGAATCTCTCGTGGAATTTGTGATAAGGTATATTCTTCTTCTTCTTCGCTTATTTTTACACTTGTATATGCTGCTCTGTTCGCTCTTTAATGTGCCAAGTGTGCTTATTGAAATGATTGATTAGCTGTTGGGTTTGTGAGTTTTTCGATTTGGTTGATCGCGGATATGGACTTTAGCTTGCTACATACTCGACTTAGTTACGTTCCTCGAGCAGGGTCGCGCCTCTCGAGTGCCACTTTGGAGTAGGTGGCTGGATTGATTGGAGTATGATTCCACATCGGCGATACACGGTTGTTAGTGTGACTGGCTGTGATGGTTGTGCGGGCCGGATCGGGTATTGTGCCGGTCAGTTGATTGGGTTGATTAAGCACCTCGAGATCGAGTAGTTGCATACTATCATCTACTTCACCCTTTGAGCACCATAGATAGAGGCATGATCGCTGTAGATTTTATTCTAGCTTACTTATTTTTCACTTATAGTAGTTTTGTTATCTTATGCCTCTAGTAGACTTAGTGGGCATACCGTTGGTCTTGGATACAGTACTCACTGAGAACTACTGTTTGATATAGTTCTCACACCCTCCATTGGTGATATTTTTATGGAGGTCCCTTCTCATGTTCCTGCACCAGCAGTTCCTTCTGATCGAGGATAGGGAGTCGCGAGCTAGATCCCTACCCATGCTTGAGGAGAGTAGATGGACCCTGTTTCAGTTTTTTGAACAGATAGTATTGTATAGTCTGTATTTTATTTTACTTTACTCTTTTGAGAGATGACTATATATTTGAGATAGCTTTGTATATGAGATGACAGTTATATAGTGATGTGAGTTTTTTTTATTAACTTGCTTTTCAGCTCTGATATTTGTATACATGTTGTATATCTTTTGCAGGT
Organism: Tillandsia leiboldiana; assembly: GCA_029204045.2. Taxonomy (NCBI): domain Eukaryota; kingdom Viridiplantae; phylum Streptophyta; class Magnoliopsida; order Poales; family Bromeliaceae; genus Tillandsia; species Tillandsia leiboldiana. The sequence continues at coordinate 3,281,957 of CM055080.1, read as the reverse complement.
TAGACGCCTCACCTATGCGAGGTTTCCGTATGGGTAGCGAATCTGTTAACGAGCCCGAATCACAGTTTCGACCTCGGGGCGTGACAAAATAAGCCACCGTTTCACGTGTCGTTTGTCGCGAAAATCGAACCAAAAGGTTTTTGAGTGTTAAACACCAAGTTCAAACATATTGAACTCAAGCCTATGCTGTCTGGGACAACCACGACACAAAAACTTCACTGCGGCATTTTGCCTTTTGACGTTTTCGGGAGCAACGTCTGCTAACCAGCGGCACGGGGGTCTTCCGATCTCAGCAAAGATGAGCACGAACAACCCTCGAGGTTTAGTAGTGACGTGATGCCGATGCGCGGAGTGGCCGAAAAAAGAAGCTCGGCTGAGGAAAACTGCACCAACTCAGTTTTTGAAAATAACAACCCATCAACTTTGATTCTTGCAGCCTGGGGGTGCGAGCATAGGTATGAGGAGGCGCGAACTGTCGAAGGGGTGTCGGCAGGGCTAGTGGTCAGCAGTTGGAAGCAGCGGCGGCTATGGTTCCTAGAGTCGTAGCCCTAATATGTTCCATCTCGGGTTCAACCTCAACCCAAGCTCGAGAGGAGCAGATCTGGGTTGGGGCTGCCATAGGCGATAAAGAGGCTCCCTCAGGAGATGATGCTCACTAGAGAAGCTGTTGAAAAGGATCCCTCGGCCTGTGCCAAGCTTGCATGCCCAATCCTTCTTCCAATCCCGCACGAATGGAGGAAGGTTTCAAGGCTCGGTTCCCTGGCTGGCAGCAACTCGAGATTTGGGATTCTAGGTGGCATAGCCTGTTGGGAGGGCAAGCAGCAAGGGAAACTAGAAAGGGGAGAGGGAGAGAGAAGAATGAGTTGGTGGCTACTGTATCCCCAAGAACCCTAGAGTTCCTACAATGCAACTACTTAAAGGATTACGCATATTTGCGCTTGTGTGATGACCTAGATCTCCGCGAAGGTTTTGCGGAGTGAATCGTGGCTTCTAGAGGCCTATGATGTGTGTTGGAGATGGTTGCGTGCAAATCGGATCTCAGGATTGGACCCAGCGCGAAATTTGGATTAAGATTGCTTATCTGGATGCATTCGACAAATTTTAAAAACGGAATTTGACAAAATGGACATCGGATTTGGACTTAGCGCACGAAAACGATGAAAATGAACTATTTACTTGTATTTTTCGGAGCCCGGATGCCCGAAAACAGATTTTGAGGCATAAGGTTACTGTTCTGGCCGGCGGGCAGCGCCGGTGGCGACGGGCAGGCGGCAAAGTGCGGTGGCGCGGGCGCGGCTGCGGGCAGGCCGGTCCACGGGACTTGGGTGTGCACCGGGACCAGCGGGCGGTGTAGCCGGGCCACGTGGCGGGCTCCCATTGGCTGGACAGCGATGCGGGAATCGAGGCGCCAATCGCACCTGGCGCGGCGCACGGTGGACCGCGCCAGGACGCGTGGCGCGCGTCCGTTGGCGGGCGCACGGACCTGGCTTTCCCGGCGTGGACCGCGGCCCGTGAACCCTGCCGTGAACCCCGCTGCCACACGGCGTGTCGTGATTGGCGGGCGCACGTGCGCGAGGTGCGCGAGGCTCGGGCGTGGACACGTGTCGCGCCCGGGTGAATCTGGGCGCACACAGTGTGGTCCGGGGGCGGATTTTGGGTGCCCGAATCATGCGCCCGAATCCGCCACCCCTTTTTGTGGGCTTGGGCTATAAATGGCCCATTTGTGTCCTCTTTTGAGGGCTTTTTCTGAGCTTTCTTGAGCCCATCTTCGACAGGGAGGTTCATCTTCGGGTTTTCTTCGATTTTCAGCATCCCGAGAATTTTTGGAAGGCGTGTCATCAGCGTTCTTCTCGACATCGCGAGCTTCGACGCGCCTTTGATACCGAGCTTTTTCGTCGACGCTTATTCCGCGAGCTCCCTAGGGCTGACGGGAGGAAGTTTTTGGCCGATTTCTATGGCATCGGTTTCACGAGAGGTAGACCTTCGATTTTCATATTTACTGTTCTTCTTAGTTTTGGGTTTTTATTGCGCTTTTTGGAGCATCTTTGAACCCCTTTCCTGATGATGGTTTTTCTGGACAGCGGAGCTTGTTTGATTTATATCTTGGTACTCGGTTATCGGATTTCAGCCCATGAGGACTCGATCAACATATACGTTTCACGAGGATCGCATTCATATTTTTATTGAAATTTTTGGAGGTCATATCGCAGGTGATATTTCATTGTTTCGCGGACAGATGTGCGACAGCGATGTCATTTTACTAATTTTGGACTCACCGCAGTGTTTGGTTCATACCTCGGTGACCGGGAGGACTTTTTGAGTGATTTTTGGTGCGTTGGAATCGTGGAAACCTGAGGATTATCCACGTTCAGTTTGGACCTTAGATCGACGTGCGCTTTCAGGTGGGTTGCTTCGTCTCCAAAACCGGTGGACGGTTCTCTAATTCTATCGAATAGTAAGCATGCATGATTGTGAGATGTGTTAGGAAGCATGTTAGAGAGAGAGAGAGATGATGTTTTTCTTGTGTTGTTATTGAGATCATATCGGTTAATACTTCCCATTTGTGTTAATAAAATGTTAATATTGAAACTTCGACCTAGCACCTCGCCATATGTTTGCATGTGTAAACCAGACTAGTAGAAAACCCTCACTTGGGCTAGGTTCATTTATGCTTTAGACATCCACACTTTACATTCTATCCCTGGACATAGTGTTTTTCTCGCCCGGGTAGTGGGTCGAGTGGTCAGGATTTCTCTTAGTGTAGGATGCATGTTACACTCGTGTTTGGGGGTCGAGTGGAGTCTGATAGATGTAGCTAGTCTTGTACCAGTGGCGGGAGCCGTTTGGGTAAACAGTGGTCCCGGGTTGTCGAGTTCTCCGATTTATTTGTCGCCACTTTGTTCGTGGCAGTAGTGTACCAGTGATAGCAGGACCTTGAATCCAGAATTTTTTTGGACACACATGATTTCAGTAAACCAATATATTTCCTTCCAAATGTCGAAGGGTCGCCGGAGTCTGTTCTTGTCTGATTGGGCGAAGGCATTAACACTTCGGGGTTTGGGAATAAAACTTATTTTCTAACTGATTTTCCTAAAATAGATAAAATTCATTAAAATGGGTTTCCTTAAATCAAGATGGTTTTACAGAAAGGAACTACTTTTAGTCCTCACCCCGCATGGGTTCGAGTGAAAATGGTTTTCGGTAATAAATATCACCTTTTTTGTAAACTTCTTCACCCGAGAAAGTTCGAGTGATCTGGATTCTAAGGACTGTTTTTATTCTCGGGTCGAGAACAACGGGAGGCTATGCCTATAGCTTGTTCTTATTTGATTGGGGTTGCAGGTATTAGTCTTCCGGGATTTTCGGACCCTTCGTTGTTGTGGCTGTAGAGTATCTTCAGCCAGTGTGTTTTAGTGTGTGGAGTTGGATTTCTGTTTTGGAAGCTGGTCGGGTTGACGGCGGTCCCGGTTGTTGAGTACCTCCAGCTAGTGGGTTAGCGTTGTGAGTTGGACATTGTCGATCTGATGGATCGTGGATTTGGAGTATAGCCTGCATGAGCCATATTGAGCTCGACAGAGATGCACGAATACTTTCCTCGGTAGGGTCACGCCCCTCGAGTGCCGCTCCGGAGATGGGCCTGTTACTTTACTATGGCGACTTGTTGATGCAGTCCGTGTGGGACGCCCTATGTAAGTCCAATCCTCCGTGGATGTAATGGCAGTAGGTGGGCGCAGGTTTGACTGGACCCCATGTGGCAGTCACTGTGATTGGGTTGATTGAGTATATTGGGTTAGAGTCGATGCATCATTTTCATCCGTATCACCCTTTGAGTATTGTAGATAGAGGCATGATAGTTGTAGATTTCCTTCCAGCTTATCTTTACATTATTTCAGTTTTCATATTATCTTATGCCTCTAGTAGACTTAGTGCATAAATGCGGAAAGGTTTGATAAATAGAGGATTCCCACTGAGAACTACGTGACGGTGTAGTTCTCACACCCGCTGTGGTGACAGGTTTTTCCGTGGTAGCTGTTTCGGCTTCTGTTCGAGCGGAGACAGCAGTTCGAGGTGAGGGAGTCACGAGTTAGTTCCCTACCCGTCCTTGGAGTATAGTGGTACCCTTTTTGGAGCTTTGCAGTACAGTCTGCTGGATATTAGTAGATAGTTACTTTTGAGAATTTTATTTTTGAGAGACTTATGTATTGTGAGGTTCAGATCTGTACTATTTGGAGTTGTACATTTATGTTTCAGTAGTTTATTTTACAGCTCTGATATTTGTATAGTTGTAGTTTTATCTTTTGCAGGTTAGATGTTTCGTCTATGCGGGGCTTCCCGTATGGGCGGCGGATCTGTTAGCGAGCCCGGGTCGCAGTTTCGACCCTAGGGCATGACAGCTTGAGTCTAGATTTTCTTGTCAATCGTGTGTAAGTGTTCCTTCCCTCATAGAGCATTGCAACTAGGTCCCTCTAGAGGTGACATATTTTCGCAACTCTCGAATTTCTCAAACATTCTGCCAGACTGCGCGCAAGGCACGACTTTGGGATGCTACTGTTGCGTGATGCAAGGTCCGGTTCTAGCAGAACTTGGACCAACGCGTTCATCTCTAAGTGTAGATTCCAACGAGCTCTTATTTGCTAAAATCTGTTGGGTATTCAGCGAGATTTTTCATCTTGAACGCGCTGTGTTCGGTCTCTAGCAAAAAAACTACATGCTAACTTTAGGATTCAAGATCCCGTAACATTTTATCCGAGGTTCCGCTTTCAGTGAAACTTGGCTTCAAGCATTCCTATCCGAGTTTACTTTCTTATGAGTCCTTTTGCTCGCAAAAACTCTAAAGTTTCACACATAGAATGACAAGCCCTTTACGTGTTGTTTTTTTATTCCATTTTGCAACAATTTCAATTTAACCCCTTAGGTTTATTATTTATCACTCAAAAGTCACTCACACAGGTATTATTCTCACAAGTAACTCCACTTCAAAACTCGTGCAATTTGGCACATGATGTGTCGCATTTTTTTGACTAATTAATTTGTTCCCGATTTTCATGATATTTCGTGTTTCTTTAAAAATTGTGCCTTTAACACGCCAGAACGAGGAACGGACGTCAACACAACGTTCAGCGCGACAAAACTGATCAGGTAGTGATTTTACTTTGTCAGGATCGAGTCTCGTTTCATCAGTTTAGCCGTTTCATCGTGATAACCCTCCAGAAAATCGAATTCCAAGTTTAAATTTCCAGAAATTCATTCATTTTCAAATTCCAAATCACTTAATTTTTCTCGGTTACTACAAAGTCTCGGTGGCTTTAGCAATGCAATTTGCATAGCTCGGAAACCGATTAAAGGAACTGATGTTTTCGATAGGGATTCAGCTTAGGTAGTTGGCGACATAGAGTCGCAGTGTGATGTCAGTTGTCATGAGAGTGTAATACTCGAATATTTTTAAATCTGGAAATTTAATTTAAATAATTTTTCTAGATTTTCTATAATTCGAAAATTTGAATCTTCGGGGTTTTCTCGTAAATATCGATTAATTAGCCCAACCTGATCTGATAGACCCAATCTCGACAAAATAAAATCACCACCTGAACGGTCTCGTCGAGCTGAGCGACGTGGTGTCGTTCGTTTTTATGTTCGACTAGCCAATATCATCGAAAAACGTGTAAAAGCATAGTTTTTACTAATAAAGCGACTAATGAGACCAAATCTCAATGAAAAAAATTATCACTCTGACGGCGTCGTCGAACTGAAAACGGTGGTGCAATCGGATCTTAGATTCGATACCCGGATCTCCCAAAAATGCATTTTTGGTGAGAAAATCAGACCGAAAAATTGATTTACGGTAAATTCGAAAAAGTCGTGGCAGTTTACGCATTGAGATTCATAAAATCAATCATTTTGGGGCGATTCGGCTTTTAGCACGCTTTACGGAGAATTTGAAGTCGAAATTTCAAAATACGGAGTTAAAAATTCAAATAGTGATTTTGGGGATGTAAGCGTAATTTTAAACAATGGTAGACATAAAAGGATTAGGATTAGGGCTTTCCTAAACCCTAATTAATCCTTAATCTTTTCCCCCTCCTTCACAGTCGCCAGGACCTCTTCCCTCTTCTTCCTCCTCGCGTTCGTACGCCCTCGCGCCGACGAGATATGAGCCATAGAATATCACCCCCTTTCTGGTTGGAGAGGTTTTGGGCCTTCCACCCTGTGCTTCCGAATGCCCAGATCCCACGACCTCCCTGCAAGCCACAGCACACGCGCGTGGAGCCAGCACCACACGCGAAACCAGAGCACGCGCACTCACGCGCCGTGTGGGAACAGCTGCGCTGCCCGAACCCTCACGGACCCCTGTTCTTGAGCGCCCGCTTCGCCCAGTCGAACCCTAGCCCGCGCGCTGCCCACACCAGCACCCTATTAGGACCCGCACCGTCTGTACCCCCACAATGCCCGCGCCCGCGCGCTGCCTGCACCCTGTTGCGCCGCAGGCCGCCTACGCCTCGTTGCGCCCGCGCCTAGCCAGCCCTAGTGTCACACCCCTGTTAAGGATTTTTGTATTGGCGTATTTCGTGAAGTATTTTGAGTCTTGAATATTGAAGTTGAAGAATTGTCGATCACATACATCAATCTCAAAAGGAATGGATTCAAAATGATCAGGTACGTTTAACAAAATATTTTTGTGATTTGAATACATTTTTATAGTTTAGAAACACTTGGAATAGTTTTCATTGAATAAAAATAAAAAATTGGACATTTTGAGTGTTCAGGATCCGGATCAGGAGCATCCAGTCCGGACCCCGAACATGGTTTGGTTCATGCGAAATTCCAGTCCGGATCACTCCCTTTCTAGTCCGGACCCCAAACTTTGTGTTTGTTGAATCGCATGAATCAGCCTGGATCAGATAATTTCAGTCCGGACCCCGAACATGTTTTCTGAAAATTTTCTGTCAAAAGGCGACAGTCCAGATCAGACTTAATCCAGTCCGGACCGCCGTACGAAAAAATTCCGGATAAGATAGTTTTTTATTCTTATCCTCTTCCTAATGGTTTCTAATCTATAAATAAACCGTATCATTCATCTTTTAGTGTAAAATCGATAATTCCTAAGGTTCCTAAGGTTTCAAAAATTTTGATTATTTTGAAAAGGGATCGAAAGAAAAAATTCACACATAGAAAAGAAAGGAAAACACGATTAATTTCATTTCTTCATCTATATTGATCGATTTGATTCTAGGGTTTCCGAACTCTCTATTTCTTGTAGAATCAAATCGATGAATACTTAGATGGTATTTTCTTGTCTATCTATGATCTAAGTATTCGATTATCATCACCACCAATAAACAAAACAATGATTTCCGAAAGGAATATCGGCGCGTGGATTCGCGTGGCCATGTGGATTCAAGGTGCTATCGCTTTCGTGGATTCGGAGCGAGGTGCGTTCTTGTGATCGATTCGTACCAAAATTGGTGAAGACCGTGGATTCGGTTGGATGTCGTGGATTCGGCGTTGGATGCACGCAAATCATGTGATCGAAGCGCATTGCGGAGCGAGCGAAGAAGATCTACTCGGAGCGTATGGAAAAGGTTGAGTCGTAGTGTTACGGTATATCACCTTGTACGTGTTTAATCTTAGTGGATTTCACCGTGTTATCGATCCCATGGTTTTTTACTCCTATGACAGAGTTTTTCACGTAAAATCTTGCGTACTTTATTTATTTTCCGCGTTGGGTTATTTTTACGCAAAGATTTATGAGTTTTATTGTTTATACCTATTCACCCCCCCCCCCCTTTAGGTGGTTTTTCTTCTATTTAGATTCTTGGATCCCATAACCCACAGCCCCAGGGTCGAAACTGGGATCCGGACCCGCCAACAGATCCGCCGCCCATACGGGAAGCCCCGCATAGACCAAGCGTCTAGCCTGCAAAAGATAATATTACAACTATACAAATATCAGAGCTGTCAAATAAACTACTGAAATAAAAGATACAAGTCCAAAATGGTATACAGTCTGATCCTCACAATACAAGAATCTCTCGAAAATAAAAACTCTCAAAAGTAACTACATACAATAATCCAGCAGACTATACTACAAAACTCCAAAAGAGAGGTACAGCTACACTCCAAGGACGGGTAGGGAACTAGCTCGCGACTCCCTTACCTCGATCGGCAGGTGCAGCAACTAGAGTAGGAACGAAGGTAGAAGCCTCTGGAAAATCTGTCACCGACTGAGGGTGTGAGAACTACATTCTATAGTAGTTCTCAGTAGGTACCATTTCTAAGACCAACGGTCTACCCACTAAGTCTACCAGAGGCATAAGATAATAGAAAAACTGTAATAATATAAAGATAAGCTGGAAAGAAATCTACAACTATTAAGCCTCTATCTACAATACTAAATGGGTGATACAGATGAAAATGATGCATCGACTCTAACCTAGTAGACTCAATCAATCCAATCACACTGACTGCCACATAGGGTCCAGTCAAACCTGCTCCCACCTACTGCCATTACATCCACGGAGGATTAGATTTACATAGGGCGTCCAACACAGACTGCGTCGACTAGTCGCGATAGCAAAGTAACAGGCCGAGCTCCTTAGCGGCACTCGAGGGGAGCGACCCCACCGAGAAAGTATCCGCGCATCTCTGTCGAGCTCAATATGACTCATGCAGGTTATAGTCCAAATCCACGATCAATCGGATCGAAAATAATAACTCAACACCAACAACATCTGCCGGAGACACTCCACAACACGGGACCACCGTCAACCCCAAACGGCTCCCAAAATAGAACACCCAACTCATAGATGAAAAAGAACTGACCGACACCGTAAGGGTCAGAGAATCCCGATAGGCCGATGCCTAGAACCCCAATCAAACAAGAACAGACTCCAGCCTCAGCCTATCGAAGTTCTCGACCCCTTACAGTTTGGGAAATCAGCTCCCTCGGATAAAACATCCAAAAGGAACCAATCAGGGTCCGAAAGTTCCGGGAGACTAGCACATATAACCCAATTCAAATAAAAATAGGTTCTAGGCACAACTCCTGTAGCTTTCGTCCCAAAATATGGAAACAACCCCTTGAACTCGGATCACTCAAACCCTCTCGGGTGGGAAGTTTACAAGAAAAGATGACAGTTATTACCGAAAACCATTCTTGATTTGAGAAGCCCAATTTAATGAATTTTAGTTCTTTAAGAAAATCAGTTAAAACAAGTTTTATTTTCCAAACTCCGAAGGGCTAATGCCTTCACCCAATCAAACAAGAACAGGCTCCGGCGACCATTCGAAATTCGGAAGGAAAACATAGGTTTACTGAAATCATGTATGTTTCCAAAACAGTCTGGGTTCAGGGTCCTGCTATCACCAGTACACTACTGCCACGAACACAGTGACGACAACTAGATCAGAGAAAACTCGACGACCCGGGACCACCGTTTACTCAAACGACTCCCGACACTAGTACAAGACTAGCCACAGCTACCAGACTCCACTCGACCCCCAAACACGAGTGCAACATGCATCCTACACTAAAAAAAATCCCGACCACTCGGCCCACTACTCGGGCGAGGAAAACAGTAAGTCCAGGGATAGAATGTAAAGTGAGGATGTCTAAACCATAAAAGAACCTAGCCCAAGTGAGGGTTATCTACTAGTCTGGTTAAATATATGCAAACATATGACGGGGTGCTAGTCAAGGTTCCAATATTTCATTATCACAAGAAATAATCAATTTGCTAATTCTATCATACATGCTTGAATCTCGGTCCACAAAAAGGAGTACTCTACTTATCATGCATGCAAACTACGACATAGAATTAGTACGCCGCCCGTTAGTTTTAGAGAAAAAAAAAACCCACCTGGAACACGCTAATCCGTAGTATGAATAAGATGAAATTGAACGTGAGTGTTTCTCAGGTTCACACGGTTCCAACGAACCAAAAATCACCCAAAAACTCATCCCGGTCGCTGAAATATAAGCCGAACACCGCGGTCAGTCCAAATCACCCAAAACAATAACACCGCTGCAAGTCTGTCCACAAAATAGCAAAATACCTCCTTCTAGATGCCCTCCAAAAATTCTAAAAAAATACGGTTGCGATCCTCGCGAAGTGTAGATAAAAATCGAGTCCTTAAACTTTCGATTTCGACAACCGTAGGCCGAGAAAATGCAAGATTACTTCTCCGTTGTCTAGAAAATGTAACAGCAAAAAGGGGGTCTAAAGATGCTGCGAGAACTCCCATAAAAACTCGAAACAAAGAAGAGTGGTGGATACCAAAATCGAAGGCCTATAAGTCATGGAAACGCTATTACAAAAATCGACAAAAAACTTCAAGAACTCAGCTCGTGGGAGCCCGTAGACGAAGAGCTGACGGAAAAGATCGGTATCGAAGAAATGTCGAAGCTCGCGATATCGGAGAGGAAAAATATGAAACGATCTTCAAAAATCCCCCAAAATCCAAGGAAGTGAAGAAGACTTGTAGATCTAGCTCTCTGCCAAAGGGGAGTTCAAGAAGATTTCGAAAAATCCCTAAAATGCAGCTAGAATGGCCTATTTATAGAGAAAAAACCCAAAAATTTGCTTTTCGGATCTAGGGGGGAATTCGGGTGCCCGCTTGCTACAGTAGCCGCGCCCGAATCCACATGGCGCACATCGGGCCATCTCCACGTAGCGCCTGGAAGCACAGGATGGCGCCACGTGTCCCGCGCCCGCGCTCTGCACGTCCCGTGCACGCGCGCCCGCCAATCGCAGCGCGCCGCGTGGCAGCGGGGAGCACGACGGGGAGCATGCGCCGTGCAACACGCCAGGTCTACCGAGTCCACCACCCGGCCAATAGGGCACTGCCACATGGCCCGCCCACCAATCACGGCTGAATGCAAGCGGCTCGGCCAATGGGGTTGCGCCACGTGGCCCGCCCGCGCGCCCGCTGGTCCCGGTGCACATGCCTGGGCCGTGGACCGGCCTACCCACGCCACTGCCCGCGCCTGCCCCGCGGCCCTGTGCCTGCCCGCGCCACTGCGCTAGAGATTCTCGAAACCGACGGGAGGTCGGCACCACAGGAGCTGACTCTATCAAAATTATTCAGGCAAATGGCCCGATTGATGAGAGCTCTCGAGAGAACATAGATGTCTCTCGAAAGAAGCGGCTAGGTGCATGGCACTCGCTTGGACTCAGCGTCGGCGACGACGGCAGTACAACCGCAAGGAATTGTGTAGTCGATGGCATTCTGCCAAACAGCTCAGCCGTTAGGGGCAGTGCAGCTGCAAGTGACCTCGTACCAAACTAGGATGAGGCCGATGGGGCAGAACATCGGCCATCAACAAGAGAACTACTAGGGGATTCCTCTGCCTTCCCCGCCGTCGTTCGTTCAGCATCAAGCTGGGGGGAGGAATGACGGGCAAGTCCCTCCGCAGAGACCACCTCAACAGCAGGCTGACCATCTAGGGCTGCCACCTCCACCAGCTCAGCCGGCAGCTCCGATACCTCATGTCGGGCTCACCGAAAAGGCTGAGGGCAGGTACGCCGGGCAGGTCCCTTCGCAGGGACCGCCCTAGAATTAGGCCAGCCAATATTGGCCTCCACCGGCGCAACCGGCGGCCCCAGCACCTCAAGTAGGGCTCGTCGATATCCACGCCCACATGGAGGAGATCATCCGGAACACATTCGGCACAAAGGCTAGGCCGGCTATACGGCCAGTCTTCGGGTTCCCGTATCCCACGAATACGGATGTGGTGCACTCATACTCAGCCAATTGGAAAATACCGATGCTTGATCAATTCTCGGGGGAAGTAACCGAAGATACGGTGGAACATATTGACCGAGGATAATTCGGTCATCGGCGTTGAAGGTATAAATTCAGTCGATATTAAGATGACCGAAGGAGGAGAGTGTTGGCTCATGAGGCCAAGGTTGAAATAAAAGAAGAATGACCAAGATGGAGCCGAGTGGATCAAACAAAGGTCGACCAACAAGGGTCGACCAAGAGAAATTTTCGGCTACCACTTTCAAAGCTGAAAACTGAAAAGGGCCACGATTGACCAGAAAAGGTCGAAAGTGAGCAGGATGACGGAAGTTTTTTTGCTAGAACGCTTCGATGAAAGGGCGCCGAAAAGCAGCAAAAAAACTTTGTATTAACGGCTGAGAATCAAAGCTGATTATTTGAATTAAAATAAAAACACGATGTAAACCAGCTCAAAAAATTAATAATATTACAATCGTGATCAAATGTTTGAATACAAAAGTGGGCGGAAAAAGAAGAAGCCGATGCAGGGGCCTGAGTCTCCCGCGGAGATGAAATCGGCACGCAACATGCTTCGGCTATGCGTTCATTGCAAGGCCGAAATGATAGGGGAAGATTAGGATGCTCTTCTCCTTGACATACTAAAGAAGGCGAAGAAATGGTTCTCCTTCATTAACTGCGGTGAAGGTGCGGACCACCGCGACCACCGGCCGGACTCAAGTTCGGCCGAAGGGTCTAACTAGCAGTCCTCTAAAGAAGAGGACAAGAAAAAAAGAGCAAGACCTTCCCGTCTAGAGTGTTTTGTAAAAGTTCTACGACCGAGAGAGGCCAAGGCTGACCTCAGTCGGCCAAGTGGGGCCGCGGGCTCCATCACAACAGCAGAGCCCCCACCACGGCCATAAAGAAAGCCGGGTCCGGATGGCACCTCGAAGACCTTTCGGCCAGCAGGTCGAAAGAGGACTAGCATGCGGGCCCTCGCAATGCCTGGAAAGGATCCGGCCCCACCAAAGGCTCGGGCCAGTGGGGGCACAGAAGGGCCTAGCTAGCCACTCTCGATGGGGGCCGACGCCACAACCACCATACCGTGGGATGCCGGGGGCACAAGAGACCCCGTCGACCCCTAATGCAGATTTTCCCTGGCTTACCAGGGGAGATGTGGAGACTCTGGATGTTCAGCAGACCTAGGAGCTCAGGATCTAGCCATGGCCCAAGCCATGGCAAAAAAGAGAGATCCTCAGGAAGCACCTGAGGAAGATGGACTCGCTGGCAGACATGCCGGTCGAGCAGTGGTTCACGTCCAGAGGATCGGCCTGTTGAAAGGGGCCAATCATGACAAAGACGCAGAAGTGTTGCATGCAGAGGATGGAGACCGACGTCCACAACAATGGCGTCACGGCCTAATGGTCGCGGCCAAACCCGAGACGGGAACGGCCCATACATCGGCTCCCGGTAGTGCCGATGCGGCATGATCATGAAGCGGGAAGCTCTACCACACCGTTTCAAGGGAAGACACCGATCATCCAATCGGTGGTCATCAAGCTGACGAATGAAGCCGTACAACTATAATTAGAGGCTCGTTTGAAGGCCCTAGAGGCCGAAATGGGGCCGCGGGCAAAACTGGAGAAAGCCGAAAGAGCATAATGTTTTCTTTGTGGAGCGCATCTTAACTCACGAAAAGCCGAGCGAAGCGAGTAAATGCAAGTCTTCAGCCAAAGAGGCCGAAGTATGCGCGGTCGAAATGATATCAAGCCACGAACCTTACACCTGCAAAATTCTCCAACTGAGCAAGGCCCAAGATTTCAAGACTCGGGCATTGGCTAATGCCTTCACCTTCGACACGTCCAAGACCGATCAAATATTCAATCAGTTGTATAAGAACGGCCAAATTAAGCTCCAGGAGGAGCAATCAATCCCTCCATATGAGGAGCATCTGAGGCAGCGAAAATACTGCAAGTGGTACCATTCCTAGAGCCACCGAACGGGCGAATGTTTCGCCTTTAAGAAGCGAATTCAGAAGAAAATCGATGAGGGTCGGCTCATTTTTGTCGACCAAGAAAAAAGAGAGATGGAAGTTGATACTAACCCTTTTCCTCCCCAGATAAACATGGTGGACCCGAAAGAGAAGAAGCCGATGCAAGGGCCCGAATCCCCCGCGAAGAAGAAATCAGCCCGAAACATGTTTCGGCTTTGCATCTGTTGCAAGGCCGAAATGACGGAGGAAGACTGGGGCGCCCTCCTCATAGACATACCAGAGGAGACGAAGAAATAGTTCGCCTTCATCAACCATGACGAAGGCGCGGACCACCTCAACCGCCGGCCGGACCCAAGTTCGGCCGAAGAGTCCAACAAGCAATCCTCCGAAGTAGGAGTGGCACAAGAAGCCGTCAAGAAAGAAATAAATTCGGCTAAAAAATGCTCGAATATATGCGGGCCTACTAGAGTCGAGTTGAATACGCATATAACAAATGGATCGGAAGACAATCAGCCGATCAATAAGTGAAACACTATCATGCATCGGCTTGGGAGAATGCAAAGCAAAAAACACAACAAAAGCTTCATATTTAATGAGCCGATACATCTGAAAGCTAAGAAAAAGTAAATACAAAAGTGTTTCGGAAAAGGAAAAGTCGTGGTCGATGATGCCGGTTGGAGGTAGAAACACAGGACCACCACCGGGCCGAGTTAAGAGGGAAGCCAAAGGCGGAGGATCAAGCACTACCTTATGGAAATTGAGACACCCGACCATCATGAAGTCGACAGATCTCGAACCTCTCGAATCCCCACGACCGAATTGTGCCAGGCAAGATGTTCCCCTCGGGAAGAAGGAGGTTAGCCTCATAGGAGGGCCGGTCAAAGCGTGATAACACCCCTCCCCAGTATGGAATGCTAGATGCTGGGCGGCTCGAACTCCTCCAATTACTAGGGATGGAGGTAAAGGATGGCCTTCGCAAAGAAGGATCTTCTTAGTAAATAACCGTCCGTAAGCGGCCGAGAATCGGCCAAACCAACGGACGTAAGATCCCGGATCGGTAGGTCATGCCTGAGGGCTTCCCTAGAAGAAGCCTGACAAGAATCCCAATTTCAAGAATGGGTTTGATCGACCGGCCACAAAGTGTCGCCAGAGTCAGATTGAGAGGTTGCCTCAAAAATACTCTTAGGGACGAAAAAGTTACAATCAGAACATTATTGTAGTGACAGCATGGGAATCGTCATAATCGTCATAAAGAAAGAAGGCGATGCAAAGAAAGCTGTAAAGTAGTGGCCCTTTTATAAGTCAGCGAAAAGAAGCGGAATGATAATAGTCGCCCTGAAAAATAGCAGCATTTATTGGAGAAACAGCGGAAGACGATTTCGCCGAAAATCAAGGAAGATCAGCACCTATTCACGAATCCCTAGGGCAGTGAGCCAATATCTTGCCAGAACATGAGGGTGATCGTTGGACATCATTATCTACGCCAGGAGTCTGACTCAACTTTGACAATCGCCCGAACAACACATCAGGCAGTTGCCGAGAGGCATTATTGAGACCAGAAATTTCGCCACCTAAGTAAGTGACACGTGGAACCAACCATCGGCTAAAGGCATCAACCGATTGGAAGGTAAGTCGAAAGAGAGAGACCCGCATCTTGATCAAGGCCGGCCTCAGTCACGTGAAAGTATGGCACATGGCGCACGCCATCAGCCGAAAGGAAAAGCAACTGAAACCAGAAGGTCATCGCCTCACCCAGGATCTCCGACTTAAGACGAACACCAGACCGCCTCAGTCGAGCGGCGAATAAGGCAAGGTCAGAGTCAACCTTCGGTTGCACAAGCCGAAGAAAGAAAGACTCTTAAAGGAATGAGTGCGATATTTGGCGCGAATCTCAAAACTGACTCCGGAACAGCAAGCGGCGCTCAGCATTGGAAAGCGCCGAAGATCAAGCTTCGGCGCGTTGATCAGGGGATGAACTTGGACAGAAAAATGGCTACTATACTATTTGAGGAAGTTTTACTCAAAAGGAAGTAGTTGAAAAATTTACGATAATTTTCTCCAAATCACGCCGATTATTCAAATCGATGATTATACGCATGGTTCGAGAGTGTATAAATACCCGAACCATCAAAGAAAAATGAGTCCTGCAACCTCGTAAGCCAGGACCGCCCCCCTGCCATTTCATACCTTTCAATATCTACATTTACTATTTTTCTAGATAATTTTACCGTATTTTCTAGGAGTAGATCAACTTGTAATTGGTTCCCTGTTACTCTTGTAATCCCACTCCAAGCAATACAATTCCTAATCGGCTCCTTAGTCGTGTCCAATCTTTGTCTCCATACCGCAGTTCGGCTATTGTAGGCCGAACTCTCTCTACCTCTACATTCCGATTTGGCTAATCTAAGCTAGACGGTCGCGAGAGTTGACTGAGAAGAATTCGGTCGGACGAATCCCTCCTCGGCCCAATCACTTGATCCATTGGCACGTGGCGCATCACATCTAGAGGGTCACCCCCACGAAGCCGATCGACGATCGAGCCCGGTCAACGGTCAGCGCGATATTTTTGGCCCCAACGAAAATATATAAGCCCTACTCTCTCTCTCTCTCTCTCTCTCTCTCTCTCTATATATATATATATATATATATATATATATATATATATATATATATATATATAAGAATAGATAACTTTATTATATATATAATAAGAGTAAAGCTTATATATTTTTAAAATAACAAGTCCAAATATACTTGTGAATTTTTTATTATTGAATTTGTATTGAGATTTATGTTATTGTAAAGTCAATTAAAAAGAAAGAGAAAAAAAGTATAATAGCATGAAACTCAATACAAATTTAATGATAAAAAATTTAAAAGTATAATTAGACTTGTAACTTTAAAAGTATATAAGTTTTACTCTATATAATAATAATATATATATATATATATATATATATATATATATATATATATATATATATATATATATATATATATATATATATATATATATATATATATATATATAAAATAAATAATATTATTATATATGTAATAATATAATGAACAACAACAAAGGAAAAGTCTTAGGATGGTTTGGTTGGATTAACAATAAACAATAATAAAGTAAAAGTTAGAGAGAGAGAGAGAGAGAGAGAGGAGGAGGAGGAAAAGTGACATCATTAGTCGGGCAATGAAGTGTGCTAAATTGTATGATTTAATTATTAGTCCTATTATATATATATATATATATATATAAATATAATAAATAATATTATTATATATGTAATAATATAATGAACAACAACAAAGGAAAAGTCTTAGGATGGTTTGGTTGGATTAACAATAAACAATAATAAAGTAAAAGTTAGAGAGAGAGAGAGAGAGAGAGAGGAGGAAAAGTGACATCATTAGTCGGGCAATGAAGTGTGCTAAATTGTATGATTTTATTATTAGTCCTATTATAATAATACTAATAATAATAATAATAAATTTATTATATTTGTGTTTTCGTAATAATAATCTAGTTTTTTAAATCTTGTATATTAGATTTAAAATTTTAGTAAATTAAGAAAATTATTTTTATTCGTCTTTTTGTATTTACTTTTTTTTTTTTTCATCATTTCCAATACTATTCTCTTCTTTCCTATCTCGCCCACACCTTGGCGGCCGGCATCGATAGTGAAAATTCAATTGAGAATAAAATATAGATCGTGGAGGTCAAGTTGTAAACGTGATTGTGTACAGTAACAACGACAGGAGTGCCATAATATTTAAAAATAATAGAGAGGAAGAATGTGTCGGGACGGAATAAACGACTGCGGCAGAGCATGGAAAAAAAAATATATTTTTCTTTCTAAAATTTAAAAAAAAAACAAAAAAGATTATACTATTTGAGGCTAAAATCTATCAAAATAAAAACAAAAACTATACTACCCTATTTAAACTCAAAAACATAAAATGAATACTCTACTTAAAAGTTAAAAATAACAGAAAATCTCTGTACAATTTTTACAAACCTAATAATAAAAAAAATAATAGACATAATTTTTAATATATTATTAAAAATTTTAAAAATATATTATTTATCCCTAAAGGATTAAAATATTCTTACTGATTTAAAAAAAAAAATATATTTCTATTTTTTCTAAAATTTATTAATTGGATTGGTTTTTAGAAAAATATTTTGGTAATTTGTGAATAAAATTAAAAAAATTTAATAGTAGTAAGGGATAGATAAGAAAATTTTCAAAATAATAATAATAAAATGAATAAGTATACATATATATTTATTAATTATAATAATAATTATTAGTTGTTATGCGCACAAATTTAGCAACTAATCTTTCTCTCTCCATCACAGCAGTCACCATCCCTTTCTCTCTCTCTCTCTCTCTGTGCGCCAAATAATAATTACACATCGCCCCCGCGACCGCTTCAACAGCACCATTCCCTCGGTGCCCATTGCATTCTCTCTCTCTCTCACATCAGGTACGCTCTTTCTCTCTCTACATCCACAGCAACAACCAAAAAAGGTTAGAGAGAGAAACTAAGGAGAGATCCCGTTGTAGATCTTGCTGCGTTGCCGTGGCTAGGGTTAGGGTTAGGGTTAGGGCAAGGGCTCCGGTTTTTTTTGTATTGTTGTTGTTGTTGCTGCTGCTGCTGCTGCTGCTGCTGCTGTTCTCACGCTCTTCTCTCTTTCATGGAGGTGGCGGGGGTGGTGGCGGAGGGGGACTGGGGCTCTCGGATGCGTAGTTGTTGAAGCGGAGGAGGAGGAGATGAGCGCGTCGAGGTTTATAAAGTGCGTTACGGTAGGGGATGGGGCCGTTGGGAAAACCTGTATGCTCATCTCCTACACCAGCAACACTTTCCCCACGGTGAGAGATCCTCTCTCCATTTTTTTTTTCTTCTTCTTCTTCCTCTTATTTTATCCTGATTTGTTTTGTGTGAATGCATAATGGGGTTTCGATGGGATTAGGTGGTGTTTGGCGAATTTTTGGTGTTAGGATTTGTTGTAGTTGTTTGATCTGAGAGAATGTAGTGTGCATGGTTTTCGTAAATTAGCATGCTGTGCTGACCGAAAGAAGCTATTTTGTGATAGTTACAGAAGGATATGATAGTTGGGTTGTTTGATCTGCGTTTTGATCAAAAATTTTGACGGGAACTCTCGTGAATCGTGGAGGAAATGGGGGAGTAAATTAAGATGCGTCACAATTGGTTTGAAAGGTGTGGAAAGCTTGGATCAGATTAGATCTGGTTGATTCCGCTCCAATCGTGATCAAAACGGCAAATAAAACAATTTCTTTTGGTCTTTGTTTTTGTGGAAAGTTTATTTTTATAGCACTTGATTTTGGCGGCGGATGTTTCCCTGAATTTATCTGCTAAAAACGTTGCCAAAGATTCTGCAAAATATTGTTGTTCGAATCGATGATCAGCTGCGACGGCCCTCTATCACGGTTGATGTTGTATAGGTTTGATTTCCTGCTGCAAGAAGATTAGAAATAGGGAAGAAAAGGAGAGAATAGAGAGAAAAGAAGAAGGATGCTAAGGGAAATGCGGATAGCGAAGTTTTTGTTTTAATAAAGATTTTCTACTCTGTTGTCTGTATTGGCCCCCTTTTTCTGCCGATACACAGTTTTACTTTTCTTAAGTCGGACTCCTAGCCAATGACTTATGCAGGGGTTTTGTTTAGACAGTTGTTAACATTTGGCCCTGCTTTTTCTTCTATTTGACGGTGACTAACATAAAACCTTTGGATAAAACTTTGATGCCACCGGAACTCTATTTGTATGTAATCAATATAACTCAAACTCTAATTAGCTGATCGACAAAAAGAGAATTATATGGCTTGAATTCAAACCCAAACTAAAAGCTAGCTAAATTGAATCATTTTGACTCAGAATAGAGTCAAGTGGACAAACCAGAAGAAAAGTTTGGATACAATGGTGATAAAAATATGTCTTTCATTGAACCTGATAAATCTAAAAACTGTCTTCTACTTCAAGCAAAACTAACCACCGTGAATTGCACCAAAATAAATAGGCTATTTTTGACCTACTTTTCATGTTTCTTTGGGCTGTTTACATACGTAGCCCCATAAAATCATCTAAGTGCAAATATATGTATCCCTCTAAAAATATGAAATTTTATATATACGCCTTAAAAGTGCAGTTTCTTACGAAAGTTCTATTATTGAATGTTTGGGAGTCATCCCGTTCACTGGAGGAAGTTGGTGTTGTCTAACTAAATGTGTTTTCGTGAGGGGCAAATTGTAAGTTGAAGAGTATATATATGCTTGCATCTAAGTTTTTGAAGGGCATATCTGAAGACTAAGATTTTGCAGCAATATATTTGTGTAAATAGATTACTTTGCACTTTTCAGGGTTATATAGGTAAATATCTCTTATTGTTTTGGCTGGAATGTTTTTACCGCTATAGTTGTATGGTTATCAGGAAGGATTTGAAGTGAAACTGATCCGAACCTCTATCTTATCCAAGAGTTTAAGCTTAGTAATTTCAAAGAAAACTCCGTGATTTTGGGTGAAATCCGTGAATTTGGCGTGTTTCGTGCCCTTTTTGGTGGTTTAGTTTGTTTTTAGTTTGGAGAGATCTAGGATGAAATTCACACTTTTTAACTGGATGAGGCCTTCTGTGGGCTCTTACTACGTACTATGTATCTATAAGTCTATAATAAACATACAATTAGCTCATTTTGACACATAATAAACTTCATTTACTGTCTTGCTGTTACAGCCATTCAGTTAAATATTTGCAGTAGTATACACTCCACATCTTGCTTAGTTTAAAAAATATTGATATTCATACGCACAGCACTCAGTATTGCTTAAAAATTATCTATATTCATACATATAGCTCTTAAAATGAAAAGTCACAGCATCCTCCTTTTCGCATCTTGTTGTACCAATTTATGGTTTCATGAAAAGGTCCATATTCTGAAGTTGTCTTGTAGTTATCTTGATTTTCTCTAGCCATGGAGATGGAGAAATTTTATGCATAGTGACTTTCTTCTTCAATTGTTGTGTATAATTCTGTTCGTGGATGAGTGCGCCTTTATGTGTCAGTTATTCATTCTTTGAAGAATCTGGATTGTTACTTAGCATTTTTGTGATGCAGGATTACGTTCCAACGGTCTTTGACAATTTTAGTGCAAATGTGGTGGTTGATGGTAGCACTGTGAATTTAGGTTTGTGGGATACAGCAGGTAGGTTTTGTTCTTTCTCAATTTATGCTCCTTATTTATTTCCATCGATTTGCATATCTTCCTTTCAAGGCCCAGTTGATATGGCACTTTAATTAATGAAACAGGGCAGGAGGATTACAATAGATTAAGACCATTAAGCTATCGCGGTGCTGATGTTTTTCTCCTGGCGTTCTCTCTCATCAGCAAGGCGAGCTATGAAAATGTTGCTAAGAAGGCAGGGGTTCTTTTTTTTTTTTTTTTTTTGAAATTTGTGTTTGTTTTCCTTGGTACTCTGCTTCCTCTCTTTTTTTTTCTTGCTTTGTGATTTCTGATTCTTTGAATCTCTATTGCTGTTTTGCTTATCCTCAGTGGATTCCTGAACTGAGGCATTACGCCCCTGGTGTACCTATAATTCTTGTCGGAACAAAGCTTGGTATGATTTATAATCTTAGCTATATCTTTCTACTGATATCTCCAGTAAAACTAAATTATCTGTACATTCATCTGTGGTTCTTCCTTTCTTTGTTTGCCTTACTGAAGTAAACCTTTTCATGCAGTATGCCAAAATAAACTGCCCTGCTCTGCTAAAGTAAAACTAATTCTCTAATTAGTCTTTCAAAGATGAACTGTTTATGATTCAACTGGAAGCTGCTAAAACTGAACTGTGTAAGGCATGCCTTATGGATGAGAAATGCATCTCCACAAAGTGAAGGCGAAGCATGTATCAATTATTGATTTGTGGATTCTTTTTTTCCTTTTTCATGGTCCTATTTATTCTTGGTTAGGGCATGTATAACAAACTCTATTTGCATTTTTCGATAGCAAATCACTGGATATATGATATGTTTATGCAACAATGCTTGTGGAGCAACTTAAACAACATGATAACACTCTCTGTGCACCTACTTTTCGAAGTTAGACATCATTTAGTGGTTTTGCTAATTAATCAAGATGTAATATTTGGTATTTTTATGTGTGCATATTGTAGGGTTTTCAGTAAATTGAGCTGGGATGAACTGATTAACAGTCTTCAGAGTCCTTTTTCATGGGTTTAATAATTATACTGTTTCATTGCAGTACTAATCAAGTCTTTTTTTGTTTTGTTTGAAGATGCACTTTTAAGTTTCTAGACAACCCTCTTTCTTTTTTCTTTTATTCTCTTTTTTAATTTTTTTTGTTTGAGGTCCATGTAGTGATGTGTCCATGTTAAGATCATATTCTTCTTTTATTCTTTTTAAACTGAGAATTTGGCTTGTTCACAGATCTACGGGATGATAAGCAGTTTTTTATAGATCACCCTGGCGCTGTTCCCATCACTACTGCACAGGTATATGGCTGGTAAAATTTCTACATATATCATGTGATTCAACTTTGTTGCTACACTTACAAGATTTCCTCACCTGGAATTGCTATTCATGAAGGGAGAAGAACTCAGGAAGCTAATAGGAGCTCCGGCCTACATCGAATGCAGCTCGAAGACCCAACAAGTAATTCATTTCTCTTCTTCTCTGCTCTTTTCTCTCAACTTATCTTGCATATCATGCTCTTGTTGCATATGGATCTATCTGACACCCTTCTTTTTTTTTACTTTTCCTGTAGAACATCAAGGCAGTTTTTGATGCAGCTATTAAAGTGGTTCTCCAGCCTCCGAAGCAAAAGAAGAAAAAGAAAAAAGCGCAGAAGGGCTGCTACATCTTGTGATCAAACGACAGACGACAGCGACCCTTTTCTTTAGCTATCCTTCTCGCTAGTCCCTCGCTTCAGCAATGGATCTCGGCCTCGGTCTATAATCTACTGACACCTGTAACACAATCTATCGGAGCATTCAGGTGATCTGTTTCATTTCCTCTCTCTCTCTCCCTCTCTCTCTCTCTCTCTCTCTCTCTCTTGTGTGATGATCTTGTGACTAACTG
The DNA here is from genome assembly GCA_029204045.2 of Tillandsia leiboldiana. NCBI lineage: Eukaryota > Viridiplantae > Streptophyta > Magnoliopsida > Poales > Bromeliaceae > Tillandsia > Tillandsia leiboldiana. The sequence continues at coordinate 3,259,129 of CM055080.1, read as the reverse complement.
GTTGTAATATATGGTGCACCAATGTTGTTCAAATGACCTGTTCACGGTATTATTAGGCAAAATCTTGTTTGTTAATTGTTATCTGCTATACTTAAAAGTGAATGTGGTTTTAACGGCTATTATGTAACTTCATTTACTGAAAAAGTTTGGTATCTTTGCAGCAATTGTTTGCTTCAGGCTAGTTTTATGGAACTTGCACTCTGTGTACTTCCCAAGTAAATCCCCGCATACCTTTTTCGCTTTTAATCTTAATCCATTTGTTTCGAGTGCAGCCCTTTACATGGTTTTTTGTGAATTTTTTTATTTTTTTTTTCTTGTTGAACTTTCAATCAACTTTCAATTTTGGTTGTCTTGTATTCTTTATTTGTTTGTTTGTTTGGTTTTTTGGGAAATTCAATTAACTTCAAATTCGGTAACGAATAAATCGCTCATCGTCTCTCCGAAGAGGAAGTATGCTTGCACATAATTGATTCCTCTTCTGTGTGTCCATCTCATTGTGATGTGATGTCTCCAATCTCTCTTGTGACCAAAACTCTGTTTGCGGCTGTAGAGATTGTGTTATGAGAAAAATAGATTTTTTTTTTTATTTTTTTTTATTTTTTTTTATTTTTTTTTTCTGTGTACGTGGTGCATATTTATACATTAGGTGGAATGAATTGCACTAGTAATTACGAAATGACTAGCAAATAAGTTTTTACTCTGGGTTAAATGTAAAATGTATATTCCACTTATTTAATGATCTACTCTTTCTTGAGTTTTATCAAGGTTTTATAAAATTTTTATAAATGATGTAAAGATTTATTTTCTGCAATTTTTGTTACTGTTGTCTATTAGATCTCTTCCCAACCTAATCTTTCGAAAATAATTAAGCTTCACTGAGCTATGCATCATTTTAAATTGGTTATTTAATTTTTTTAAATTTTAATTTTATTATTAAAATTTTTATTTTTTTTTTATTTGAGTCAATTATCGATATTTTGTTTCAAAATTTAAATATGACTCAGTATGTTTTATGTGATTTTTGTAACTATATAAATTTATTAAAATAATTAGTTTAAATTTTAAAATTAAAGTTTAAATTGAAAGTTTGGATTAAAATTAAATTTTTTAAAAATTAGATTTTTGAATGAGTTTTGTACATTTTTATTTAAAATGACGTTTCGCACTTGTCCTGCCCCTGTAGAATTAAAATTTTATTCGCTTGCGTAGGAATTTTGCCTATTGAAAGGAGCTTTCGTGGGCTCCAATTTTGATGATGACCCCCAATCCTTTCTCTTTTCTACTTTGCATCCTTTCATTAGTGAAAAAGAAAAAGGAAAGCAATTTGAACAAATCAGGCGACTACTGTGCAATGGCCACAAGGGACAAATTGATTTAAAGTGAACATCAAAAATGAAAAAGAACAAAGAATTAAAATTGGTTAGTGATAGAATCAAATAAAATGATTTGTATGCCTCATCAACTGTTTTTTTATATTTTGGATGAATTCATATATAGAAGTAGACTACCATGTTATTAATAGTATCAAGTCATTTGGGCTGTAAGATTTTTTATTCTTGGATGAACGGATGTAATATTAGGTTGATAGTATGCCCCTAGTGTTTAGCGGTGGTTGAAAAAATAATATGATCTACGGATAAAAGCAATCAAAGGGATAAATCTAACAGTAGAAAACTTGATAACACCAAGTTTTTGGTGTTATTGATAGTATAGCGGTCAGACTCTTCATATATATATATATATATATATATATATATATATATATATATATATATATATATATATATATATATATATATATATATATATATATATATATATCTAGGCTGGAATACTATTAATAGCACTAAGTTATCGGTGCTATTAAATTTTTAACCTTTAAATTAAAAGATATGTACTGAGATGATAGTGGCCCTTGGGTTTAATGGGTGGTTGGGAAAAATAGTAAAATCTAACGATTAGAAATGAACAAAGGGGTTGATCTAAGAATAGAAAATTTGATAGTATCAAATACTTGGTGCTATCGATAGCATAATAGCCGAACACACTCTCTCTCTCTCTCTCTCTCTCTATATATATATATATATATATATATATATATATATATAATCTAGCTAGCTACTATCTTTTTAGGAGGATGAAAGTCTTCATCCTCCTAAGTCCTTTTAGACTATACGAATTTCGAATCGATAATCGGAACTGTTAAAATTAATCTAGAGTATTCAAAGTATCTAAAAACTAAATTTCATAAATTTTAAAAATCGTTATCAAGTCCATAGAAAAGTTAAAAAATGAACGGCTAAAAATAATTAATCTTATGAGAATAGATGTTAGACTGCTTCAATTCATGATCAAAGTTATCAAACGTTATCTAAATAATATAAAAAAATTTCAATAGAAAATTTAGGTGGTTTGAATTGCTCTACACCGTTAAATAAGCAAACGGCTCATATAGGCCGTCAAAAATTGACGATTTTGTGATCCCTTTATCACTATGTAAATAAGTTTTAAAATTTATAAAATTTAGTTTCTAAATGTTTTAAATATTCTATATCAATTTTAACGACTCCGATCATCGATTCAAAATTCGTATCATCTGAAACAACTTCGGGGGACGAAGACCTCCGTCCTCCTAAAAGAATAGTAGTTAGACTCTCTATATATATAGAGAGAGAGAGGAGAGAGAGAGAGAGAGAGAGAGAGTCTGGCTACTATGCTTATAAAAGTACCAAATATTTGGTTCTTGTAAGCTTTTCACCCTTAAATCTAACCCTTTGACTAATTCCACCCCTTAGATTATACTATTCCACCAGCCACCCACTAAACCCAAGAAGCCGACTATTATTCTAACCACACATTTTATCATCTATAGGTTAAAAACTTATAAGCACTAATAACTTTGTATTTTTAAAACTATAGGAGCTCAATTTTATATATATATATATATATATATATATATATATATATATATATATATATATATATATATATATATATAGTTCAGCTACTGTGCTTGTACAAGCACCAAGCAATTGGTGCTTTTATATTTTCTACCGTTAGATCTAATTCTTTGATTAATTCTACCCCTTAGATCATACTATTTCACCAACCACCCACTAAACCCAAGGGGCCCACTACCATCCTAACTGCACATTTTTACATCCAATGGTAAAAAACTCACAAGCACAAATAACTTTGTACTTTTACAAGCATAGGAACTCAATTTTATATATATATATATATATATATATATATATATATATATATATATATATATATATATATATATATATATATATATATATATATATATATATATATATATATATATATATATATATATAGACCTATGATTTTGAAAGTACGAAGGCCTCCGTGCTTGTAAGTTGTTCTCGATGATGCGACATTCGATTCGGCGATCGGTTCTGTTAGACACAATCTATATTGTTGGAACTATTTAGAAACCAAATTTCAAAATTTTTTGACTTTATTTGGCTAGTAAACAAGTAGCCTCAAAATGAACGGCTAAAATTTAAAATCTCATTAAAAAATAATAGTAAAATACTCAAATTTTAAATTGAAAGTATTGATCTTATTCTTGATGTTAAGTAGAATTTTTTATTAAGATTTTATTTAATTTGGATTGTTATACATCATTAAATTAATAAACATACTACATCGGCCGTTAAAATAATCATTTTTTACACACTTTGATTACTTGATAAATGATGTCAAAAAATTATAAAATTTAATTTCTAAACAGTTTTAGTAGTGTAGATCACGTCTAATGAAGCTGATTGTCGAATCGGATGTCCTATCATCGAAAATAATTTATAAGTACAGAGACCTCTGTACTTTCAAAAGCACGGGAGACGTACTATATATATATATATATATACTATACTCTTACGAGTATAGACCCCTTCCTACTTATAAGTTTTCGGCTCTTAGATGAAAGGATGAGCGGTTAGGATTAAAGTGGTCCCCTATGGTTTATACTATTTCACCAACAACCCACTAAACCATCGGGGACCACTATTATCCTAACCGCACATTCCTTCGTTTAAGGGCTGGAAACTTATGAGTACGAAGGGTCTATACTCATAAGAGTATAGTAGCCCTACTCTATATATAGAATCTGACTACTATACTCTTATAAGTATAGACCCTTTCGTACTCATAAGTTTTCGGCCCTTATATGAAAAAATTTACGGTTAGGATTATAGTAGTCATCTAGGATTTATACTATTAATTTCACCAACAACCCACTAAATCCTAAATGGGACCATTATCATCCTAACTGCACATTACTTCATCCAAGGGCCGAAAATTTATAAGTACGAAGGGGCCTATACTCATAAGAGTATAGTAGCCCTACTCTCTCTCCCTCTCTCTCTCTCTTTCTCTCTTTATATATATATATATGGAAATTACTAAGTGTACACCCCCACCTATCTAAGGGTGGGGGTGTGATGAGGGGTCACTTGAAGTGACCCCTAAAAGACACCCCCACCCTTAGATGGGTGGGGGTGTGAGATGTACACCCCTTTCGGGGTGTACATGTAGCATTCCTCCAAATGCTTGGTACTGTCGATAGTATAGTAGCCAGACTCATATATATATATATATATATATATATATATATATATATATATATATATATATATATATAAGCACAAGTCTAAATATACTTGTAAGTTTTTTATCATTGGATTTGTATTCATTACAACAAAATTAGGTTATAGGGACACATTTTTGTGATACTTTTTTTGCAAGTGTCCCATTTATATTCCATTTATATCCAAAATTAGGTTACAGGGACATATTTTTAGGACACATTACAGTAATGTGTCTCTATACACCCTAGCGACACTAATAACAATTGTCGGTATTTTTTTCAGCAATATTTTTTTTAGTTTTTGGAGACAGTTAAAAGTGTCGCTATAGCATAATTTTATTGTACTGTATTGAGATTTGTGTTGTTTACTTGTTCTTTCTCTCTCTTTAGTTGACTTTACAATAGTACAAATCTTAATACAAATCAAATGGTAAAAAATTCACAAGCATAGTTGGGCTTGTAGTTTTGAAAGTTTGTAAGCCACTACAAGAAAAAAGGACTTTTGGCGGCGACCATTTGGTGGCGACAATTATTGTCGCCACTAATTGTAAAGCTATAGTGGCGACATTTAATTGTCGCCACCAATAAATAAGATACAGTGGCGACATATATTAGTCGCCACCAATAAGTAAGATATAGCGGCGACTTTGAAATGTCGCCACTAATACTTAGTAATTAGTGGCGACTTTTGTCGCCGTGCAAAGATAAAGATATAGTGGCGACTTTTGTCGCCACCAATAATGAATATACAGTGGCGACATTATAATGTCGCCACCAATAAATACGATACAGTGGCGACATAATTTGTCGCCACCAATAAGTAAGATATAGCGGCGACTTTGAAATGTCGCCACTAATACTTAGTCATTAGTGGCGACTTTTTCCGCCGTGAAAAGATAAAGATATAGTAGCGACTTTTGTCGCCACCAATAAAGAATATACAGTGGCGATATTACATTTTGTCGCCACTATATTCTATTTAAATTTTTATTTTCCTTTGAGATTCGAATTTTAAACTTATTTTAAATTTTAAATTGACTATTTAAATTTTTTAATTTAAAATTTTATCCGTTAAATTTAATTTTTAAATTTAAAATTTTAAATCTTAATGTTTAAATTTTAAATTTTAAATTTTAAATTTCAAATCAGAAATTGTAAATTTTAAATTTTAAATTTAAGATAAAATTTAAATTTTAAAAATTTGAAAGTATAAATTTAAAATTTTACAATTTTAAACTATAAGTTTTGAATTATAAGTTTTAATTTTAAAATTGTAAATTTCAAATTTAAAATAAGTAATAGGGGATAAGTAATAGCGGCGATATTCTGGTCGCCACCAATACTTATTATTGGTGGCGACATTTTGGGTCGGCACCAATAATTATTATTGGTGGCGACAATTTGTCGCCACTATATTCTATTTAAATTTTTATTTTCTTTTGAGATTCGAATTTTAAACTTATTTTAAATTTTAAATTGACTATTTAAATTTTTTAATTTAAAATTTTATCCGTTAAATTTAATTTTTAAATTTAAAATTTTAAATCTTAATATTTAAATTTTAAATTTTAAATTTTAAATTTCAAATCAGAAATTGTAAATTTTAAATTTTAAATTTAAGATAAAATTTAAATTTTAAAAATTTGAAAGTATAAATTTAAAATTTTACAATTTTAAACTATAAGTTTTGAATTATAAGTTTTAATTTTAAAATTGTAAATTTTAAATTTAAAATAAGTAATAGGGGATAAGTAATAGCGGCGATATTTTGGTCGCCACCAATAAATGTCGCCACCAATAATTATTATTGGTGGCGACAATTTGTCGCCACTATATTCTATTTAAATTTTTATTTTTCTTTGAGATTCAAATTTTAAACTTATTTTAAATTTTAAATTGACTATTTAAATTTTTTAATTTAAAATTTTATCCGTTAAATTTAATTTTTAAATTTAAAATTTTAAATCTTAATATTTAAATTTTAAATTTTAAATTTTAAATTTCAAATCAGAAATTGTAAATTTTAAATTTTAAATCTAAGATAAAATTTAAATTTTAAAAATTTGAAAGTATAAATTTAAAATTTTATAATTTTAAACTATAAGTTTTGAATTATAAATTTTAATTTTAAAATTGTAAATTTTAAATTTAAAATAAGTAATAGTGGCGCTGCAGGGTATGGGAAAATTAATTGAGGCTTTTGATAATTTGATTTGTTTTTTAGTTAATATATACTTTTACATGTTTGAAGGGCTCTTTTGCGGAAGCTTTACTTGTACAATATCGACAAAATGAACAATACTGCTCTCTGCTTAGCACTAAAGGCATGCCAGTCTCTTGCTAATACGGTGCCATTTGTTGTTGATTTTTCTGATGTTTAACTTGTTCCTGTTACAATATGGTTGCTATCTGTGCCCTAGTAGAGATATTGACCTGAATTATGAAACTTTGCATGCTATATCTCAAGGTAAGGGCTTTGGTTTTTGTAGGGCTTGTGCAATCTTAAATATGTGGACTTCTCAACTTCTTTATCAATTACCGGCACCTTTCTAAGGTTTGTATTGCGTTGCTACATTCTGAGGCTACTCTTTTGTGATCTTCTAGTTTATGCTTCACCTATAATATTCTCTTTCCTGACATGTATTTGCTAGTTGATTAGGAACCTTGGAAGTGGCGCGGACACCTTTCCACTGGAGACCTTGATTCTCCGTGACTGCTTGCATCTTAAAGAAGTGAGGCTTTCGGAATGCCACTTTCATTCTTTGCAACCTCAAATAATCGGCAACAAATTGACCACCTTATGTCGATCCATTTTGGGAAAGTAAATTTCCAATTTAATTTTTAACATTTTACTTTTAACGCAGGTTGAAGTTTCTCAATTCTTTTCAGCTGTGCTGGATGGAGATTGCAAACAATTAAGATACGTGGTAAGAAGCTTCACAATTTACTCTACGTGGCTTTGTATTCACAACATGCCCCCTGGATGTTTGATATAAATATAATACATGTCTCCTGATTTCTCTTATCAGGACGTATCTAATAAAGATGGTCTTTCTGCACATGTTGATTGGAACGAGAGATGCTTTAGCTTAAGGTACCAAAATGCAATGCTTAATCTCTTAACAAAGTTTAATTGCTCTTTCCTGGCTCTATCTTCATGCATTCTTTTTTTTTTCCCCTTTAATTTGCTGCAGTACAATTTCAGTATCACGGCTGTCAAAAGAAAGACCTGAAATATGCTTGATTGCCGAATTTCCTCCGAAAGGAAGGTCTCTCTCTCTCTCTCTCTCTCTCTCTCTCTCTCTCTCTCTCTCATGTTTAACTAGTGAGGAATTGTGTTATTTGCCTCTCCAAAGTTTTAAGTCTCTCATATCGGAAAGCAGTCGAGCACATATTTGGTTCATAAATACCCTTTTTATCCCTTTCCAGGGGGTTTTATATTCTTATTAGTGTATGTCCGGGGACTTACATATGACAAACCTGATATGTAAGCAATAATTTATGATCTTTTGTCAACAAATGCTATGGCATTTGTTTTGTTTCAAACTTTTCTCTGGTATCGATGTAACTAAGGGTCGCCATAGGGGCACTAGCGAAATTTTATGACTATATTCTAAGACATTATATTCATTTTCGTGTAGCTGCAGCTCAATGGACGTCGGAATTGCTAGTGATAGCGAAACAAGCAGCGACGCAAGCTTGCTAGTGCTAGTGATAATGCAGAAGTGATCGAGTCGATAGGAACTACTGTTGTTTGAAGAAAGGTTTTGCATTCCTGTGTTAATAAAACAACACTCCTGTGAATTAGGATAGTGTGGCACTGGTAAATAATCTTCTATTATTATTATTTTTCTGTCATGATCTTCCAACTGTTGATTGTTTTACTGATATATGATCTGTGAAATTTTGAACAGTAGTATGAGCTGTATTGTTAGGAGAAACGGGAAAAATAAATGAATAAATGTTGAAATTGCTGCTACATCAACCCCTTGATTTGGTTGTGTTTGGTTTACCGCGAGTGATTAGTGGGCTGAAATTCTTTAGAGCAATTTTATGGTATAATTTGATTTTTATTCCGTTGTTTGTTAATTCAAAATATGTTTCCTTCATAAATAACTACCGACTATGTCCTTGGCTTGGTTGATGATGAATCACGGAAGTTATTTATGGCAGAGCTTTTTGAAAAAAAATTTTATTGTGACATTTTGGATCTTTCGTGTTTAACCCAGGCCAAAATCATTTGCGTCATCTGGTCGTAAAGAATTGTTCCATCCTCTCATTTTTGACTGGAATCGCTGCTCGCTTACATTTGGTGGCGATAGCTGCTGCCACCTTTAATCTAGACATTTGGTGTGGCGACAATTGTTGCCACCGTTTCTCCAGACAATTTGGTGGCGGTGGCTGGGGCTCCCGTTTCCTAATACATTCGGTGGCGACAAATGTCGCCACCGTTTCTTCATACATTCGGTGGCGACAATTGTCGCCACCGATTCTTCTACATTTGGTGGCGACAATTGTCGCCACCGTTTCTTCATACATTCAGTGGCGACACTCGTCGCCACCGTTTCTTCATACATTCGGTGGCGAAATTGTCGCCACCGATTCTTCTACATTTGGTGGCGACAATTGTCGCCACCGTTTCTTCATACATTCAGTGGCGACAATCGTCGCCACCGTTTCTTCATACATTCAGTGGCGACAATTGTCGTCACCGATTCTTCTACATTTGGTGGCGACAATTGTCGCCACCGTTTCTTCATACATAGTGACAATTGTCGCCACCGTTTCTTCATACATTCACCGTTTCTTCATACATTCGGTGGCGACAATTGTCGCCACCGATTCTTCATACTTTTCTCTTTCGGCGACATGCTTTGAGATGGCGACATTTAGTCGCCGCCAAAGTTATTTGGTGGCGACTTTTTGGCTTATGGTGGTGACTTTTGTCGCCACCAAATGTCATGATTGTAGTAGTGATCTACTATATATATATATATAGTTCGACTACTATACTCTTATAAGTATAGACCCCTTCGTACTTATAAGTTTTCTGCCCTTGGATGAAGGAATGTGCGGTTAGGGTTATAGTAGTCCCCTAGTGTTTATACTACCTCACCAGCAACCCACTAAACCCTAAGAGATCACTATCATCCTAACGGCATATTTTTTCATCAAAGGGCAAAAAAATTATGAGTAAAAAAAAATCTATATTCATAAGAGTATAGCGCTATATATATATTACTTTATTATTTTTTATATTTATTATTTTTTTATTATTTTCTTTTTTTATTTTAATTATTTCTAAAAGGAACTTAGCTTAGAACTTCGAACTTCTAGCTATAGAACTTATCTTATTCTTTTCTTAGGACCGATCCGCTATAATGAAATTAACATAATTTACTATCTATAACTACTTTAGTTAAGCTTTAAGAAAAATTCTATTTATTCTAATTAGAATTTCCAATTGAATTTGATATAATCATATATTATGGTTATGATTGATGATATAATCATATCAATAAAGATTATAAATCCTCAGTTCTTCCGAGCCCGCGTGGAGCCTTCCCAGACGTCCCGAGCCGATGTGGCGCTTTCTCCTCACTCCGCTCTCCTCTGCACATGGCCTTCCCCTTTCCCTTCTCTGCACATGGGCTTCATGTGCTTCCCCTATAACCGGTCCCCTCCCCCTTCTCTGCACATGGGCTTCATGTGCTTCCCCTTTAACCGCCCCCCCTATATAATCCCCCCCCCCTCTCTCTCTATATCTCTCATTCTCTCCCCTTTCCCGCTGCGCAGGCAGCGCCCGCCCCTGCGCGCTTGGTGCTTCCCACTGCGCAGGCAGCGCCCGCCGCTGCGTGCGCCTGCTGCTGCGCGCAGCAAGCGCGCAGGGGCGCACGGCCTCCGTGCAGGGGTGCCGCGCGGGGGTGCGGGAAGCGCGCAAGGCGCCGCCCGGTCGCGCAGGGGCGCGCGGCTTCCGTGCAAGGGTGCCGCGCGGGGGCGCGGCAAGCGCACAGGGCGCCGCGCGGGGGCGCTGCAAGCGTGCAGGGCGCCGCGCCGGCGCCCTGCGCAGGTGCGCGCGGGCGCTGCGCAGGTGCGCGCGGCGCATCCCTGCGCGCTTGCTGCTTCCCGCTGCGCAGGCAGCGCCCGCCGCTGCGTGCGCCTGCTGCTGCGCGCAGCAAGCGCGCAGGGGCGCGCGGCTTCCGTGCAGGGGTGCCACGCGGGGGTGCGGCAAGCGCGCATGGCGCTCTACTCCAATTAATAGTGAACTTAGATGATGAAGAGCTTTTGATTTGTCGAGATTCTACTCCAGTTTGAAGCGAGTCAGATGATAAGACTTTTTTTTTGACATCAAATTGAGTTGATATCGATGAACTGATGAGCATGAAGACAAGTAGGAGGAATCCAAGAAATAAGATGATCCAAATCGTACTCTCTTTTACTTAAGAATAAAGAGGTTAATAATGGAAAAGATAACATATAAAACAGCCAAGATATTAGCATATGGGCCAAAGATCTGAAACTGGCAAAGTGCTTCATTATGATAATTAGAACTACGTACAACACGAATAATGTAAGCACTGGTTAACAACAACCTTGACATACATTAAGATTTTCAAATTAGTATCAAACATGGACAAAAGTTGGAGTATAAACTCATACTCCAAAATAAAAGCAAAAGAGCAATCTACATCCACAGGCAGTCGCTCCAAATAAGTAGCATTAACAAAGATCATATGTGGTTAATTAGCTTATTAATTTGAGATATGAAGTGCCGTTCAAAACTATTTTAGAAGAAAATTATTTAGGCATTAGAAATTCTTTTATAATTTGTAGTAGAGTTCATTTCGTAACATCTTTATTCCAAGCAAGTCTTTCACAAAATCCAGAAATGAATTTTTTATTTTCCTGATTTGAGAGCAAAATGGCAGTGAGTCAAGGGGTAGGAACTGCGAGTGAGTGGATGAAGAAACAAACTAGGATGATGAAATTGAGGGCGTAAAATAATTCTCTTTGTTTTTGAATCTTGTGTGTTGTCTTTGGGTTAATCACACACCATTACTCTCCCAACCTTTTCCCGATTTTTCATTTGGGCATCATTTTTTTTTTTTTTTTTTGGTATCTTTTACTTCTAATTATTAGATGTATTTTTGTTGATTCATATGATGACATGCTTTTCTATTTCTATTTTGATTCATCAAGAGTTGCTCAAGGTATTTGATATTTTGTTTTAGTGAAAAAGCCTTTGAATAGTAGGGCATGTAACATACCAATTTGCTGTATGTTAACTGGGGAATCTTTGTAGCCAACTATAGATAAAGTGCACTTAAGGTGTTTGATGTTTTGCTTCAACGAGAAAGCTTTTGTATATTAGAATGTAGCAAACTGTTAACATCGTCTCTCTTTGGTGCCTTTTCAGTATTTGAAAATAGATACAAATTATTAATGTTAAAATAAAAATATCCCAACTACTTGGATAGCCCTTCATATAACAACAGCTACTTGCTAGATTATTTTTTTCTTTTTTTTGAGTCTTATTTTCTAATTTTATTCTTACCGAGTTGTTCGTATCAAATAACCGTAAAGATAAGGTTTTTCTCTTTGAATGTTCCAATAACACTAATAACAAGGCAAATTTTCTACTGGAGATTGAACTTTGTAAGATTAAAACAAAGTGTTTGTAGAAAAAAAAAGACCAAAAACTTTTTCTTCATAGAAAAGTGGGAAAGTTATAATTAATGGCACTCAAGCTTTTGGCTCAGGTTTTGTGCTGAGACTGTCGGCCGCTCTAAACAAAAGTTCATATTCGTTGTCTTCAAAAATTCCTGCTTTCCCGTGTCTTTTTTATTTGTTCAATTATTTTTTGGACCTGTAATGATGCATAATACATGATATCATTGTTTTATTGTGTTTTCCTTTTATTCAGTACATTGCACAAACAATACTGTTATATTTCATATTTATCTCAGAAATAATTTACTATGAAGGTTATAAACAATCATTAATATTTTCCTATATTATTGAAGATAATTACAAAAAATATCCGCATTAATTTCTACATCAGCATGAGGTAAAACATAAAGAACTAAGATGATCACACAGAGTAAAAGGTAGTATGTTCTTCGGTTCATGTTTTCTTATAGCAATAATGATAATGTAGAAGAAACCAACTTAATTTGAAAGGCCAACTGTTTGGGTAACCAGTTGGAGATGATTGTTGAGTATGCTGAAGTTTATTTACTCGCAAACTAATTTTGGGATAATCTGTATTCTTCACTACTCTGTGGTTGCTCTTCTCTGTTTGCTTCTCTTTTGCCTCCCGCGTGGTGTACATGATGTCCCGCATCTCGCACTGATCCCCTCTCTCCCCTTGCCCTCTTTCTTTCCTATTCAGCCTTCAATAGCCTGCTCTTTAAGCAACCAGTTGGAAGTAGTTGGTGGTTTTATTAGGGCCAATTCCGTGGAAAATTAGTTATGCTTCTAGACTCGCATGATTACCTTCATATTTTCTTAGCCAAAAGAAAAAAAAAAAAAAAAAAAAGACCACTTCATGTGGGTTAGTATGTTCTTTTTTTTTAGTTTAAGTATTCTTATCCTATAGTCTATTCTAACAGTTGGAGGTAGCTCAAGTTCAGTTACTATGCGACCAATATGGTAATGTGGCCGCGCTGCGCAGTTGAGACTGTAGTCTGCAAGTTAAGGCGGCATCAAAGGGCAAGCTCTGTTTAACTCTTTTTCTTTTCGTTTTTTGCCTATTAAGTTTCCGAGGTGAGTAGGTTTATATTTCGATCACAAAATATATGATCATAAGTTGAGCCACCAACATCAAATGCCATCAAATGCCATCAACATGTTAACATAGATAAATACTGAATGGGGATGAAATCTGCATTAGGTTTACATGCCATCTCTTGAGGTTATGAGTATATACATGCCACTGCAAAGAACACATTAGGTTTTTTATCAGAACTAAGATGAGATCTGGAGTGTCATATATATACCTCACTGTTTCTTTAAGTGGTTTCAAGTGTCTCTGCCTCATAATTTTCCCTGTATTAATTAGTTTTGCTCTTTCGTACTTCCTCCGGTTTGCGGTTTTCTATCATTTTGTGCCGCCGTATGTCCTCGCCGCCCCTTTTGTCCTGCTGGACTAGCGGTGGCAGATTACCTGATGTTTCCGTTACTTACTTACCTTGAATATGTAATATATATATATATATATATATCTATTGGTACTTCCAACTGCTGATGCTGCTTCTTCTCCCAGCTGCTGCTGATTCTGATGCTGTTGAACTGTTCCTGGTTGAGTAATACAAAAGAAATATGTTGCCGAACCTATATTCGATCCTAAAAAAAATTCATTTAATCCTAAAATAGATTGCCCAACCTCCATTTAGTGCAGTTTTCGAATGTGGATGTTAGCACACTTTGCAAATCATTTGTAAATGTTGATGTGGTTTTCCAAATGTAAAGTGAATTTTATTGTCAATTTATAAGTTTAATTCCTTTTATAAGTTTGTAAGTTTCCAAATGGTACTGTAGTTTTCAAATGTAAAGTGGATTACATTGTGAAGAATTACTTTGTGGAAGCATTACTTTGTGTGAGGAATTATTTTGTGTTAATGATTATTTTCATGCTTTGAAAGATTATTTTATGTGAGTAATTATTTTGTGTGAATGATTACTTTTATACTTTGACTATTTATTTGTAAGTTTAGTTCCTTACTATGATGGTCCTTTTTGCTTAGCTTGCTTATGTTTTTTTATATTTACCTTGCTTTTATTTTATACCTGTGTTGGTGGACTGTATGATTATTTTGTAGGTTAGCTAATATTTACCGAAAAGTATGGAATGGAAAATAATATTTGTTACAAAAATTATACCCGCGGGGCAGCGCGGATACTTCACTAGTATATATAAAGAGAGAGAGAGAGAGAGAGAGAGAGAGAGAGAGAGAGAGAGAGAGAGAGAGATATGAGCTGGAATGCTATCAATAGCAAACGAGCTCTGTTAACATCCATTTGGTTTCGATGATGGAGCTTCCAAATCGATGATCTATGCCACAAAAAGTATTTAGAAATCAAATTTTAAATTTTTTTGACATTATTGACCTAATGGTCAAAGGGTTGTAAAATTTATAATTTTAATAGTAGATATATATATAAGATGTTTGCTCGTTCAACGGTGCAAAAAAATTTAAATTAAGAATTTTGATCAAACTTTTTTAAAACTATTTAAGATAAGATTTTTACTCTTCATCTTGATTACAAGACTCCGATCACTATTTTTTGACGAATATTCATTTTCGGTTGTTCATTTTTGTGTCTACTTGGTGGACAAAAAAAATATATCAAAAAAATATAAAATTTAATTTTCAGATAGTTTAAATAGTCTAAATAATATTTAACAGTGTTGATCGTTGATTTGAAAATTTCATTATTAAAAATAAATGGGTGGCAACAAACACTACAATAAAATTATGTTATAACAACATTTTTAAGCATTTCTAAAATCTGAAAAAATTATCGCTGATAAAAATACCGACACTTATAATTAGTGTCGTTATATGTGCAGTCGCTAGGGTATATAGTGAAAGATAAGATTTTTACTCTCCATCTTGATTACAAGACTCCGATCACTATTTTTTGACGAATATTCATTTTCGGTTGTTCATTTTTGTGTCTACTTGGTGGACAAAAAAAATATATCAAAAAAATATAAAATTTAATTTTCAGATAGTTTAAATAGTCTGGATAATATTTAACAGTGTTGATCGTTGATTTGAAAATTTCATTATTAAAAATAAATGGGTGGCAACAATAGCAAACGAGCTCTGTTAACATCCATTTGGTTTCGATGATGGAGCTTCCAAATCGATGATCTATGCCACAAAAAGTATTTAGAAATCAAATTTTAAATTTTTTTGACATTATTGACCTAATGGTCAAAGGGTTGTAAAATTTATAATTTTAATAGTAGATATATATAAGATGTTTGCTCGTTCAACGGTGCAAAAAAATTTAAATTAAGAATTTTGATTAAACTTTTTTAAAACTATTTAAGATAAGATTTTTACTCTCCATCTTGATTACAAGACTCCGATCACTATTTTTTGACGAATATTCATTTTCGGTTGTTCATTTTTGTGTCTACTTGGTTGACAAAAAAAATATATCAAAAAAATATAAAATTTAATTTTCAGATAGTTTAAATAGTCTAGATAATATTTAACAGTGTTGATCGTTGATTTGAAAATTTCAGTATTAAAAATAAATGGGTGGCAACAAACACTACAATAAAATTATGTTATAACAATATTTTTAAGCATTTCTAAAATCTGAAAAAATTATCGCTGATAAAAATACCGACACTTATAATTAGTGTCATTATATGTGCAGTCGCTAGGGTATATAGTGACACATTATTATAATGTGTCCTAAAAATATGTCTCTATAATATAATTTTGGATATAGATAGAATATAGATAGGATACTTATACAAAAATATCACAAAAATATATTTCTATAATCTAATTTTATTATAGTGAAAATCAATTACAATAGCATTTCAGCTCAACTCTCTCTTTCTAAATCATTGATTGATTGATTGAGAGAGAAAAAGGAGAGAGAGAGAGAGAGAGAGAGAGAGAGAGAGAGAGAGAGAGAGAGAGAGAGAGAGAGAGGAGAGAGAGAGAGAGAGAGAGAGAGAGAGAGAGAGAGAGAGAGAGAGAGAGAGAGAGAGAGAGAGAGAGAGAGAGAGAGAGAGAGAGTGTGTGTGTGTGTGTGTGTTGAGTGGTTAAGAGGCGCACCATAACTTGTCACATAAGTATACCAACGAGTCAGGTACATATAAGAACCATATTTTGCAGGACTGGCTGCATTCTAGAACTTTTGAATATTTTTTTGGCAGCTTTTTATACCAAAATATTCTACACACGAAACAATCCTACCAACGATATAGTGTGTGATGTATTTGTTGGATTAAATGAGCTAGCATTTTATTTGTGACGGAGGTTGGATTGGATCGAGTCATAGTTAAATCCAGCGACCTTTGTGTGTCTTTACACTTTAATAAGTGTGATGGATGTTTAAATTTTTAAAATTATTAATTATCGTTTATAATTCACAAGTGTTATCAGAATCAATAACATGAGTTCGATATTCACACGGGACATGGATTACAAGCGGGGCTGTTGGATTAAAAGGGCTCGCATCTTGTTTGTGGCGAAGGTCGGATTGAGCTTAGTCACAGTCGAAGTCCATGAACGCTACGTGTCTATACAGCTTAAGTGTGATGGGTGCACCTTTTAAAAAACTCAAGCTTTCGAAATTCTTTTGGATTCACAATATTCAGAGTCCTCAAATTTTGGCTGATGTCACTTTATAATGAGAGGCCAAAGTATGCATGAGTTTTTCCAATATATGATTCTATAAGCTGGCATTTGTTTCATGAACAAAGTCTGGAATAAAATTTTGTTCTAGTCTTATTTCTCAAAAGTGTTTAGTTTGGATGAAAATAATAATTTTTATTTTTTTGAAATAAGTTAGTATAAGACTAGAACTACTGTTCCAACTTTTTTTCTGGAACAAACTTGTTCTCATTTAAAAATAAGCTTAATTAAAATAAATATAATTTTAATTATTATATTAATTTTTTAATTAATTTAATATTTTGACTAGTCTAATTATTTTATTAACTAATTATTTAATTATTAGATAATTAACTAATTTATTTATTAATTTATTAAATTATTTGCAGTTAATTAAATTATTTATTAATAATATTTATTATTGTTAATTATTTTATCAATTAATATTTAGAATTATTTAGCAATAGTTAATTAAATAAATTAAATTATTATTTAATTTAATATTTTTATATTAATTAATTAGATAAAATATTATTATTTTAAAATTATAATTACTCTTATTTTTATTATTCCAATCTAACTATTTTAAAACTATTTTTTTTATTCCGAGAAACAATCTAATTTTTATTCAAACGTAAAATTGATTTTATTCTTACTTATTTATGAACTTATATATATTTTCGAAATAAGTAATTCTAACTTATAGCTGAACTAAGCGCAACCTAAGAAATTGACGATTAACACTATTGATCATGTGTTGCCATATTGACATACATGATACAAAAAAATTTTAAAGTTCGATTAAAATGTATTTAAACTCATTTTGAAATTGATCTCTTGAACTTTTTTTTATTTGATTTTATACTCCCTCTACTTACTAATCATTTGATTTAACTTCTTGTATTAGTAATTTTAAAACTTTTATTGAAATCAAACACTCACAAAAAAATACACATGATCCTTTTTTCAATAAAATAATTCTTGATTATGTGTATTTTTTTATGGACGCTTATTTTGATTCTAATATAATCTCTAAAATTAATAAAGAAAGAAATCAAGTTAAATAATTAGTAAGTAGAGGGGGCTGCACAAAAAGCATTTACCATAAGGAAATTCAAAATGCTATTTTTAAAACAGTTTAAAGGTTAGGAGGTGCAAAAACTCATTTAGGAGGAGAAAAGCTTGTTCAAAGAAGCTGTTATAGAACAATAAAACTAATATAAAATACAAAAAAAAAGATTAATTTTATATAATTTTTTGTACACATATGGAGCATATATATTTCTACAAATTTTAACTTTTCGTATTCATCCATTCAAAAGTCTAATAAGTTGTTCATATATTTTTTTTGGATTTGTTATCATTAGTTTATTATTTATTTTTTCACAGAATATAAATAAAATATTAATTTTTGTCCTTATAAATATTTTTTTAAAAAAAATCTCAACTGTTAAAAAATTTATCTATGATTAAATATAATATCTGAAAATAATAAAAATTAAATTTATCTCACTCACTAAGATTAAGTATTTAATATATATTTATATATATATATATATATATATATATATATATATATATATATATATATATATATATATATATATATATAGAGAGAGAGAGAGAGAGAGAGAGAGAGAGAGTAGAACTTATATGCTTCTAAAACTATATATTCATTCATACTTGTGAATTTTTTATTATTAAATTTGTATTGAGATTTGTATTTTTTATTTTTTTTTTCTATATTTTTAGTTGACTTTACAATAGCATAAATCACAATACAAATTTAATAATAAAAAATTCATAAGTATAAATTAATTTATCCTTTTAAAAGTATATAAGCTCTATTCTATATATATAAATAAATAATTTATTTTTTTTAAAAAAAATAAATATAAAAAACTAAATTTTCTGATATTTTTCTATGGAGCCAAAAGAAAAAGATCGTTTAGCTAAGCACGAATATCTTCGCGTTCTTTCAACGGTCACATTCACTTCACGAATCCGAATTACTGGCGCGCACTCCACCTCCAGACTCCGTCCATTTCGACCGTCCAAATTGGCGGCAACGAGAATCCCCGCCCATCAGCGACCGTCCCTTTCCGGCTCCGATCACAACACTACACAACGCGGGAATCCGATTCCCGCGTCCCACGCCCGCCGCACACCCCCCCCTCCCCTCCCCCAACCCACTTGCGACATTCCCAATCCGAAGTCGGCGCCGGATCGTTATATATAACCCGCGACTTCTCTTGAATTCGGCGACGAGTTTCGAGAAGAAGCTGAGGAGGAAGTCGCGGACATGGCGTCGAGGAGGATCATCAAGGAGCTCAAGGAGTTGCAGAGGGACCCGCCCACCTCATGCAGCGCAGGTGTTCGATGAAATGCCTCAATGAACTCAAACACCTTCTTTGTTTTGTTTTATTTTGTTCTGTTTTCGCCCCTTGATTTAGTCCTCGGAGTTTCAATTTTTATTAGAATGTCTGGATTTAGTCTTAACATCTCTGCTCGCGTGCACGGACGGGAACTGAGACTGATACCATGTTACCTAAAAAATCGATATAATAAGGAAACGACTCGGTATTAGTCTTAACGCTAATTCTGGCTATTGGCCGAACTTATGGAACCAAAATTTTAATTTACCCTTTCTCTAATGTATGCTAAAGTTTGATGATAAATTCTTCATTTTTTATTTATTTTTTTAATTTTCTATGCAGGCCCTATGGCAGATGACATGTTCCATTGGCAAGCCACCATAATGGGTCCTCATGATAGTCCCTATTCTGGGGGTGTTTTCCTTGTGACTATTCATTTCCCACCTGATTATCCTTTCAAACCTCCCAAGGTATTAGATTACTATTTTCCTTGAAACATAATATATATATATATATATATATATATATATATATATATATATATATATATATATATATATATATATATATATATATATATATAGTTGAGCTAGAATACTATTAGTAGCAAACTAGCTCCATTGCTATCAATTTAATTTCGATGTTTGAGCGTCTAAATCGACAATCGACGCCGTTGAACATGAGCTAGACTACTGAAAGTATCTAGAAATCAAATTTTATGTTTTTCTGATATTGTTCTCTTGTGCGTCAAGTTGACACAAAAATAAACGGCTAAAATAAGGATCTTTCAAAAAGTGATGATAGGATTCTGATCATCGAGATCAAGAGTATAGATCCTATTTAAAATTGTTTTAAATTTTTTTTAACCAAAATTTAATTGATTTAGATATTTTTACACCGTTAAACAAAGCAAACACCTAATATCAATTTTTAAAATTAAAAATATTACAATCCTTTGATCATTAGGTCAGTGATGTTGGAAAGATTTGAAATTTGATTTTTTAATACTTCAAGTGGTATAGATCATGTTCAACGGTGCCGATTGTCGATTTAGAAGTTTCATCATCGAAAATAAATTGGTAGCAACGAAGTCCGTTTACTGCCGATAATATTCTAGCCCATCTCTCTCTATCTCTCTCTCTCTCTAGAATTGAATAATTTTAACGATCTATATAATACATTTTCTCGTTTAATGGTGTGGGACGTTCTAAATTAGTTAAATTTTTTATGAAATTTTTTTAACTATTTAGATCAAAATGAATAACCTTGATCTCCAATTTGAGATTTCTATCATAAATTTTTAGAGGCTTGTTCGTTTTCGATCACTTATTTTGCGGCCACTTGATGAAATAGAAAATGATTTTGAAAAATTATGAAACTTAATTTCTATAAGATTCAAATACTCTAGATCAACTTGAACGGTATGGATTGTTTCATCATTGAAAATGACTCAATAGTATCGGAATCCAAATACTCTTAAAAGTAACTATATATATATATATATATATATATATATATATATATATATATATATATATATATATATATATATATATGTAGAGAGAGTGAGAGAGAGAGAGAGAGAGAGAGAGAGTAGAGCTTATATGCTTTTAAAAATACAAGCACATCCATGCTTGTGAATTTTTTACCATTGGATTTGTATTGGGATTTGTGTTTTTGTAAGTCAACTAAAGAGAGAGAAAGATAAAGTAAAAAACACAAATTCCAATACAAATCCAATGGTAAGCATGAATATGCTTGTGCTTTTAAAAGCATATAAGCTCTACTATATATATATATGAGGATTGCTATATGTACACTCCGAAAGGATGTACATCCTACATCTCCACCCTTTTAAAGGTGGCGATGTTTTTTAGGGGTCACACCATGTGACCCCTCATCACACCCCTACCCTTAGATGGGTGGGGGTGTGAGATGTACACCCCTTCCGGGTGTACACTTAGAGTTTCCCTATATATATATATATATATATATAGAGAGAGAGAGAGAGAGAGAGAGAGAGTAGAGCTTATATACTTACAAAAGTACAAGCCAAAATATGCTTGTGATCTTTTTATCATTGAATTTGCATTGAGATTTGTGCTATTGTACTTTCTCTTTCTCTTTATTTAGTTGATTTACAATAGCACAAATCTCAATGCAAATCCAATGGTAAAATAATCACTAGTATATTTGGGCTTGTGCTTTTAAAAATATATAAGCTCTACTCTCTCTCTCTCTCTCTCTCTCTCTCTCTCTCTCTCTCTCTCTCTATATATATATATATATATATATATATATATATATATATATATATATATGTATATATATGTTAGGAGTTTAGGAAGAGGCTAATGTGATGTATTTTGGGTGATATTGTGAATTTAGGTGGCATTTAGGACTAAGGTGTTCCATCCAAACATCAACAGCAATGGCAACATCTGCTTGGACATTCTCAAGGATCAGTGGAGCCCTGCTCTAACCATTTCTAAGGTATTTTTTTCTAATTTATACCAAGTTCTTTTTCAGCAAACGGAAAATGGACTTTCGTCCTAGTTTTCCTCCGTAGTGAGAAAAATAGAGCGAAAACTTGTTCGATTGAATTTGTGGCTGTTCTCTAGTATCTTAAGCTCTTGAGGAAAACCGAAACTCAGCTGAGTTCTTGTTAATCGTCTGCAGGTTTTGCTGTCCATATGCTCATTGCTGACCGATCCAAACCCCGAGGATCCGTTGGTCCCCGAAATCGCTCACATGTGCAAAACCGACCGGTTTAGATACGAGTCCACGGCTCGCAGCTGGACCCAGAAGTATGCCATGGGCTGAGCCAATAGGCAATAATTTAATACTGATTCAATTCCATGAATAAATGTTCACCAAAAGAAAAGAAAAGAAAAACAAAAATCCATGAATAAATTAAATGTCCCTAGATAACTATAGAAAATCTACTAGTTAAATGAGATGCTGAGAGATTTGAGTTCATTGTTGACATTGTGGGCATGCCATGTTTGTTAGAATTAATATAAGCAATTTACAATTTTGAGTTGAATTGTGAATTTCCTTTTGTTACTTTGCCTTCATAAACTTCAAATTGTTTGCTGTTACAATGATACTATATATGATCCAAGGTTCTTCTGTGAATTTTGAGAGCTTTAATGATTGTGGAGGATCATAATCAAATTTGGTATAAGATGTTCGAGGTAAAAAAGAAAAATTAAACTAAACATTGGTTAATTTGTTTAGCAAAGAACCCAAATTTGTGGAAACACTTGATAGATGATGAACTCCCACAGGGAGTGAGTGGAGAAAACTGACTCCCTTCTTTTCTGTGCTTCTTCCCTATTATTATGTCCCCTCACACTTCAAACATGAATATTAGAACTAACGTTGATTACGCAACTACAAAGTTAATTTTGCCCTATATATATATATATATATATATATCAAACTTAGCTGTTCTGCTTTGATACACTTTGTAACAAAACAATCCCTTTTCGACATATTCGAAACTTCTGTAGAAGCGCTGTTTGAGTACGGTCGTTCGCATAAGCGACGTCGACCGAGCAGAACTAGATATCGTGCTGTGCAAAGATGGCCGAACCGAGTGCTTCTCGATGGCTTCCCTTTATGTTGCTTCCATCTCTCCTGCTCATGTTCTGCGCCGTCCGAGGTCTCTCTCTCTTCGCAACATTTCCTTCTCTCTTTATGTTCTTCTTTCTGTCCCTTGTGCTGTTCCTCTCTTCTGCCTTTCTCCTCCCTCTCCAAAGCTTTTATCAACTGTAGAATTGTTCAGTTCAAGCCCGGAGTAGGCATCAGAAAGTAAAAGGAGAAGTTGAAGGAATGTGTAACAGAATAAATCCATGATATATTTGTGTAAAAAACCAATTATATGCAGAATATTAAGATAAATGGCAAAATATGCAGGAATGAAACATGTTGTAGCATTTGACTGCAGCTATGCCTGCTGTACTGCTTGATTACGAGTCACCAAAAGCTCTTACAATAACTTTTCTACTCTCACAAACAACAATACAAAAACTTTCACATTGCACATTAATACAGTAACAAAATCTTTTTTAAAACATTATTTTGCTGTAAATTTAGCATTTTATTTCTAATTTGATTCTTTGTGATCCTAAATAGCACAATAACATTGATTTGAGGTACATCAGACTTTTTCAGTCGGATCGATATTAAGAATAGAAGCTTTATGAACTTGTCAGTCATCCATTTACGTGTGTGTTTATTTTACTTACATGGCAATTGGATAATGTTTTCATGGATATTAGTATAGAAACCTGTGCGATGCACCGGGGCTATTTTTTTTATGAAACAATTTCGATTTGAAATGATTTAATAAATACAAAAAAAATTGCAAAGGAAATAAGAGTTTAAGGACTCGCTCGACGGCGCCTCAGCGAGCTACATGATGGCTCGTAGTAGAGGAGCACAACAGATCCACAACTGAGACAATAAAAGGCACACCAAAAATTCCAGGCAAACGATTCTATACAACTGCCTCGCTAGTTCAAAATCTACGAAATAGTTACACAAAAAAAATCGTAACAACAACGAAGTACCTGATTGCGCAAGAAAAATATAAGAACAATAAATAAGAATTCTAGTAGAAAAAAGAAGCAATTGGAATCTCCGCACTAAGTAATAGCACTACCAACAAAGAAAATTTATGAAAAAACAATAGAAACCGCAAGCCAACAAATCAGACAAAGAACAAAAGAATATGAACAATGACACCAAAAAAAAAAAATGCTAATCAGTAGAATTCAAATGGCGGGTGTAAAGTAAGATGCATGTTTTAGGGAGAAATCCAAGAAGAAAATGTCAACCAAAACAAAATAGAAAGGCTGCTGTTAGGATTTAGTTAGTTTTGTAATTAAATTTAATTTGCATTAAGATTAATATATAAATATGTTAGAAATAAATTAATATAGATTTAAATATTAATTAGAATAGAATTCCTAAATATACTAAAAATGGGTACATTCTAGTTGACTTATTATATATAATGCATTAAGGCTTAAAGTCTTGGGTTGCGTAAGCTTTGAGGTGACCGTACTATACAAAGAGAGAAAAAAGCGCATGCACCGTGTGCATGGGTGTATGTGAGAGAGAAAAGAGGTAAGTCCTCTAGGTTTATAGAAGATGAGAAAAGAATAAGAGAGATTTAGGAGAATGACTCGGGTTGAAGCTATTCTATTGCAGAAGAGGAGTCGGTATAATTCTTTCCTTGGTTAATGAATCTTATTTCACCCGTATATTTTCTATTTTGGTTTTTCTTCTCTATATGGTTGTATTGGTTTTAGTCTTGTTGAGAGGATGGGTTTATGATAAAAATTCGATTCGACGTTTTCGCTACGAAATTTCAACACTAAGCGGTACCGGCGTGAATTGCAGTACCGGAGCGAGTTGCGGATTCACATAATCTGATACCGGAGCGAGTACTAGATTTTCAACACTGCCCTTAAGAAGTCTTCTTCCCAAACAATAAATTACCTTGATAGTTTACAATTTTTCCCCCTCCTCAAACCACAAATTACCTTTGTTGATGCGACAATGATGTACTGAAAGGTGAGCAGTTTAAGAAGGAAGAAGGAAACCATACGGCCAAACCAAGAGCTTATATAGCCTACTATGCACCAGCACACCCTCCCAACCTTCTACACCAGCTGCTGCGTTCCACGCCACCTTGGATAGTTGCATGTGGGTGCATTGCTAAAGAAGACAAGTTGCTTGGCATATGAGGCCACAATATTTGCCGCAAGCAAGTTATGAAAGCGAGAGAAATAGAGAGGCAAAAACATCACATTTCATAGGCAACAACATAGCGGTGCCCACACCCACAATACCTCAAAACCGTTAAAGGTTCTCTATTTCTTTTTTCTTTTTTTTTTTTGGTCCGGATCAGTTTCACTCTCTTTTTTTTTCTTTTTTTTCTTTTTTTTCTTTCACTACTCTTTTTTGTTTACAAATTATACCACTTTACCTAAGGCTGCGTTTGGAATCGGGATAGGCTGGAATTGGCTATACCGGGGATAAGGATAAATTACGGAACTAGAGCTTAAACTCGTTTGGGATGGTTCCAGGGATAAGAGAATTTGTGTTTGGTTTAATAATGAGGAATATGAGGGATAAAGAGGATAAGATGGGTAAATTACTTTTTTGCCCCCAAGAGTTATTATGTGATAAAAGTTGTTAAAAATTAATTAGTTCGTTTTAATTAATGAATTAATAGTTTTAAAAAATAAAAGTAAAATTATAATCGTAATTAAAATATATTATTTAAAAATAATACATTTAATTTAATATTTAATTTTTTTAACTTAAAATTTAAATTTTAAATATAAAATTTCAACATTTTAATTTGAAGATTTACATTTTTATAATATTAATTTTAAATAATTAATTTTTAATAAAAAATTTTTAAAATTTCGCAAAATTTGTATATTTGCTAAATATTTGTAAATTTTCGCCCACGAGCTTTATCAAAAATAAATAATGAAATTGAGCTCGATAGGATGCTTATCTTGAGTTTGTTCTTGGTCCCAGGGAAAAATGTGATCAAAGAGCAGCTGCTTCACTTGGGTTGGGCTCCTAGCTCGCGGGTACCGCTCATTTCATTGTTGGAAGTTGAGATTTTAGGGTTTATGGTAGTGGAGATGCCAGGTGGGAAATGGTAGTTTCTATTCCTAGGGTAGGCTAAAGAGGAGTAGAGGATTAGCGCCTTTCATGAGCGCAATGAGTTGAGGCATTCTCTGATTCGCGAGAAAAAGAATGAGCAAAAAAAAAAAAAGGTGAAATTTTATCATTCTGTCATTAAAATATTGTACACTCATTTTTCTCGTTTTAATTAATGGATTAATAGTTTAAAAAAATATAAGTAAAATTATAATCGTAATTAAAATATATTATTTAAAAATAATACATTTAATTTAATAAATAATTTTTTCAACTTAAATTTGAAATTTAAAAAATAAAATTTTAACATTTTTTTAAATTAAAATTAATGGATTAATGGTTTAAAAAAATGTGATAAAAGTTGTTAAAATCTAATTATTTCGTTTTAATTAATGGATTAATGGTTTAAAAAAATAGAAATAAAATTATAATCATAATTAAATTATATTATTTAAAAATAATATTTAATTTAATATTTTATTTTTTCAAATTAAAATTAAAATTTAAAATATAAAATTTCAACATTTTAATTTTAAGATTTAAAATTTTATAATATTTATTTTAAATAATAAATTTTATAATATTTATTTTAAATAATAAATTTAAAATTTTATAATATTAATTTGTGATGATGAGAGTGTATTGGGAAGAAAAAAAGGAGGTGAGATGAAGGAAAAGAGAGAGAGGAGAGAGGGATTTGTGATGATGAGAGTGTATTGGGAAGAGAGAAATGAGGGAAGAGGAGAGAGAGTGAGGAGAGAATTTTTATTAAAATAATATGTTGGGATGAGATAAAGTAGATAAGAATGGTAATATGGTAAAAAATTTTATAGTAAAATAATAGGATGGGATTTGTTATACCAGCTATTCTCCTTGTTCTGGGTTAAGTAATACCAGACGATTCCAGATGCGTTTGAAAGAATAAGGGGAATATCCCCGCTATTCTCCGTTCCGTTCCAAAAACAAACGGGCCTAAGAATCCCCATGATATAAAAACCAAATGTTTAGGCCGGGGAACATATAAGCACCGAGAATAGAAAACCACAAAAGTAGCGAAAAGGGCACAAAACAGTAAAAGGAGGGAGGGACTAAGAAAAAATTAACTTGACCTGTTTTATGTTACGCCGAAGGCAAAATCAAGAAAACAGAGGGTAAAATTAGTGATTTTTTTTCAACTTGTTTTCGAAATCAGCTGTTAAAAAAAAAAAGAAAAAAAATAGAGTTTAATTAGTCGCGACAATTGCATCAAAAATTGTATAGGTAAAAAAGAAAAAATCAAACCATTCAGCACATAAGTAGAGCTTGGCTAAACAATATTTAAATCTCATCAAAATATAAGAGAACCAAGATTGAAATATTTCTTCTCCAAAACCAAAAAGAAAATAAATCTTCAAGCAAACAACCCGACACTCCAAAATACATACTAAGACTTTGCTATTAGACTGTAGATTGGGATAAAATTAGAAGTCATGAGTTTATATTGTTCTAAATAAATAAATTATTAACGACATTATTACTAAGACATCCTTTTCTTTTATCCTGGCTAAATCTTAAACAAATAAATATGAAAAATCATCCTTTGCATGGTCCAAAAACCAACTAAGGCACCTTCTGCAAAGCAAAAAAAAAAATTCAGACAAATAATGAAAACGGAAAAGCAAAAAAAAAAAAAAAAAAATGCAAACAAGTGCCGAAAAAATAACAACAACAGAAAGAGATTCATAAGCAACGTAAACAGCACCATGCAAGAAAAAAAGAAGCAATAGCTGAAATTCGGTATTAAGTAACAGCAGCAGCAGCAGTAAAAAACAGTCATATTATAATTTTTTTTGCTGACTAATATAATGTCAAAACCAACCGGTTTATGCAACTAAAGAGCTGCCGAACTCACTATTCTGTTTTTCAATAAATGTCTTATTTTCGAAGCATCTTTCTCCTCACAAACACGAATCAATTGAGACCTGATGTTCTGTCATGCATCGAAAAGCTTCACTTTGCAAAAATGCGAGCATAAAATGATGCATGCCCAACAAAAAACCAATGCCTTAGGTTGGCACATTTTTTAGAAATAGAAAAAGGAAACCGGAACAAAAGCAAGAATTTAAGTGTCGTGACACGGAATCGTGCCGAAAACTTGCCAACACAGTACGGTACGATGTGTGCTGAGCAGTGCCGATGAGTGTTGGCCACAAAAATACATGTGTGCCGACACATAATGGCATGAAATAATTATTTTCTTTAGCAACAATTTTTTTTAATTGTTTATTATGTATTGTTATAAAATCTTTTAAACCTTATTAAGAAAATTAGTTAGTAATTTAAAGAAAATAGGGTTTTCAGCTGTGTCATCGGTATGAGAGCTGTACCGTGGCGATATCTTGTTGGCACGATACGACACAGTAGATACGGACCGTGCCGATGAATACTTAAATCCATGAGCAGAAGTAAGAGAGGTGAAAAAAAACTAAGGAATGAATATGAAGACTCGGCAAACATTGGTGCAGTTTTTTTTGATACAGGGAAAAGAAATTGAAGCGAAAAGTAAGAGGGGAAAAAAACCTAGGAAAAAATACGTAGACTTAGCAACAACATTGTCTGAAGAAAATTGTAATTCTTTATAGAAGAATCAGCTTCGCCTCCGAAGCAAGCACACAAAGGAGCCAACTAATAAACGAGTCGAAGAGAAAATGAAGAAAAAATGACAATCAATCTCACAAGCTGATTCTAGCTTGTGTTCAGCTCATTATGATTTCGAGCTGAAAAATTCAGCTTGTGTTAAACTCGTTTATTATATGACTATCAATCTCACAAGCTCATCTTGAGTCGAAGAGAAGCAATTTTGCGAACAGTATAGTTCATGTGAGTTTTTGTTTTTGTTTTTTTTTTTTTCCTGGTGGAAGAAGTAAAAAAAAGCTTTGGTGGTTTGAACTTTTGCTTGGAAAATGATGCTTTTGGGTTGAGTCCAGATTGGGTCAGACATAGTATTGTTCTCATCTGTCTCAGATCTAACTCAATTTTGAATCAATTGTAATATTTATTTTTTTTAATTAAAGTTCGGGAGAATTTATAAACTTATGAATTGAAAACTCAAAGAAGCCTTGGAGCGCTCCTCGCATCTCCCACTCGGTGGGCAGCCTCTTTGAGTTTGTTGAGGGGCCACTTCCATTTGATTTTGACTTCATACATTATTTCCTCGCCTACTCTCATCATTCCCTCGCCTACTCCAGACTCTCCCATACCTCTCCCATCTCCCTCTTCCCAGACATCATACATTCTCCCATTCGTCTGCATTACTTTCTCTATTAACCTCTCCCATCATCTCCCGCAACAACCCTTTCCTCTCTATTTTCCTCCTCCTCCACATCATCTTCATCCTCAAGAAAGGCATCGTCCTCGAGATCATCTTCCTCAATGCTTCCCCACCCCAAAGCGAGCACATAAAGGAACCGTATGAACGAGGCGACGCCTCCGCCTCCGAAGAGGAGAAGCCAATCCTCATCGGTTGCCACCCCAATTGCCACATCGTCCTCGACCACCCCAGCATAAGTCGTTTCCATCTCGATATCCTCACGAAACCCTCGATTCGGAAGCTCACCGTCACCGATCGATTCTCAGGT
Organism: Tillandsia leiboldiana; assembly: GCA_029204045.2. Classification (NCBI taxonomy): domain Eukaryota; kingdom Viridiplantae; phylum Streptophyta; class Magnoliopsida; order Poales; family Bromeliaceae; genus Tillandsia; species Tillandsia leiboldiana. The sequence continues at coordinate 3,229,458 of CM055080.1, read as the reverse complement.
GCATCTCCTAATCCCTGATTTTTTTCTTCAATTTTATCTTTGACTGTTTTTGAATTTGTTTTATTTGGGGTTATTTGGTTAGTAATTGTGGTAATTTCTCGGGATTTTAATTTCGTCCAAATTTTTAGTTCATGGGACGTGGGTACATGGGAACAAGATTGCTTATAACAAGGGATTTGATTAAGCTCAGCACATCAATCGAGAGAGTATAGGCTTCAGTGGCTATCGTTGAGTGACGCTTTCGAGATACAAAACCCACTGTCACCATTGATGAAAAAGAAAGAAGAAACCCATCATGCATTTTCTTGGGATTAATCCCTTTTTTTTACCTTGCTGAATTAGTTTTATGATGATTTTTTAAACAAACTTTTTATTTTTTATGAATTATTATTTGATTTATTATAGGAGGTGATTGGTCAGCAGATAGTGAGTGATCAAAGTGAGTTATGGGTCTCGGGGGTCGCTTCGGTATCTCCGATACCTGAGCGCATGAATTTCTCATCAAAGTGAAAATAGGTATGGAGATTTTTTAAGAGTTGTATTAATTTTGATCTCATTATATTTTTATTTGAGAAACTTATTTCATGTTCTAGGAAGATTGGATTACATATATATCCTTATTATATATACACATTTTAGAGTATTGTATAATAATGATTTTCTCTTTTCAGTAGTACAGATTTGCAGGACGAGAAACATTTAATAAAAACTAATAGTGTAGTTTATGTTCATTGAATTACTATATATGGTAGGTTTGTTGGATTATGTAAAACCATGTTTCGAGTCGATATCACGCTACTCAACTTCGCGACGGATTGAATATGTTGGATTTGATCCTAATTTGATCCAATCTTGTTCCTAAAGATTAAGGATGATTCAGAAATATTTTAAAAATGATTCTTAAGAGGATATCAACGACGACAAGAAGTGAATTGAAAACTCGGATGGACGGTGGAGATCGTTTTCTATTAGAATTAGATTTTTAGAGTTATATTAACTCTTGTGATTTATCTTTTACTTTTTAGAGCTTCATTGAAAAAAACCTAATTAAGAGGAAAAACGTGGAGAGCCTCCGTGAGAGAGTTTCTTGTAATCTAATTTTACTCCTTGTACTTTTGTGTCGTGAATTAATCGAAGAACGCATTGAGGTGGTCTTGCCCGTGGACGTAGGTCGACACATTGTTAGTCGAACCATTTAAATCTTGTGTTCTTGTGTTTTCTTATTCATTTTATTTGCTTAGTTATTCTCGTACTTGTTTTCATCGTTCTCGTTTACTTTCATCTATGAAAGATCCTATTTTCGCTGTGTTCGTGTGTTGTGTGGGTTGAGATGTGCTCAGTAATCCCACGGCCGATTTTCCCTTCAATTGGTATCGGAGCATTTGGTTCTTCGTAGTTCGTTGACAGTGAAACGATGGCGGGAAAAATTTCAGCAACAAAGTATAAGATTCCTCGGTTTGATGGAGCGAACTTTGCGTTGTGGAAATTGAAGATGCAAGCAGTTTTGATTAAAGATGCTTGTCAGATCGCCCTGCAAGGAAAGAAGAATAAGCCAGTAGAGAAGGACAAGATGGCTTTGGCAAACCTATATTTGGCACTGGATGATTTGGTGGTATTCAATGTGGAGACCGAGACTACCGCAAAAGAAATTTGGGATAAATTAAAAAATCTCTTTGAAGGAAAGTCATTGGTGAACAAAATCTTCTTAAGACGACAATTGTACAATCTAAAGATGAAGGATGGGGCACCAGTACAAGAACATCTAAGTATATTCAACTCTATCATAAGCAAACTCGCTGCCTTAGATGTGAGAATCGATGAAGAAGAAAAGGCAAGTATTTTACTTTGCTCGATGCCGAAAACTTGAGATAATTTGATTATGAACTTGAGCAATGTTGAAACCCTCAAGATGGAATCGGTTGTTGCATCATTCCTTACCGAGGAGATGAGGCGGAAGTCTAGCCAAGGAAGTTCTTCGGGGGAGGCTATGATAGCACGGGAAAGACCTTTCGAGAAGGAGCTTGGTGATCGAGAAAAGTTGAGATCAAAATCCAAAGGCAAAAAGAAAGTAAAGTGCTGGAATTGTGAAAAGTTGGGGCACGTGAAGAAAGATTGTCGGGTTAAAGGAGTTGATGGTAAATCCGATTTAAACAATTTTCAAGGTAATATAGGCGAAGCGGATACTAAGTCGGCTAGTTCGGAGGACGGAGATGCATTAGTCGTATTGGATAAATCCGAGCTTATTTATCATTGGATCTTGGATTCAGGGGCGTCATTCCACATGACTCCCTATAGGGAGTCATTTTATTCTTATAAGTCACGGGATGGTGGAATTATCTATTTGGGTGACAACACGGCATGTTCGGTGGTTGGAGTGGGAGACGTTCGGATCAAGATATTTGATGGTGTTATTCGGACGGTTTCTAACGTTCGACATGTTCCTGAACTTCTGAAAAGTCTTCTATCACTTGAAAAATTTTGCAAACAAGGGTTTAAATTCGTCGACGAGAAAGATCTCTTGAAGGTATGTCAAGATTGTTTGGTGTTGATGAAAGGAGAGCAAGTAGGTGGTCTTTATAGATTAGTGGGCGAGACTCAAGTGGGAGAAGCGGTTGTTGCAAGCGCAAAGGTGGAGTCTTCAACGGTGTGGCATCGCCGTTTAGGACACATGAGCGAGCACGGATTGCAGGTATTATCTAACAGTGAACTTCTTTAAGGTTATAAGTCTGCGCCATTAGATTTTTGTGAAGATTGCATCTATAGGAAGCAACGAAGGTTGTCTTTTTCTCTATCACATCAAAAAAGTAAGAAGCTTCTCGAGTTGATTCATTCGGATACTTGGGAGTCGTCCGATACTTCGTTGGGTAGATGTTCTTATTTCGTTTCATTCATTGATGATTACTCTCGGAGTGCTTGGGTGTATATTCTAAAATGAAAGTTCGATGTGTTTGAGACTTTTAAGAAGTTCAAAACTCTTGTGGAGAATGAAAAGGATTTAAAAATTAAGTGCCTACGTTCTTATAACGGAGGGGAGTATTGTTCAAGAGAATTTGATGAGTTTTGTAATAAGCATGGAATTAAACGGCATCTCACGGTACCCAGTACACCGCAATAAAACGGTGTAGCGGAGAGGTTAAATAGAACACTCATAGAGAGGGCCCGTAGCATGTTTAGTACCTAAAAACTTGACAAGATATTTTGGGTGGAAGCCGTGAGCACGGCTTGTTATTTGATTAATTGAGCGCCGACAAAATCGCTTGGTTTGGAAATTCCTGAAGAAGTCTGGAGCGGCAATTCCGTTGATTACTCCTATCTTCGTGTCTTTGGATGTGATGTTTATGCGCGGAAGGAGAAAATGTCAAAATTGGATAAGAACTCTCGGAGGTATATATTTTTTGGCTATATGAAAGGTGTTAAGGGGTATCAATTGTGGGACCCTACTACCCACAAAATAGTCGTAAGTCGTAACGTTGTCTTCAATGAAGGGTCCTTTCAAGGCACCAAGGAAAAGCAAGATGATGATGCTATGATTCTAATTGAGCTATTTGAAGCGCGCGATGAGGAACAAGTTGAGCAAGCACAGCAGGACGATGAAGTGGTTGATGATGAATCGGACTTGGAATCTCCGCAATCATCCGAAGATACAAATTCACCGATAGATTCCTTAATTATGAGTTTGGGTTTTGATAGGCTTGGAGTGGATCATTGTGCATATTTCTGCAATTATAATGACGGGAGTTTCTGTATTTTGTTTTTATATACCGACGACATAGTGGTCGCCGGAAATAATAAGGGTCGAATATCTATCTTGAAGACTCAACTAACCGGTGAGTTCGATATGAAGGACTTAAGAATAGTGAATCAAATACTCAGGATGAAGGTACTACGGGAGAGAAAGAATAGAAAAGTTTGGCTTTCACAGAAGAGTTATATGGAGAAGGTTCTGCGGCGTTTCAATATGCAGAACGCAAAGCCAGTTTCTACCCCGTTTCGTATTTATTTAAAATTATCAGCCAAGCAATCACCGGGTACGAAAGCAGAAAAGGCCGACATGACTCGGGTACCATATTCATCGGCAGTAGGGAGCCTTATGTTTGCCATGGTGTGCACGAGACTCGACATTGCTCAAGCAGTGGGAGTAGTGAGTCGGTATATGGCAAATCCAGATTGTGAACATTGGAATGCAGTGAAGTGGATCCTCAGATATTTGAGAGGCACTGCGGATTTCTCACTCTGTTATGGTTCTGCGGGTTTGGAGTGCGTCAGATATGTGGATGCAGATTTCGCAGGAGATAAAGACAAAAGAAAGTCTACCACGGGTTATATTTTCTCCATGAGCGGTGGTGCTATTAGCTGGGAGTCGAAACTTCAGTCGGTAGTCGCTTTGTCAACGACAGAGGCGGAGTACATAGCAGTGACACATGCTTGTAAGGAGGCTATCGGGCTAAAAAGACTTTTAGGAGAATTGAAAGTGAAGCAAGATGTGGTGGGAGTGAATTATGATAGTCAAAGTGCAATACATTTGGCGAAGAATCTGGTGTTTCACTCTCGGACGAAACACATTGATATTCGTTATTACTTCGTGAGAGATGTGGTGGATGAGGGTTTTATCTCATTGTTGAAAATTCACACAGATGCGAATCCAGTGAATATTTTAACGAAGCCGGTGACTCGAGAGAAGTTCAATTGGAGCATGACTTCTCTCAGTCTTAGAGCTACGTGAGGATAGTGGGAATTTGGCAATATCTTCAATTTTGTGTTTTATAGAATTCGACACATGTTTTTAAGTGGGAGAATTATTGGATTATATAAAACCATGTTTCGAGTCAATATCACGGTACTCAACTCCGCGACGGATTGAATATGTTGGATTTGATCCTAATTTGATCCAATCTTGTTCCTAAAGATTAGGGATGATTTAGGAATATTTTAAAAATGATTCTTAAGAGGATATCAACAACGACTAGAAGTGAATTGGAAATTCGAATGGACGGTGGAGATCGTTTTCTATTAGAATTAGGTTTTTAGTGTTATATTAACTCTTGTGATTCATCTTTTATTTTTTAGAGCTTCATTGAAAAAAAAATTAATTAAGAGAAAAAACGTGGAGAGCCTCCGTGAGAGAGTTTCTTGTAATCCAATTTTACTCCTTATATTTTTGTGACGTGGATTAATTGAAGAACACATTGAGCTGCTTTTGCCCGTGGACGTAGGTCGACAAATTGTTGGCCGAACCACGTAAATCTTGTGTCCTTGTGTTTTTTTATTTGTTTTATTTGCTTAGTTATTCTCGTGCTTGTTTTCTACGATCTTTCTCGTTTACTTTCATCTACGAAAGATCTTGTTTCCGCTGCTCTCATGTGCTGTATGGGTTGAGGTGTGCTCGGTAATCCCACGGTCGGTTCCCCCTTCATGGTTCAATAACTTCAATACAAAGAGACCAATTTGAATTTGTCTTTTTTCTTATTTTATTGTTAGACCAAATGTTCTTTTATCATTTATAGAGATATTCATCTAGATACGCTTTGGTGGCCTAGCTAGGATCCATAACTTTTAGCTTTAGAGATTTCTGGAAGGATGACATTTTGTTAAGAAGAGAACCAACTAATATTACTGTGCAGATGATACTCTCCGATGAGTGCATTCCATGAAAGCATGATATACTAAATACAAGTCACTATATATGTGTGCACTTGTCGGTTCTCATACTCATTATGTTGTAGTTATAATGTCACGCCCCGGTGTCGAAACTGCGACCCGGGCCCGCCAACAGATCCGCCGCCCATACGGAAAGTCCCGTATAGACAAAGCGACTAACCTGCAAAAGATCATACTAACCACTATACAAATATCAGAGCGGAAAAGTAAACTTACTGAAATAAATACATACAACTCTAAATAGTACATGTCAGGTCCTCACAATACAAAGTCTCTCCAAAATAAACTCTCAAAATAAAAGTACAAGAAATCTCTAAACCACTGACAGTACTAGTACATCACCAAAAAGGGGTACGTCTACTCTCTCCCTGGAGACGGGTAGGGATCTAGCTCGCGACTCCCTTACCTCGGTTAGATGGATCAGCAACAGGAGCAGCAGGAACTTGAGAAGAGGTCCCTGGAAAAAGTCACCAACCATGGGTGTGAGGACTACACCGTCACATAGTTCTCAGTGGGTACCGCCATCAAGCCCGACGGTATGCCCACTAAGTCTACTAGAGGCATAAAGTAACAAATGCAATACTATAAGGCTGCGTTTGGAATCGGGATAGGCTGGAATTGGCTATACCGGGGATAAGGATAAAGTACGGAACTAGAGCTTAAACTCGTTTGGGATGGTTCCAGGGATAAGAGAATTTGTGTTTGGTTTAATAATGAGGAATAGGAGGGATAAAGAGGATAAGATGGGTAAATTACCTTTTTGCCCCCAAGAGTTATTATGTGATAAAAGTTGTTAAAAATTGATTAGTTCGTTTTAATTAATGAATTAATAGTTTTAAAAAATAAAAGTAAAATTATAAGCGTAATTAAAATATATTATTTAAAAATAATACATTTAATTTAATATTTAATTTTTTCAACTTAAAATTTAAATTTTAAATATAAAATTTCAACATTTTAATTTGAAGATTTACATTTTTATAATATTAATTTTAAATAATTAATTTTTAACAAAAATTTTTTAAAATTTCGCAAAATTTGTATATTTGCTAAATATTTGTAAATTTTCGCCCACGAGCTTTATTATGTCATTAAAATATTGTAAACTCGTTTTTCTCGTTTTAATTAATGGATTAATAGTTTAAAAAAATATAAGTAAAATTATAATCGTAATTAAAATATATTATTTAAAAATAATACATTTAATTTAATAAATAATTTTTTCAACTTAAATTTGAAATTTAAAAAATAAAATTTCAACATTTTTTCAAATTAAAATTAATGGATTAATGGTTTAAAAAAATGTGATAAAAGTTGTTAAAATCTAATTATTTCGTTTTAATTAATGGATTAATGGTTTAAAAAAATAGAAATAAAATTATAATCATAATTAAATTATATTATTTAAAAATAATATTTAATTTAATATTTTATTTTTTCAAATTAAAATTAAAATTTAAAATATAAAATTTCAACATTTTAATTTTAAGATTTAAAATTTTATAATATTTATTTTAAATAATAAATTTTATAATATTTATTTTAAATAATAAATTTAAAATTTTATAATATTAATTTGTGATGATGAGAGTGTATTGGGAAGAAAGAAAGGAGGTGAGATGAAGGAAAAGAGAGAGAGGAGAGAGGGATTTGTGATGATGAGAGTGTATTGGGAAGAGAGAAAGGAGGGGAGAGGGGAGAGAGTGAGGAGAGAATTTTTATTAAATAATATGTTGGGATGAGATAAAGTAGATAAGAAGGGTAATATGGTAAAAAATTTTATAGTAAAATAATAGGATGGGATTTGTTATACCAGCTATTCTCCTTGTTCTGGGTTAAGCAATACCAGACGGTTCCAGGTGCGTTTGGGAGAATAAGGGGGATATCCCCGCTATTCCCGGTTCCGTTCCAAAAACAAACGGGGCCTAAAAGAAAGACTGGAAATAACTTTACATCTACTATGCCTCTATCTAAATGCTCAAGGGGTGATACAGATAAAACATGATGCATCTACTATCTCTCGATAACACAATCACCTAATCTGCACTGACTGCCACATTGGGTCCAGTCAAACTGCACCCACCCACTGCCATTACATCCACGGAGAACTGGACTTACGTAGGGCGTCCATGACTGCCCAAAAAGGGCCCAACCAGAAGGATTGCGTCGGCAAGTCACGATAGCAAAGTAACAGGTCTAGCTCCGGAGCGGCACTCGGGGGGCGCGACGCCACCGAGGAAAGTATCCGCGCATCTCTGTCGAGCTCAATATGGCTCATGCAGGCTATAATCCAAATCCCCGATCAACAAGATCGACAATAATCAACATTACATCTCTCACTCACTGGCTAAAAAATCCTCAACAGCCGGGACCCACCGTCGACTCAGACGGCTCCCAAAACTAGTACTGATCTAAACACAGCTACCAGACTCCACTCGGCCCCCAGGCATGAGTGTAACATGCATCCCACAACAACCCGACCACTCGGCCCGCTACCCGGGCGAGAGAACTCTAAGTCCAGGTGACTAGAATAAATGTGTGGGAGTGTCTAAAGCATAAATAAACTAGCCCAAGTTAGAGTTTTCTATTAGTCTGGTTGAACATGCAACATATGACAGGGTGCTAGGTCAAGTTCCAATAATAGCATTTAATTTAACACAAATAGGAAGCATTAATCAACATGATCGTAATAACAACATCAGAAAACATTATCTCTCACAAGCATGCTTCCTATCACAGCTCACATTATGCATGCTCACTAACACTTATAGAATTAGAGAACCGTCCACCGGTTTTGGAGACGAAAGCAACCCACCTGAAAGTGCGCGTCAATCCTAGGTCCAAATGGGTTGAAACTGAACATAGGTAATTCTCAGGTTCCCACGATTCCAACGAGCCCAAAAACACCTGAAAACTCCACTCGGTCGCTAAGATACAAGATGTACATCGCGGTAAGCAAAAAACCCCAAAACTACAACTCTGCGGGATTTTACTCCAGAAGAAGTCAATAAATCACCTGCGAAATGATCTTCAAAAATTCCAATAAAAATACGGCTACGATCCTCGCGGAGCGTGGATGTCGATCGAGTCCTCACGGGCTGAAATCCAATAACCGAGCACCGAGATAAAAATCAGACAAGCTCCGCTGTCCAATAAAATCACCAGCAAGAAAGGGGTTCAAAGATGTTCCAGAAACCCCAATAAAAACCCAAAACTGAGAGGAGCGGTAAATAACGAAATCGAAGTTCTACCTCTCGTGGAAACGGTGCCGTAGAAATCGGCCAAAAACTCCCTCCCGTCAGTCCAGGGGAGCTCGCCGAAGAAGCATCGGAAGAAAAGCTCGGTATCGAAGGCGCGTCGAAGCTCGCGATGTCGAGGAGGAAGCTGATTCCAAAAAAATCCCGAGATGCCAAAAGTTGAAGAAAACTTGAAGGTAGATCTCCTGTCGAAAAATGGGCTCAAAAAACACAAAAAAAGAGGCCCAAATGAAGCCCCAAATGGGTTATTTATAGCCCAAGCCCACAAGAATAGGGAATCCGGATTCGGGTGCCCGAATCCGACCCCGGCCCAACACTGTGCGCGCCCGGATTCACCCGGGCGCGCCACGTGTCCCGCGCTGCGCCCTGCGCGCCCGCCAATCACGGTGTGCCGCGTGGCGGCACGGTCCACGGCGGGGAGCATGCACAGCGGTCCGCGCCGGGCCAGCCGGGTCGCTACGCCCGCCAGTAGGCGGGCGACACGTGGCCTGGCGCGGTCCACTGTGCGCCGCGCCCGGAGCGAAACGGGCGCTGTCTCGCGTGCGTTGACCGTCCAATCCTCGCGAGCCACGTGGCCACCTCGCCACGTTCGCTGGTCCCGGTGCACGCCAAGTGGGCCGTGGATCGGCCCACTAAAAAAATCGGCCGTTAGGCCCGTTTTGTCCGAAAATAATCGATTTTTAACGTTTTCGCGCGCTGAGTCCGTTTTTGGCATCTGTTTGACGCACAACGAGCTCGATACACCAATAATAGGTGTTTTCTCACCGCCGACCACCCAGTCAGATTGTGCGGGAAAACCGGGACACCACATATAAAATGCATTATTTTGTATAGTTTGTAATATACATTTTGCATAAAATAATGTTGTTACATGCACCGATCACATCATAATATTGTTTTGTTGGATTGCTTTGTTTTTATGCCGAGCATATTATGCCGATCATCGCAATGATTTAGGTATTTTCTTCTCATTTTTTTTTTTACGGAGGCAAAGATGATGGGGCTCTTCTATAGAAAAGTAATGAATTTGAAAAGATCCGGTAGTTTGTTTACTTAGGCGCGGCAGGTTGGTTGGCCTTATGGCAATGCTCGCAACCTGCGAACACTGGAGATTGTTGGTTACTTTTTTTGTGTTGTAGAATCTTGGGTAGTTTTCGACTGAAATGGGTAAGCATGTGCTTATTAGAAAGTTGATTTTTGTGTGTGTGTGTGTGTGTGTTTTTGCTATAAGTTTCGTGGGGTTTTTTTGCTCTATTGCATTGCTGCTTTCCCCCTGGGCTTTCTTGCTATTTTATTCCCTCCTATTTTCTGCTATAAGCCTTACCTCTTTTTTGCTTCGGATGATGTTGTTGCTGGGTTTTTGTCTTTGTTTATCATATTATTTTTCGCTTTTTTAGTTTTTATAGCAAATACTACCAAGCAAGGCTTCATATGTTGCTGGATTGAGCAGCTTGGATTTCTATATCAAGATATGATTGCTTATGATTTACTTAGAGGACTGGGTTGTTTTTATATACTTTTATTCCTTATTATTGTTGTTCTTATTATTGTTATTATTATTTGTATTTTTTTTTTTTTTGCTCTGAGTTTCTTCGTTTGGCCATGTTGTTTTCTATAAAGCATTACAATTTTCTTCAGACAATGTTGTTGTTGAGTCTATGTATCTTTTCCTATGTTATTTTTCCGTCTTAATTGAAGCGAATCAAAAAAACTGCACCAATGTTATTGCCGAGTCTTCAAAATATTCATTCCTTGGTTTTTTTCACCTCTGTTATTTTTGCTCTAGTTTTCTTTTTCTTTTTTGAAAAAATGTGTCATCCTAAGGCATTGTTTTTTTGTTGGGCATGCATCATTTTCTTCTCGCATTTATAGAACACCAATGAAGCTTCTCGATGCATGATAGAACATCACGTCTCAATTGATCCGTGTTTGTGAGGAGAAAGATGTTTCAAAAATAAGGCATTTATTGGAAAACAGAATAGTGGGTACGGTAGCTTCTTAGATACCTAAATCGGTTTATTTTGAAAGTATATTAGTCAGCAGCTATTGCTTCTTTTTTCTTGCATGATGCTTTTTATGTTGCTTATGAATCTCTTTCTCTACTGCTGTTATTTTTTCGGCAATTGTTTGCATTTTTTTTTTTCCATTTTCATTATTTGTCTGATTTTTTTTTTTTGCTTTAAAGAAGATGCCTTAGTTGGTTTTTGGACCATGCAATGAATGATTTTTCATATTTATTTGTTTAAGATTTAGCAGGATAAAAGAAAAGATGTCTTAGTAATAATGTCGTTAATGATTTATTTATATAGAACAATATAAACTCGCTTCTAATTTTACCCCAATCTATAGTCTAATAGCGAAGTCTTTGTATGTATTTTGGAGGGTCCATGAAGATTTATTTTTGTTAGAAATTTAATGGACCGTCCGTTATGCGCTATCAACACAGATGCACGAAAATAGAGAAATCAAAATTTCGGTAACAACAATAAATGCGAAAAGAAGAGACCAAGATTTTTATGTGATTCGGCAACTACCTGCGTCCACGGGAAGAGCGAGAGAGATGTATTCCACTATAAGAAGAAACAAAAGAAATAAAGCTTACACCTTATGTCTTCTCCAAATAAAAAACCAAGAGTCTTAGGGTAAACCCCACCTTTCTCTTGTTTCAACGAAAAACTTCAAGAAAATAATTCGTAAAGAGATTTTCGTAAAACCTTAATCAAGAAGACCAAATTAGATAAGTATAAAAATTTCTGACCAAAATCTTTTATGCTGTTGCTTCGAGTAATCCGAACCGCTCAAGCAATTGGTCGAGAACCTTCGCTCCGTTGCCGAACCCAAGGTCGTATGCGAATCGTCATGCACCTTCTCTACTTTAATAATGCCAAGCTTGCATCAAGAATTGACCACCTTTTCTTTTAATTAGGACGCTAATTAATTAGTCTTCTGCATGCCGTACAACCTCAAGAGAACGATACTGGCACCTTCATGCACTAATTAATTAATCCGAAATGCATCCTAATTAATTTGGCCCATCGACAGTCTCTCTCTCTCTTCTTTCAATTAATAATCCGGTCCATATATATATATATATATATATATATATATATATATATATATATATATATATATATATATATAGTGCTAATGAAGCCGGTCAAAGAGTCAATCAATCCTAATTAGATTAGGACGTGTATGGATATACATAAATCTTGCACCAACCGAAATTATTTTTAAGATCAAATAATATTTTTCATATACCTAATCTATATCATAACCAACTTAATCGATTAATTAAATTTGACTCAATCCAAAATTCAAAAGAATGCATAAATCGGTAACAATTTTCTTTTTGGTTTTGTAGAAGAAATATTTCAATCTTGGTTCTCTTATGTTTTGATGAGATTTAAATATTGTTTAGCCAAGCTCTACTTATGTGTTGAATGGTTTGATTTTTTTTTTTTATCTATACAATTTTTGGCGCAATTGTCCCAACTAATTAAACTCAATTTTTTTTTTTTTAACCACTGATTTCGAAAATAACATGAAAAAAAATCACTCATTTTTCCCTTCGTTTTCTTGATTTTGTCTCCGACATAATGTAAAACAGATCAAGTTAGATTTTTCTTGGTCCCGCCTCCTTTTACTGTTTTGTGCCCTCTATTCTCGGTGCTTATATGTTCCCCGGCCTAAACATTTCGTTTTTACATCATGGGGATTCTTAAGCAAAGCTGCATAATTTGTAAACCAAAAAGAGCAGTGAAAGCAAAAAAAGAAAAAAAAAAAAAAAAAAAAAAAAAAAAAAGAAAAGAGTGAAACTGATCTGGACCCAAAAATAAAAAAAGAAAAAAGAAATAAAGAACCTTTAAAGATTGGAAAATGCTATGTGTACACTCCTTTCGGGGTGTACATCATACATCCCACCCATCTAAGAGTGGGGGTGTGATGATGGGTCACTTGATGTGACCCGTAAAAAATATCGCCATCATTAAAATGGTGGAGGTGTATGATGTACACCCCTTCGGGATGTACATGTAGCATTGCTCTTAAAGATTCTGAGGTACTGTGGGTGTTGGCGGCGCTATGTTGTTGCCAATTAAATGTGATGTTTTTGCCTCTCTATCTCTCTCGCTTTCACAATTTGCCTGCAGCAAATATTGTGGCCTCATATGCCAAGCAATTTGTCTTCTTTAGCAATGCACCCACATGCAACTTGCCAAGGCGGCGTGGAACGCAGCAGCTGGTGTAGATGGTTGGGAGGGTGTGCTGGGGCATAGTAGGCTATATGAGCTCTTGGTTTGGTCGTATGATTCATAGTTAGTTAATTCGGATTCGGCAAAAATTCGGTTCGGATATAATACGGATAAAATTCGTATCATAATTTTTAAATTCGTTGAAAAATTTGGTAAAAAAACGGACTCGACAATTATTCGGATACGTGATTTATACGGGAATTATACATTTCCCAATTAAAAATTCGGGATCAAAAATTCGGCTATTAAATTAATTTTTTTTCTAGATTTATACTATGAGCATTATAATTTTTAAAAATATAAAAATAAATAGATATAAAATAAAATAGATAGGCTAACAAGATTTCAGGTTTAAAGTTTGAAGGTTGAAAAAATATCAAATTTTTTATTATAAATAGGCATCTGCTGTGAACTGTGAACTGTGAACAGTGAAGGAATTTATTTTTATTTTTTTTCTTGAAAAGTAAAGTGTTGTATGGTGTAAAGCATTATTAGATTTGGAACCATAGTTTTGGACTCTTGGTTAAAGATGATTGGATAGTGTGTATCATCAATGAGTCTTTGACTCTTGGTTAAAGAGGATTGGGTAGTGTTTGGGTTTAATTTTTGAAATTCAAAAAAAAAAAAAAACTGTAACGAATTTTTGGGGGGAAAATTCGCAGTTCGCGAATTATTCGCGAATAATAACTTTCGGAAATTTTTTTTCCGAATTAATCCGAATTTTTGAAAAAATTCGCAAACGGTCCGTTTAATTCAGATTCTCAATAATTCGCGAATAATTCGCGAATAATACGCGAATTAACTAACTATGGTATGGTTTCCTTCTTCGTTCTTAAATTGCTCGCCTTTCAGCCAATCTTGCAAACTATCAAGATAATTTGTTATTTGAGAAGAAGAATTTTTAAGGGCAGCCTTTCTATTTTATTTTGGGTGATATTTTCTTCTTGAATTTCTCCCTGAAACATGCATATATTTTACTTTGCATCCGCCATTTGAATTCTACTGATTAGCGGGTTTTTTTTGGTGTCATTGATCTTACAATATATATATATATATATATATATATATATATATATATATATATATATATATATATATATTGTCTGATTTGTTGGCTTTTGGTTTTTGTTGTTTTTGCATAAATTTTCTTTGTTAGTAGTGCTATTACTTAGTGCATAGATTCTAATTGCTTTTTTTTTCTATTGGAATCTTTATTTATTATTCTTATGTTTCTCTTGCGCAATTAGGTATTTCGTTGTTGTAACGATTTTTTTTTGTGTAACTATTTTGTAGATTTTGAACTAACGAGGCAATTGTATAGGGTCGCTTGCCTGGATTTTTTGGTGTGCCTTTTGTTGTCTCCGTTGGTGGATCTGTTGTGCTCCTCTGCCACGAGCCATTCTGTAGCTCACTGAGGCGCCGCTAAGCGAGTCCTTACATTTTTTTATTTTTTATGCTTATTTTTCAGACTTCTTTGTGTTCGAAAGTTTTTTTTTTTTTTACTTATACTTATTTTTACTCTATGTGTATTTTTCTTTTCTTAAATTGTATTTAAATTCTAAATCATTTCTATATTGATACAAAGTTTTATTTCCTTTGCAATTTTTTTTGTATTTATTAAATCATTTCAAATCAAAAAAATTTCATAAAAAAAAAATAGCCCCGATGCATTGCACAGGTTTCTATACTAGTATATATAAAGAGAGTGAGAGAGCCTCCAAATGTGAAGAGAACAATATTTTGTGAAATAAATTATTAGATTGAGATTCAGACTTTCAAATTTTCATATTTTTTTTTAACTTTTCACCGAGTAGTAGAGCTAACAATCTAATATATTATTCGCAAGCTAACTCATTTTTAGCTTGTTAATAAATAAGACAAACACGAGTTAAATTTTTCGACTTAGATATTTTAACGAAAGCCAGTTCGTGTTCAGCTTATTGACAATCCTATAACACACAAAAAAATAATATTCCTTGCTTTTGTGTAAATTAGGACCACATACTTTGAGACTATCACGTAGCCCCTCTTTTATCGACATCATAATTATTTTATTATATTTGATATCAAAATTGATTTATCAGATAAAAATATAAATTAAATTTCATATCACTCCGCGTCTTAATGTTATATATGTGATTTATCTAAACGGAAGAAGACTTTATACTAGATGAGAAAAGAATTACGGCAGGATAGAATATAAGAATTAAATATTTAGTTCTAATAACTAAA
Organism: Tillandsia leiboldiana; assembly: GCA_029204045.2. Lineage (NCBI taxonomy): Eukaryota > Viridiplantae > Streptophyta > Magnoliopsida > Poales > Bromeliaceae > Tillandsia > Tillandsia leiboldiana. The sequence continues at coordinate 3,214,058 of CM055080.1, read as the reverse complement.
TTTAAGTATGCAGGATCAATGACACATGTCTGATAAATTATTAATGCTAATGAGCTGTATTATTACACCCGTAATAAAATTTTGTTAAAAACGTATAGAATTTATGTGAACTATAGACTATTTGATTTAGCTATCCAATCTTTCAAAATTTTAATTTTATTATCCAACTTTTCAAATGGTTGAATTTGAGCGAGTCAATAATATTTAGACTTCAAAATTTAAATGTATTATTTATCTTTATAAATTTAGTTAGTATATTTTATTATTTTCGTAATTATAAATTTATTTAAGTAAGTAATTTGCTTAAATTTTAATATTAAAATATTTGACTTAAATTAAATAAATTAAAATAATTGAATAATAAAATTAACTTTTCAAAAGATTAGATAATTGATTCCAAAGTGATGGGAGGTACGCAGGGGACATTGTTTTGGCTACTGTTTTGCCGAAAATTATTTCTTGAACCGAGTCCACCACGTCAGCAGTAGACCTGCCACCCCTATTGCTTATTTTATATATATATATATATATATATATATATATATATATGCAATGCTACATGTACACCCCGAAGGGGTGTACATCATACATCTTCACCATTTTAATGATGGCGATATTTCTTACGGATCACATCAAGTGACCCATCATCAAACCCCCACCCTTAGATGGGTGGGGGTGTGAGATGTACATCCCTTACGGGTGTACATATAGCATTTTCCTATATATATATATATATATATATATATATATATATATATATATATATATATATATATATATATATATATATATATATATATATATATGACTAATAAAGCATTTTAATTATATACAAAAATATAGAAAAAAAATATTTTTAAGATTATTTTAATATAGAATTTTAACATATTTTAATTAATCTTCACATGTCACACTATAGGATTAATTTGGTATAAATTTTATGTATATTGATATAAATAAAACATTTTCTTCACCAATTTTCATCTTTCAATCAATATTATACCCAAAAATTTTAGTTTTTTAAAAATTTAAATTTATTTAAAATTAAAACATAAGTAAAATTTACTTGCCGAATAAGCTAGGAGTGGGTGGTGGATCAAGGGGTTTATTGATTTGACAAAGATTTTTTTTTTTTTCTTTTTGAGTCCTCAAAATGAAGATAAAATGGAAGTGAAAGGGGTATTTTTTTTGTTTGAAAAAATATTTTTGGTCGTTTGTTTGTTTCCAAGGAAGTAATATTTTAATAAAGTTTTTTTTTCAAATTTATAAAAAAATCTCTTTTTTATTTTCTCAAATTTTTATTAAAAATTTAAAAACTATGAAAGTAATATTTTTATTAAAAAATTGTAAAAATAATTACATATACAACTTTATATAAAATATAGCCTCTCTATACTTATCCATACAAAAATTTACCTTTATATTTATTCTTTAAAAAACTTGTAGAAAAATTTCTATCATCAGCATCTATTTAACTTTAAGTTTCTAATTATTTGAGATATGAAAAAATTATCTTACTTCTGATATGTATAATTTTTATTGCAAACTCTATTACCAGACTGATGTCAGGAAAGACGTGATAGACTGATGTCAGGAAAGACGTTGTGATGCTAATAAGCAGATTTAATTTGAGAAAATGAAAATAAAGAAGATGAAATAAATTGAATAAATAAAAGACTTGTATATTTTTAGATGCAGCGGCGGTAGCAACCGTTGTCGGATCTAGCAAACTTTTTATAAAGATGTAATAGAAAAAAAAAAAATTAACTAGTTAGTTCTCTGGTTGAAAATAAAGACCACAGAGGCATATTTGTATAATTCAAAAATTTTAAAATAATAAATATAAAAACAAACATTTTATTTTATAGGAATAAATGCAGAGAGAGAAGGGATAATGTAAAAAGCTATGTGGTATTATACCAATAATAATAACTAGTTAAAGACCCGCGCTTCACGGCGGACGAATAAATTTACAGTAAATTAATATTAATAATTAATAATTAATAAGTAATAAATAATAAATTATTTATAAAGATAAAAATATGTTATATATTATAAGGTTTTCAACATTATAAATTAGCAAAAAGGAACAAAAAAAAGTACAATTACTATATATATTAATTGTTCATTAGCTAATAACATCATTTCAACTTTAAATCCAAAAAGATGCACGATTAATACGTAGAGCAGTCTAATTAATTATTGTTAGTGGAAAGACTAATTATTTCTTGCTGGTCGATGTCCCCTCATCTTCTATGAGCCTGCAATGTCAACAGATGAAAAGTTAACAAAAAATAAAAAATTTCATGGTGAAAAGCTCACTCAAAGGGAGGTTGGTTTCACAAAATTATCTAAAACATTTTTTGCCTGGTTCTTTTATATATGAAGCTAATTCAGCAACATCTTTAGACAATCTGATAGAAGCCAACATAGTACATTAGTAACTGGAACATGGTATTTCATACATGCAAGATCATGTAGAGAGAAAAAAAAATTAGCTATACCTAGAACGTGATATTGCCGACGAAGATAATTCTCCAAATAAAACCACAGCAAAAATCAAGAATAAATATATAGAAGCAAAGGAGGAAAAAAAAAAAATAGTATAAGGCTCAGATTAGTGTGGAGGATATCGGCGACGCACAAATGATTGCATACATTGTAGGCCATCCAGATAATGCATGCCTATCGGCTACGTACAAATGGTTGCATACATTATAGGTCATCCAGATAATGCACGTGCAATATTCCGGTACAAACGATTGTCCAAATTTTCAAGGTCAATGAGCATACCATTCCTCAGCTCGAGATTTTTTTTTTTTTTTCTTGCATCATCGTCGCCTTATAAAAAAAAGAAAGAAAAAAAAGAAGAGAAGTATTTAGAATTAATGCCGTTGCACAATCAAAAACTAAATATGGCTATCAAAATACTGCTCGGAATATAGAATTTAATAGAACTAAGAAATAAAAACAGATTTAGAATAAAAGAAATAAAAATCATATTGTCTGATTGATAAAATGTTAAAATGACTTAGAGAGGCTAGATGCTTCAACAATGTAGTTTGCTTCCCACAACGACACGAAGAGTTGAACAAACTCTGCACTTCTCTTTAACAGTGGAACTTAGCATTATCAGCCTGGTTTCTACTTCCTTTCTTAATTAGTTGGCAGGCCAAAAAATTTTAAATCCAAAGAGTGCCAAATTAAGCAGAACCACAGCAAAACTTAATTGCAAATAACAAATAGAATATCAAGACGGATAACAGAGCACTAATTCTAGAAGAATTAATGAGATATAATTGATAATTAATTGACCTTCATTATGGATGATGACCGCCTGCAATATGATGAGTAAAGCCTAAGAAGTCCAAATAGTCTAAATAAGTTTAAATATGTGAATCATCGATTCAGATAATCTGGGTAGCAAAGAATTGAGACTCGATATTGCATAAGCATTGAAGAGAATCCAAAGAGCCTGAAGCATCCTGAAAAGTATCAATAAATTATACATGGTTATAGCAATTTAAAATTTCCTAATGAAAAGAATAATGTAACAATGGGCAACTTGAGAATCAAATCCTGAAACCACATGATCCTATTTTATGTGCCCAGTTGGCATGCCCTCTCAAATGACAGGGATTTTTTGGACAGTATGGAGGCTCTCAATCTACATGTCCACACTGCATAAATTAAGATAAAGGAAAAGGGAAATAAAGATAAAAAAATCTGCATGAGTACTGCAACTACTAATTATTATGAAAGAGTGATTGTAGAAGATTGGAGATACATAATAAATAGCTAATGTGTCACGTACAAATTAACTTATATAATACAGGAGAAAACATAATTGCGATAACCTTTCAAATTTGATCAGTGATCAGAAGCAATTCCAGTACAGAAGAGTGCACATAGTATGTAGTCCCCTCTTACTGTATGGACTTGAGTTAATGGAGAACTAAACCATAAAAAAATAGTCAATATTACAACACAGACCATAAAAAAATAGTCAATATTACAACACAGATCAAAGGCGAGAAGTTATTTTTCTTTCCTATTAGTTTCTCTATACTTGGAAAAATACATGGTTTTTCATTCACATTGCCTGATCACTAATGTGGTTTTTACACCATAAGGGGTATAAATAACTACATTCATAGCAGGAGAAACATATACATACATGTACATTTAACTAAGTTATGAGGCCCCTCTTGAACAAAGTAAGATATCGCACTGCACACAGATCCCCTGACAAGCTCCATAAGGTTATATATATATATATATATATATATATATATATATATATATATATTGAAGCAAAATTATCCACACTCAATATTGAGGTCGAGATGCCAGATGTTTGAACTTTGCTTTACTATTTTAGATAGTAATTTTTTTTTTTACCAAAAATAAAAAAGCTCTGCTCACAAAATTGTTTTAGCAATGCTGTAAATAGCTTCATTGGTGAAACTTACCATACATCCGAAGCTGTGGTTGGCCCCAGCTGAGAATCCATCTATATTTTCCTATAGCTTGAAACCAGCTTCTTATAAAGCCCAAAAGCTTATATTGTTCTTCCATCACAGCCAAAAACTTCAATATTCTTTCTCAAATTCACAACATTGCTTCAGCATAGATGAAGCAAATCAAACAAAAACTCAAGTACCTCCAAAGAATACTACAACATCCGTTGATTCTTATGTACACTGTATGGTAGGATTCTGCTATAGCTACTTACATTAAAAGGCTTGAAAACTGAGGCTTAAGCACACACCTTTGTGTTTATATTTCAGCGTCCTCCTTCGGTGGTTCTGCTTAACAGCACACATGAACTCATGTAATAAGTCGGCATATTCCTATTCAAAATATAAGTTCCACATTTAGCACTTCTAATGAAATTTGACTGGAAGCAATATCTGCAAGTTTTCCAAGTTATAAACTACCTTGCCAGTAGCACGCTTCTGCCTTAGCCCAATGTAGAACTCATCATTGAGGAGCTGCTCATTATTTGTCCCCACGTCAATTGTGATGGGAAGGCACTGCAATCAAAAGTAGCAGGAATAATATCACAATATTAGTATCAGATTATGGTGTTTTCATCTAACAGGTGACAGCGTATAAACATATTCACCAGATAGTTGCAATTGCAAAAGAAAAAGTACTTTAAGATAAATTTCTGCTCGATTAAAAGTACAATATCTTATTAGTAAGCATCCTTTACCTCTTATAAAAATCTTGTGAACTAAACGACTGCATAATTGTAAACATAACAACATAAGAGAGCTAATCAAAGAAAGCATAATATCCCAATATTACGTTAAATATAGTAATAATTTTGCTGATTAATCCACCAAAAGGCAGTGTAGTTGCCGTAAAATCACCATGGTCAATAGGGCTAAGCCCACACTACTAAGTCAAAAGTTTTAAATGCTAAATCAATCACATGGTTCAGAGAATTCTGTCTTGAAGATCATTGAAAAGATTGGAAGCTAGTGATGTCAGTTTCTTCCCCGTCTCTTCTGCTATGTCCTTGAGCGACGATAAATCCTGTGATGCCTGAAAAATGCATGCCAGACAAGAAGCAGATTTTTTCTCTGGAAATCTAAATACGCACCGTGAAAGCATCTCAAAACATGAGATAACGGGGAAATAGAACAAATGGTTTGAGGAAAACAAAACAGAGGGGAAAAAAACCTTAATAAATAAAGATAATTACGACCGTTGATCAAGCAAACCTGTTTCTGAACAGCCCTCATGTCATGACTAAGGTCACATGACTGCCTTCTTTCTCATCAATCCTATGGCAATGGTGCACGCTATCTAAAAGGTAAAGAATTAGTAAGAATCGAACTCTAAATAATTAGGAGACCCATAAAAGCAAGGTTCTATCCCACTTGGCGAGACCATTAGCAGGCCCTAGTGAATGTGTCAGGCATGAATATGAATATTGAGTTGCTTCCTAAATCTGAACATGATCAATTCATGCAAACTACTTGCTAAGTCCATGATTCCAACAAAATGCTCGGTGATTTCAAATGATCGAATTCTCGAATCTTGTGTTCCTTGATTCACAACAAGTAATTCCCTTTTATCCAAGACTCTAGGCATACAAATTGTATTTATTAGAATAACATATAACTTCAAAATGAAAATAAAGGCACATAATAACAATGGAATGCTTGTGTAGGGTTAAGAAATCGTACCTTTGCTGCTTCTTCCTCTTCCTCTTCCTCTTCTTCTTCTTCCTCCTCTTCCCTTGCGCTCCCACCGACCCACTCTCTCCTATCGACACCTCAACTCTGCTGCTCGCCTCTGATCTTCTCCACGATCGCCGCCTCCTCGCAGCGCCGCATCAGCGTCTCCGACCAGCGCTCCCCGGGGCGCGACATCGCCCGCCCCGCAGGGTCCTGGAACTGCCCCAGATACTCATGGTGGAGGTACGGCTCCCGCTCCCGCATCGCCTCCTCGGAGAAATACTCTCCACCTCGCACCAGCCGCTCCATGTACGCCCTCCGCCGGTTCTTCACCGTCGCAGAGAAGATTTATGCCGCGGCGGCACTCCGCAGTCTGTAACACCAACTCCGCAACAGGAGGAGGACAGGCTCCGCGGCGGAGTTGGTGAGAAGAATGGGAGTCGCCATGCTATATGTTAAAGACCCGCACCCTCGGAGAAATACTCCCACCCACTCCGCGGTCAGGAGTCGCCATGCCGCGGAGTGGCTGGGAGGTGGGTGGGAGGTAGGTGAGGAGTCGCCATGCCGCCGCGCTCAGAGCAGAGGGACGGTGTCCAAGTTGTCTATTCGAACGTACGGGAAGCCGGCGTGAGGACGGTGCGGTGTCAGGCGGGTGTCAGCGGGAAATGCGGGGAGGCCGTTTAGGCTTCCCCCTTTAATGTATTGGTATAGATAATAATAATAATAATAATAATTGGGCGGTTCATTGTTGATGCGGTGAACCAAGTCCAAGGAATTGTTTAGTTTATGTTCACTATTTCTCTCTCCCTCTCTAATTTTCCGATATTTCCATATCACTCTCTCTTTATTATCACAAATTTTGTGATCTCGTGAAAAAAAAAAAGAAAAAAAAAAGGAAACTCCTCACTTTCCCCCTCTTCCGTTTACGAGGATTTCTAGGGTTTCTCTCGGAATCCTCTTGATGCATGCGGATTTGATCGGTTTCGATCCGTACCCTTGTTTTTGTTTTTGTTTTTCTCCTGTTTTCTCTTAATTTTTAGCAATTACGTACGATTTGCGCGGCTTTTATAGTAGCAATTTCCCCCAGAATCCATCAAATTCGAGCTCAAAAGTTGGGATTTTTACTCGCCGGATGAGTTATTGATCGGAGAAAAGTAGTTTTCCGGCGCCCTGGATCGCGATCATGGAGGAATCCGAGCTCAATTTCTCGAATCCTGAGGTTTTCTCCAGCGCGAACACGAACGCGAACACGCCCGCAAGCTGTTCGATGGATAGCTTCTTCGACGAGATCCTGAAAGACACGCAGCACCACTCGTGCACCCACACCCACACCTGCAACCCCCCAGGGCGCGACCTCTCGCACACCCACACCTGCTTCCATGTCCACACCAAGATCCTCTCCAGCCCCGCCGATCAATCCGCGGACTCGGCGGAGAAGAGCCCGTCGTCGTCGTCCAAGAAGCGCCCCTTCGGCAACCGCGAGGCGGTCCGCAAGTACCGCGAGAAGAAGAAGGCCCACACGGCCTCGTTGGAGGACGAGGTCGCCCAGTTGCGGGCCACGAACGATCAGCTGATGAAGCGGCTCCAGGGACAATCCGCGCTGGAGGCGGAGGTGGCGAGGCTCAGGTGCCTGCTTGTTGATATCAGAGGGAGGATTGAGGGGGAGATCGGATCTTTTCCGTATCAGAAGATCGCCAGAGCCGGTGCGGAGGATATGAGGCAGGGGAATTTGATCGGCGGCGGCGGCGGCGGCGGCGGCAGTGGCGGTGCCCAGGTTGTGAATTCTTGTGATTTTCAGTGTGATGATCAGATGTACTGCTTTAATGTCGGAGTGCAGGGGAGGGCTGTGGGTGAGAGCGGTGCGGTGAACGGTCAAGGATTCGGCGTCTGTGAGATGACGAATGTCGAGTGCATGGGGAGTGGATCGAAGAGCTTTGTGGGTTGCGGACCTGGGAGTGTGATGACTGCGGGCTGCTCGTCGAATGCTGGGAAAAATTGAAGGTTCGATTTTTTGTCTCAGATATGTGGACTTATGCCATATTGTTTTGTTTGATGTACACAGATGTTTGGTTATTACTAATTCGCTACTCGTAAATGGGAGTTATGCGGGAGTCGGTACTGCGGCGTTCATTACTTTTGTTAGTTAATGCATGTGTTGCCTCAATTTTATCTGTTCAGCAGTAGGCAGAGCCCATCTTTTTTGAACTTGCCATTTGTTGCTGTTTCATTTTGGATGGATCGTCCTCGTGTTAATTTGCGACTGTATTCGAGTAACACTTTCTCTTGTAGAAAGGATCAATCAACCCTTTGCTGACCCACATGCAAGCAGTAGTCATTATTTGAATTAGATCGGCCATGATCTTTAGTACTTGTTGAATATTCAGTCTGTGCACATAATGGTAGAGTATCTCATACTTGTGGTAATCAAACAGTCTATTTGATAATCAGTGATGTGATTATAACTGAAATGTTGCGTAAAATAAATTTCGGTCTGAAAGTCTGTTGTAATCTTCATCGGTTAGAAATATTCATTTTAACATCTCAAGGGAAGCTTTCTTATTCAGTTTTAGCCATTTTATTGAAGTTTGCGTCCGTCTCTTTTGTTGTTTTATTTTTTAGTTAGAAAGTGAAAGCTTGTGATCTCGACTCTTGCATTACTTTTTCAAGCATGTGCTAGTACCTTATTTGTTTGGATAACTTTAGCTAGAGGGCCAAATTTTGGTATGATCGACAATACATCCTCCCCAAGATGAAGGTTGGATAATGGCATGAAGTAGAAATGTTTTAGGATAGGGTTTTGGTTCGTCTGCATGCTAGATCAGTAACCCTGCAACTGCAAACTGTACATGATGTCTATCTTCTTAGAACATGTAAGTGATAATAATAGATATGTAGCTGCATGTATACTATTATAACCTTCAAACTACAGTTGTTAGAACCACTAAAGGATGTAACTGAAGAGTACTCTCTCTCTCTCTCTCTCTCTCTCTCTCTCTCTCTCTCTCTCTCTCTCTCTCTCTAGCTCGCTCTCACGTGCACATAAGCATGCAGGCGTGATGCTTTTAGAAATGGAAAGTAAAGAAAAAGGTCTAGATTGATAATGAAATGTCTGGAACACCAGTAACGCTAACTTTTTCATCGTTGGCTTGACTGAACTGTTAATTATTTTTATTATATGCTTGTGAAAACTTCTCTTAAAACATTTTCCCAGCCATCTGTTTATTGTTCACTAACCAATATTTTCTCGGTCTTTCTCAGGAACTCGTGCAACAACGAGAGATTCATACTATGCCAACGATGAGCTGAGCTGACGCATTTATTAGCCAGCGAACTATTTATGGAATATGCCATCAGCTTTTTGTAGCTTTTCCGCCTTTAATTAGCATTGGTGTTCATATTTGGTGTTCTTATTTTCAGTAGAACTATCCTCTTGTCATTTCTATCAACCGTCTAAGTTACCTCCTGCTTTCTGGGTGATCTTTCTTTGATTGTCCTTTTTCTTTTCTTGGTTCTTTCTTAGTATATTTTTCTGGAAGCAACTTTTTAATCAATCTATGCACCTTATTTGCTTGGCCACTGTTATCTGTATGGATCATCGTAAACTCGAAAACTTGTTCATATATGAACATGCTAGTTCTCTCAGGAGTAGCCAGCATACACTTCTTTGATCTACCTATAATATAAATTAAAGATAATAAGGACCATTGTGAAGTGTGGAGTGGTTGAATTTCATGATTTTGGGCTTCTGCATGATGGAGTATTGAGGGTTGGTTTTGAGTTATGTTAATGCTCTGTGTCAACCTCTCCCATGCATGTTTTGTTTGTAGTATTTGTACCATCATTTTCTCTCTTTTATGGCCTTCGATACATAAAAGCTCTTGATATGTTTTCCTTCAGCTATGAATCTCCATCTCTCCTTGACTTTTTGTTAGGGTTAATTACCTTTCTGGTCCTCTAATTATGAGCCGTGTGACGTTGTGATTCTCCTACTTTAATTTATTCTAATTTTCAGCTCAAGTTTTGTAAGTGTTTGTAATTGAGTCTCACCGTTTAATTTAATTGGTTAAATATTGCCATGCCAGTGATGTAAATTGATGCAATGTTTAATTGCTGTGCGTCATCATCCGTTATAGTATTATTATATTATTTTTTACATTAGCAATATATTAATATTAATTTATTAAATTAATTTATAATTTAATTTTAATAATTAAAAAAAAATTAAACGATATATTATTATAATAAATTAAAGTTTGAAGGTGAAAGCGCCACACTCAACTTTGGAACCAAAAGTGTAATTTAGCCAATCTTTAATTTTGGGTAGTTTCAGGAGCAAAAGTGTAATTTAATCAAACCTTTAATTTGAGCAATGTCATAGGTATACCCCAATCTGGGGTATACTTTTTACACCTTGCTAGTCCGACGGCTATGATTAACTTAAATTTTTTATTAAAAAAATATTTATTATTTTTGCCTTAATTTTTTTTCTTTTCTTTCATCCAATTTAAGCTCAATTTTATAAATTGAGCTCCTATACTTTAAGGGCCCGTTTAGATGTGGGCTAGAACCGGAAATAGCGGGTTTATCCCCCTTATTCTACCAAATGCATCTGGAATCATCTGGTATTGCTTATCCCAGAACAACTAAAATAAACTGGAACAACGGTTCTTATCCATTATTTTATATTTTTTTTTTTTACCAAACTACCCCTCCTCCCCTCCTTTCTCTCTTTCCAATACACTCTCATCATCACAAATCCCTCTCTCTCCTCTCTCTCTTTTCCTTATTCCCAATACACTCTCATCATCACAAGTCACTCTCTCTCCTCTCTCTCTCTCTCTTTATCACATATTAACTCTTGAGGGCAAAAAGGTAATTTACCCACCTTATCCTCTTTATTCCTTCTATTCCTCATTATTAAACCAAACACAGAATCTCTTATCCCTGGAACCATCCCAAACGCTTTTTCGCTCTAGTTCCGTACTTTATACTTATCCCCGGTTTAGCTAATTCTACCTTAACCTGATTCCAAACGCAGCCTAAAAAATACTAAGTTATTAGTGTGGGTGGATTTTCAATATTTTGATGAAGATTTATAAAATTAAAATAATAGTACTTACTCAAAATTTAATAGGTGATTTGTGAAATATATAGCATGATCTAAAAAATTGATTTGATCAAAAAGATAGGCCTAATGGAAGAGAATTTACAAACATCAAGGGTGTATTTGGTTAGCTCTTTTTCCACTCGGGAATTGTTTAGTTTGCTCCTTTATTCACTCGCGAATCGAAATCAGAATAAAAGAATTAGTTTGTGGGTATTTGATATACGGGAGTTTCATTCCGATTTCAAATTTTGACCCCCAAACATCTATTTTTTCAAAAGGTTTTCAGGCGGAAGGAATATATTTTACGAAAATCTCTTATTTATATTTTATATTTTTTATTTAAAATTTAATTTAATTTTTTAACTTTATTTTTCAATTAAAATATAAAGTTAAATGTAGAAATTAAATTTTAAATTCTAGATTTTGATTTAGAAATTAAATTAAAATATAAATTCAATCATATATTTTGAATTTGATCTATAATTTAAATTTAAATTTAATTATAAGTTTGAATATGAATCAAATCAAAAATCAAAAATTAATTTTATATTTTGAATTATCCACAAAATTTTCAATTTTCAATTTTAAATTTTATTTTTTTAAAAAAATTATATTTAAAATTTTAGCTTATCATTTTAATATTTTGATGTAAATTTTTAATATTTAAGTTTTAGTTTAAACATGACAGCATCCCCTAGAGTTTAATGAATGGTTAGGAAAATAAAATGATCTAACGGGTGGAAATGATCAATGGCCCCTAGGGTCTAGTGAGTTGTTGGTGAAATAGTGTCACGCCCCACGTTTAGAAAAATAGTCTAATTTTTTTTTTCTCAAATCAAAGTTACACATTTTGAAAACCAAGGCGTGAACAAGCCGCCACACATATAAAAAATTCTCTATACAAACGGACAGAGTCTCCCCTATATGTGCACGGCTAGACGAGTACAATAGATCAATCAGAGTAGATACAACAACTGAACATTAAAAATAAACATCTACTCTAATACATCCACAAGGTTTAATATAAATATAGAAACATCCACAGTCCTAAATATCCATAACTACTCAAATATCCACAGTCCTAAATATCCACAACTACTCATGATCAAAGTAAGTAAAGCAACATAATCCAAAATACTTAATCATGATCATCCACAAGTCTGCCAGGGGACAACTCTAACGCGACAGCTCACTGGATCGTCCGACATCTCAGCACCTGAATGACCTGAAATGGTGGTCACCCGGCCCAAAGGGTGTGAAATACAACATAAATGTATCCGAGTAAACACGACGAGCCGAGAAATAGCAAGTCGTACCTACCGAATACCATAATAAGCGGATAACAAAACAAGATATAATTTGAACGATAGATAATAATCACGCTGAAAAGAAAGCATGTACTCATGAAGTAAGCTGAATAGGCTATATCTAACCATTAGATAAATCATGACAATGTCAATATATCATGCTGTAGAACAGGCAGGTATGATAATACATAATGTCAAAGCTATAAAGTAGAGTACCAATAATCATACGCCAGTTATGCTAATAAATACTGAAGTAACAATGCAAATCATGCATCAATCTCAGAAACAAAAGTACTTAATCAGATGCCACTATCGGTCTTACAGAACCTCAGGCCAAATACCACTATCTGTCTCACATAACCTCAGGCTAAATGCACTATCATAACCCATGCACACCTGTGTGACCATAGGCTCACGGGTCGATGTGACCGCTCTACCGGTAAATAACACATTGCGGATAGCTAGTCCGCGGTGTACGTGACTGAAAGCTGGCTCAGTGGCGATCATAATGCTGATGCTCAATCTCGCAGTCCAAAGACTGAACAATCGGCATAAAGCCGGACAATCCCTGTCGGGATGTTGAACGCTGTAATCTCACTGAGGCTGTATATCTGAAGCTATATCACTGAAGCTGTATAACTGGAGTTGTACTCCTATTCTATCATGCAGTATAAGAATAAGAAATGCTTATATGAAGTGAACTGATGATTTCTCTAGCTAATGTCCAATCATGAATGGCATATGTCCAGATGTATATCATTATACATACTAAGTGCTGAGAATGAAAGTATATAAAGAGCTCAACTGTAAGATCAATGCCACATAGCTATATATACTGAATGCTGGAATGAAAGTAAGAAGAAAGGCTCAACCAAGGATCAAAGCTACATCAAACACAGGGGTCCGACCTACCACGGTCATAGTTAGTTAATTTGCATATTATTCGTGAATTATTCGCGAATTATTGAGAATCCGAATTAAACGGACCGTTTCTAAATTTTTTCAAAAATTCGGATTAATTCGGGAAAAAAATTTCCAAAAATTATTATTCGTGAATAATTCGCGAATTGCGAATTTTTCCCCCAAAAATTCGTTACTGTTTTTTTTTTTTTTTCAAAAATTAAACCCAAACACTACCCAATCCTCTTTAACCAAAAGTCCAAGACTCATTGATGGTGTACACTACCCAATCCTCTTAAACCAAGAGTCCAAGACTCATTGATGGTGCACACTGCATTAACCGGTCCAAGTCCAATAGTGCTTTACAGCATACAACACTTTACCTTTTAAGAAAAAAAAAATAAAAATAAATTTCTTCACTGTTCACACTTCCCAGTTCATAGCACAGGCCTATTTATAATAAAAAATTTGACGTATTTTCAACCTCCAGATTTCAAACCTGAAATCTTGTTAGCCTATCTATTTTATTTTATATCTATTTATTTTCATATTTTTAAAAATTATAACTGATTATGCTCAGAGTATAAATCTAGAAAAAAAAAATTAATTTAATAGCTGAATTTTTTATTCCGAATTTTTAATTGGGGAACGTATAATTCCCGTATAAATCACGTATCCAAATAATTATCAAGTCCGTTTTTTTACCGAATTTTTCAACGAATTTAAAAATCATGATATGAATTTTATCTGTATTATATCCGAACCGAATTTTTGCCGAATCTGAATTAACTAACTATGACCACGGTACCCCATAGGGCCGAAATGATAAAGCCCAGACCGAAAATAAACCCAAGGCAGACGGTCGCGGTATCCGCCGGACGGATCTCGGGCTGGCTCATGATAGCTGGGGCTTATAATAATATCATGTGTCAAAACATAACTCACTCATACCCCACTCACGGTCTCACTGTATATAGATAGGATAAATAGGGAACTTTCCTGAAACCTCGGGATTCGTCGGAAATTTCGGTAATCCGCCGATCGACCATCTATGGCCAAAACTGTGCCCAACGATATCCAAATCTCACGAAACTTCACGTGCTGCCTAGGAACGTTTAATTAAAGACGTTTGGTCACTAACACCAGACTCTGTGTAATCCAGTGCACCGGCGGTGCCATAACCACTAAAATCATACCGAAGACCCGATTTAGGCTCCGGACTTCCACGACGCTAAACTAAAATCACCGGACACACCGAGACAGCATCGATAATAGCCAGGAATAGCTGGCCATAAAAAATGAGCAACCAATATTCTCGAAATGCGCGTTTAGCGCGAATCCGCCGTTAAATCGACAATTTCCCTGATTTACGGGTCGTTAAGTAAAACTCGCTAAACGAATGCCCTCGAAATCCAAACGAAGGGACCATATATCATGTATATACTGTTTACAACTTCCTTCATGTTACATTTACAAATAGACCCCTGGGATTATCAAAATTGCATGCTTAACATGTAATTAGACACTAATTAAGCTATAACTTTAATTCCAGAAATTTTTAACTAAAGTAAAATCACCAGTAGCTGGGCCTAGATGTTCTAAACATCATGCTCACAATTTGGGAGCAAGTTGGGCAACAAAAACAGTAGTTGGCCCGTGCTCAACGTGCATTGAGAGCACAAGTTGGCCATTCTTGCATAAACTCTTAATCACCTTCAAATTAAATGTGAGCATCATGCTCAGGGACTCAAAACTGATCAGAGGCTCACCTTTGAGCCTCAGCTAAGCCACTCAGCAGGTTGTAGGAGCAAGGTGACCAACTATAGCCTATTTATAGGGCTTGGCTTTGGGCATTTACCAACCCAGAAACTCTGGACAGAAACTAAGGTGAGCATCATTTAAAGGACATCAAAAATGTTCAGGGGCTCACCTTAGAAAGGTTGCAAGGCTGCTGGAGTTCTTACTGGAGCAATGTGATCAAGCTCTTATCTTGTTGGAGCTCGGGTTGGCCAAGATCACCTCTCCTCTGGATCAAGCTTCAACTCAGCGCAAGCATGGACAGCAGGGAGTTCCCAGAGGTGGGAGGAGCACCACCCCACCAAGCTTGAGCCACCTCGCGCGTAGGTCGGCCGAGGAAGAAGAAGAAGAAGCTTTAGAAGGCCATTAATAGTGGATCTCCATTGAGGCATCCACAGTTGCATGCAAGGGGTCTGGAAGCATGGCTATGATTATAGAAAGCTTACCAGGGGGTTAGCCGGCGCCGGGGAGTGGCGGCGGCGACGGGCGGCGACGGGCGGCGTTGCTCGGCCCAACTCCAAGAAGTCGAGACTAGGGCTTCTTCTCTCGATCTCTACACCGCACCACAGCCCACCAGGCTTCGTGAGCTATCCTTTGGGGTCCAGCAGAATGTGCTAAGCAAGTTGGTTCCAGAGCCGGAGCTCCGGAGGCGGCGCGCGACAACTCCGGCCAAAAACTAGGGTTCCGGCGCCCTAATTGCTTCCGCCGATGAGCCACAGCAACCCAGGCCTCGGGGCTTGATCTAGGACATTCTTGCAATGTCAGAAACCGACTGAAAGAAGTATTGTTGCAAGGAAATCAAGGAAAAAGGAAAACTCCTCTTACCGGATTTGAGGAAGAAGAATAAAGAAAGAAGATGGTTCTCCGGCAGCGCGCGGTGGATCTGGGCGGCGTCGATTCACAGGCCGCGTCCACAGAGATCCACAAGGATCTCGGATGATCTTGGGTGTAAGAAATCCAAGTTTGATGGCTATCTTTCTAACCCCACTCTAAAAATATTGAAATTCTTGCTTCTTCTCCTACTCCGGCGAGAGGAGGCGGCGGCTGGGGGTGTCACTCTCGGGGAAGATGCAGAGGAGATGAGAAAGTCTTCTGGGGTGGCTGGGATGCAAGAATCCTTGATGACCACCCATCTCACCCACTCTCAATCGTGTGCAATGGGTTCTTCTTCCCCCACAACGTACTTCTTTTTCAAATGGAGAGGATGCGGTTTGAAGGGCCCCGGCTTCACGGCAAAAGGGGAGGAGTGCGTGGGTGCGGTTGCAACAACCTCCCCATTCACGCATGATTTGAAAACAAGTGTAGTGACACTTGAAGCAAAAAACTGTTGATAACATGATGCATCTATTAACTCTCAGGTATAGTAACCCAAAACTATATTGACTGCCACATAGGGTCCAGTCAAAGAGACGGTGTCGACAAGTCACGATAGAAGAATTCAATCTCACGCCGGTTACAACAACCCGGTCTAAAGCTCAATCTCAACGCCGGTTACAACAACCCGGTCTCAAGCTCAATCTCAACGCCGGTTACAACAACCCGGTCTCGCCTACTCCGGAGTAGCACTCGAGGGGAGCGACCCGCTCGAGTCAAAAAGTAACCCATGTCCAATAGCTCTGTCATGTATCTCAGTCAATCAGGCAAAAGTCGACACTATGCTCAAAGTGGAGACTCACTCAATCCACAATGCAAAAACTAGCCCCAACTGATGCATAACACTAATCGGTCCAACCGCCCACAGTTCGCGGTTGCCAAAACAATAACCCGAGTCGATAATCTGGTGCTATCATACCCGACTCAACAAATCACTGTCTCACTCACTGGCTGGAATCTACACAGCTGAGACTCACTGTCACTATGACAGCTCACAGCACAAAACCCACTGGCTGGGGATGCTCCACAGCCAGGATCGGCCCACAACTCAGGGCTAACAAATCTGGTCGGACAACACTTAACGACCCGGGACCACCGTCAACTTCGACGGTTCCCAACAACAGAACATCAACCCAATCTGCAGACTCACAGACAGGATAAACTCCACAACAAACGCAGAGAAGGGTCCGGGAACCCCGAAAGACTAGGACCTACAACCCTAATCAAACAAGAACAGGTTCTAGGCATAGCCTCTCATTGTTCTCGTCCCAAAGAAAAAAGGGCAGACCTTGGAACCCAGACCACTCGAATCATCACGGGTGGTTAAATTTATCAGAAAAAGGTGATATTTCTTATCGAAAGCCCTTTGATCTGAAAGAAATTCATATTTAATGATTTTTAGTTCTTTTTAGGAAAACAATTGAAAACAAGTTTTATATCCAAGCCTCGTAGAGCTAATGCCTTTGTCCAATCAAACAAGAACAGACTCGGCGACTCTACGATGCTCGGAAGAAAACATTGGTTGACTAAAATCATATGTGTGTCCAAAAACAGTTCTGGGTTCAAGGTCCTGCTATCACTGGTATATAGCTGCCACTGACACAGTGGCGATAATAAAACAAGAAACCAAAACATCTCGGGACCGCCGTTTACCCAAACGGCTCCCGCCACAAATGATCAATCAACTACTTCTACCAGACTCCACTCTGCTCCCAAGAACGAGTGTAAAATGCATCCCACACTAAAGGAATCTCGACCACTCGACCCACTACCCGGGCGAGTAAAACACTATGTCCAGAAAAGAAAAGAAGTGTGGATGTCTAAAACAGAATAAACCTAGCCCAAGTTGGAGTTTTCTACAGTCTGGCTGAACATGCTGCATATGACGGGGGTGCTAGGTCAAGTTCCAAGACAACAATAATTTTACAGATAGTAGGGAACAAGAGATCGCATGATCATCAAACAACTCTAGAATCAACAACTGTCACCTTCTAGCATGCTACACAGGAATATCACTATCATGCATGGTCCTACTATAGCAGATTTAATGCACATTCCATCAATCTTGGAGACAGGGCCACCCACCTGAAAACGCTAACTGTCCAAGGTTCCACAGCTGAAAATACCCAGAAACCCAAATCTCCAACTCTAACGGGTCCAACAATACACGCAAACTCTCCTGGGTACAATACAAAGCTAACAGTTACACTTAATTCCATAATTTACCCAAATACACACAATCTGAAAATCAGTCCCAAATATGCCACTTTTTCACCTGTAAAAAATGCTCCAAAAATTCCAATAAAAATACCACGGCGATCATCGCGTCGAGACCTTCGAAATGGGTACCTGCACGTCCAATTCCAAGCCCCGTAGGCTGAGTTACAAATCCACAACACAGGGTGCGCAAAACTTCACAATTTCACAACTGTAAGAATCAGCACAGTAAAAGGGAAACAGTATACCTTCGGGAAAGCCTCAGAAAAATCCCAGAAAAATACGATGATAATACTCGCGACGAGTAGATGCAAAAAGTGTATAGGTTCGTCTCGATCCGATGCTCGAGTGCGGAGATAAAATTCCGGCAAGGGGCTGCTGTCCAAAAACTCCACCATCAAAACAGCGGCTTAGAACTGTCCCGAAAACCATGCCATAAACTTTGAATCCAGGAAGATGATCAACACAAAAGTCGAAGACGTACCTCTCATGAATCCACTGCCGCAAGAATCATCCAAAAATACTGTCGAAGTAGCTCTGTGGACCTCCCAGACCAAACAGCGACGATAACGGGCCTCCGACAGAAAAATCGTCGCTCCACGCTACGATGCCAAAAACGTCGATGCTGCAGATTCCAAAAAAATCCGGGCCTCTGCCAGAAGATGCGCGACAGGGAGATCTCCAACTTTTTTAAAGGGTCCAAGGGCAGGGGAGCTCGGGAAAGGGGGCAAAAAGCCCCAGCAAGCGGCCTATTTATAGGCCCAGCCCGAAAAATCCAACTTTCGGATTTTGACCCAAAAACCGGGCGCCCGAAACTTCCGGGCTGCTACAGTAACGGGCCCGGCCCGTTACTGTTCACGCCCGGATTAATCCCAGGATGCCACGTAGCCTCCCGAACAGGCGACAGCCAATTGGGCCGACCGCGTTGCGCCACGTGGCCGAAGCAAGGGCTAACGCGTGGCACCCACGAGCGGGAAGCACGGGTCACCACGCGCGCCTGTCGGGCACGCATCCCGAGGTACCCACTCCCCACACCGTGGACCACGCGCACAACACCACCCAACCATGTGATGCCACGTGTCCACCCCTCGTCCACCGTGCACCCGCGCCATTTCCGTGGACCACGCCCACTGCGCCCGCCAACCGGGTGCACGCCTCCGCGGTGGACCGGGCGCCAACGCCGCCGCCAACTGCCGCGCTCCGCCGTCCGCCGCCGCCGCCGGCGCTTCTCCGGCCGCCGGAACAGTACCAAATCACCTCGAAAATCGTGTTTTCGCGTCCGGGCTCCGAAAAATTCAAGTAAATAGTCCATCTTGACCGTTTTCGCGCGCTGAATCCAAATCCGCTATCCGTTCTGTCAAATTCCACTTCTAAAATTTGCCGAAAATTCCCGGGAAGGTGAACTTGATCCAATTTTCGCACCGGGTCTATTTCTTGACACCAAAACGCGCGCAGAAACCTCAATCACCCACAAAGGGCCTCCTGCAAGCAATCAAGCTCCCATTTACACCAGGAATCCAAATTAATCTGGGGCCCGACACCCGCACAAACACTCCCAGAAGCTACTAATCCATCCATAAGCCTTTAAGTGGGGATTCGGGTCCTCACATATATATATATATATATATATATATATATATATATATATATATATATAGCTGGAATACTATCGATAGCACAAATAATTGGTGTTACCAAGTTTTCAGCTCTTGGAAGAAAAATGTGCGGTTGTGATTATATTGGTCCCCTAAAATTTTTACTATTCAACCAACCACCTACTAAACCCTACGGGACCACTATCACCCTAACCGCACATCCCATAATCCAAGGGCTAAAAATTTGGTAGCACCAATGACTTGGTGCTATTGATAGTATTCCAATCTAGTTCTATATATATATATATATATATATATATATATATATATATATATATATATATATATAGTAGAAATTCCACTCGTCACTCGGTGTGACGAGGGGATTAATACCCACCCCAGAATGGGGTGAGGTGTAGGATGTACACTCCTAAAGGGGTATACACCTAGCATCCCTCATATATATATATATATATATATATATATATATATATATATATATATATATATATATATATATATATATATATATATATATATATATATATATATATATATATATATATATATATATAGAGCTAGGCTAGAATACTATTAATAGTATCAAGATCATTGGTGCTATTAAGTTTTTAACCCTTAGATTAAAAGATGTGTGGTTGATATGATAGTTGGCCCCTTGGGTTTAATAGGTGGTTGGGGAAATAGTAAAATCTAACGGGTGAAAATGATCAAAGGGGTTGATCTAAGGGTAGAAAACTTGATAGCACCAATAATTTGGTACTATTAATAGTATAGTAGCTAGACTATATATATATACACATAGTAGAGCTTATATGCTTTCAAAAGCACAATGCAATCCATGCTTGTGAAATTTTTACCATTGAATTTGTATTGTAATTTGTGTTTTTTACTTTATCTTTTTCTCTTTTTAGTTAACTTTATAAAAGTATAAATTTCAATAAAAATCTAATAGTAAAAAATTCACAATCATGCTTTTAAAGCGCGCGCGCGCGCGCGCGCTCACACACACACACACACACACACACCTATATATATATATATATATATATATATATATATATATATATATATATATATATATATATATATATATATATATATATATATAAGGAGAGAGAGAGAGAGTAGAGCTTATATGCTTTTAAAATCACAAGACAATTCATGCTTGTGAATTTTTTACCATTGAATTTGCATTGGGATTTGTGCTTTTTACTTCATCTTTCTCTCTCTTTAGTTGACTTTACAAAGTATTAATCCCAATACAAATCCAATGGTAAAAAATTTATAAGTATGGATTGTCTTGTGCTTTTAAAAATATATAAGCTCTACTATATATATATATATATATATATATATATATATATATATATATATATATATATATATATATATATATATAT
This sequence comes from Tillandsia leiboldiana, assembly GCA_029204045.2. Classification (NCBI taxonomy): domain Eukaryota; kingdom Viridiplantae; phylum Streptophyta; class Magnoliopsida; order Poales; family Bromeliaceae; genus Tillandsia; species Tillandsia leiboldiana. The sequence continues at coordinate 3,192,650 of CM055080.1, read as the reverse complement.
ATATATATATATATATATATATATATATATATATATATGCTGATGTGCTTTCGAAAGTACGGAGCATCCATATTTATAAGTTGTTTCTAATTATGGAATATCCAATTCATCGATCGGTTCTGTTAGACATAATCTATAATAGTGAAATTATCTAGATATCAAATTTTATAATTTCTTTACTTCGTTTGCCTAGTGAACAAGTACCCTCAAAATGAACAGATAAAAATAAAAATCTCATAAAAAATAGTGATAAAAGACTCAAATTTTAAATCGAAAGTATTGATCTTACTTTTGATGCTAAGTAAATTTTTTTAAAAAGTTTCATCTAATATGGGTTGTTCTACACCGTTAAAGTTACAAATGTGCTACATCGGCCGTTAAAATAGTTATTTTTAAGACTCTTTGATCGCTTAGTAAATGATGCCGAAAAGTTATGAAATTTAGTTTCTAGATAGTTTTAATAGCGTAGATTATGTCTCATGAAGTCGATCGTTGAATCAAATGTCCCTTCATCAAAAACAACTTAAAAGTACGGAGACCTCCGTACTTTCAAAAGCACAGAAGACGTACTCCATATATATATATATATATATATATATGGTCCGGCTACTATACTCTTATGAGTAAAATCCTTTTCTACTCATAAATTTTCATCCCTTGGATGAAGGAATGTGCGATTAGAATTATAGTAGTCCCTAGAATTTATACTATTTTCCCAACAACCCAGTAAACCCTAGGGGGACCACTATCATCCTAACCGCGCATTCCTTCATCCAAGGGTAAAAAAAGTTATGAGTATAAAAGGGTTTATACTCATAAGAGTATAGTAGCCCTACGCTATATATGGGTCCTGCTACTATACTCTTATGGGTAAAATCCTTTTGTACTCATAAGTTTTCATCCCTTGGATGAAGGAATGTGCGGTTAGGATTATAGTAGTCCCTAGAATTTATATATAGAGATAGAGAGAGAAAGAGAGAGAGAGAGAGAGAGAGAGAGAGAGAGAGAGAGAGTCAGAGTTCGGCTACTGTGCTTATACAAGTACCAAGCAATTGGTGCTTGTAAGTTTTCAACCGTTAGATTTAACCTTTTGATTAATTCTACCCTTAGATCATACTATTCCACCAACCACCCACTAAACCCAAGGGGCTCACTATCATCCTAACCGCACAATCCTACATCCAAGGGTAAAAAACTCATAAGCACATATAACTTGGTGCTTTTACAAGCATAGGAGCTCAATTATATATATAGTAAGGTTTATATATTTTCAAAAGCATAAGCCCAAATATGGTCGTATTTTTTTATCATTGGATTTGCATTGAGATTCGTGATATTGTAAAGTCAACTAAAGAGAGAGAAAAAAAAAATACAATAGCACAAATTTCAATACAAATCTAATAGTAAAAAAATCACAAGCATAATTGGGTTTGTACTTTTGAAAGTATATAAGCTCTCCTATATATATATATATATATATATATAGCAATGTTATATATATAGCAATGTGGATGCCTAAAGTGGCCATGGCCCCCCAATATTTTTAAAATTATATAAAAGTTTATTATTAAGTTATTAAAAAAAATAAAAATAGTGTAAATTTTAGGGGCCAAAATAATTTATTTTTTAAAAATAATATTGTCTTATAGACCACGACATGCTAATTTAGTTGACTCCAACGTAACGCAATATTTGATTTGTAAATTATATTAAATCTTAATACTTAATTTTTAGACATATCATAATACTTGATTTGCAAATTTTACTAGATCCTATTATTTTATTTTTTGACATAATTTTTTATAGATCTGTAAATCATTATTATTTTAATAGTAAAGACAACTACACTCTATTCCTTTCTTAATAGAAAAAATATTAAAAACTCGAAAGCTAATGAATAAAAAATTATTTATATATAAATTTTTTATTAATATTTTTGAAAAATTATTATATTTTACATAATATATTTTTGGCCTCCCTAGAACTAAAATTTTGACTTCGTCCATATATATATATATATATATATATATATAATTGGGCTCTTATGTTTGTAAAAGCATCAAGTTATATGTGTTTGTGAGTTTTTTATTTTTAGATGTAGGAATGTGCGGTTAGGATGATGGTGGGCCCCTTGGGTTTAGTGGGTGGTTGGTGAAATAGTATGATATAAGGGGTAGAATTAATCAAAAAGTTAGATCTAACGGTGGAAAACTTACAAGCACCAATTGCTTGATGTTTGTACAACCACAGTAGCCAGACTATATATATATATAGTAGGGCTTATATACTTTCAAAAGTACAAGCCCAAATATGTTTGTGAATTTTTTACTATTAGATTTGCATTGAGATTTGTGCTATTTACTTTTTCTTTCTCTCTCTTTAGTTGACTTTATAATAGCACAAATCTCAATGCAAATTCAATGATAAAAAATTCGCAAGCATGATTTGGCTTGTGCTTTTGAAAGTATATAAGCTCTACTATATATATATATATATATATATGTATAGTAGAAGAGCATACATATATATATATATATATATATATATATATATATATATATATATATATATATATATATATATATATATATATATATATATATATATATATATATATATATATATATATATATATATATATATATATATATATATATATATATATATATATATATATATATATATATATATACTTTCTTTCTCTCTCTTTTTGAATTTTTTTACAATAACATAGATCCCAATACAAATCCTATGATAATTAAAACCTTTACAAGCATAGATGAGGTTGTACTTTTGAAAGTATATAACCTCTACTCTATAGAGGAGAGTTTATATACTTTCAAAAGTATATAAAGTAGAGCTTGTATAGAGTGCTAGGCCACTATATTATTAATAGCACCAAGTCATTGGTCCTATAAGATTTTGATCCTTGAATGAAGAGATGTGCGGTTAGGATGATAGTGGGCCCCAAGAGTTTAGTGGGTGATTGGAAAAATAGTTAGATCTAATGAGTAAAAATGATCCAAGGGGTAGATCTAACAGCAAAAAACTTGGTAGCACCAAGTGCTTGGTGCTATCAATAGCATAGCAGTCGAACTATATATATATATATATGCTACTATGTTATTAATAGCATCAAGTCATTAGTGCTATTAGATTTTTGACCCTCTAGATTAAGAGATGTGTGGTTAGGATGATTGTGGGCTTCTAGGATTTAGTGGATGGGTAGGAAAATAATATGATCTAAGAAAGGGAAATGATCAAATGAATAAATCTAATGGCAGAAAACTTGGTAGCACCAAGTGCTTTGTGTTATTAATAGCATAGTAGTCGAACTATATATATAGAGAAAGAGAGAACTAGGCTAGAATACTATCGATAGCACTAAATCATTGGTGCTACCAATTTCTTAGCCCTTGGGTTAAGAGATGTGCGGTTAGGATGATAGTGATCCCCTAGGGTTTAGTGGGTGGTTGGTTGAATAGTAAAAATTCTGGAGGATTACTATAATTCCAATTACGCATCCTTTCATCCAAGGGCTGGAAATTTGGTAGCACGAATTGTATAGTGCTATCGACAGTATTCCAGCCGAACTATATATATATATATATATATATATAGCGTAGGACTACTATACTCTTATAAGTATAAATCTCTTTATACTCATAACTTTTTTACCCTTGGATAAAGGAATGTGCGGTTAGGATAATAGTGGTCTCACTAGGGTTTACTTAGTTGTTGGGAAAATAGTATAAATTCTAGATACTACTATAATCCTAACCGCACATTCCTTCATCCAAGGGATGAAAACTTACAAATACGAAAGAAGTTTACTTATAAGAGTATAGTAGCCGGATTATATATATAGAGGGAGAGAGAGAGTTTATATATTTTTAAAAGTACAAACCTAACTATATTTGTGAATTTTTTATTATTGAATTTGTCTTGAGATTTGTGCTATTGTAATTTCTCTCTCTCTTTCGTTGACTTTACAATTCTCTCTTTCGTTGACTTTACAATAGCACAAACCTTAATATAAATTCAATGTTAGCTTCACTACTTATAAATTTTCCTCCATCAGATCTGCTTTTAGATTCGTGCTAGATCTGATGGAGAAAAGTGGTAAAGATGAAAAAGGAGACTCCGTTGAGTCCATCCCGTTTTCTTTATTTCCCCTTTTTTTTTCTTTTTTTCTTTTTTTCTCGATTTTTTCCCCTCCCAGAGTGTCTCTTTCTTCCTCCTCTCTCACCCATCCCAATTACAGATCTGGCAATACCACCACCACCACCACCACCACCCTCCTCTACCCTGCGTCAAGCCGCGGCATCCTCCGCCCTGCGTCAAGCCGCGGCAGCAGCCCCCCGGCGGCACCCACCTGCGCGAAGCCGCAACAGCAGCAGCCCCGCCGCGCGGCCCCCTGCGCGAAGCCTACTTGGCCTGATTTCACTTCAACAACTCAAAGACTTGTTTTCTATGCTCAAATTCCTTCGTGAGGGAGCTCACTGCACTGGGGGCTCCATTGGCAGGAGTTCTTATTACTCTGCCTTCACAACTGTTGGGTTCTTTTCCTTCAATTATATGTAGCTTCCTAATTGTGTTGCTTTTCCTTTAATAATTTTTCTTATGTACAATGCTTACACCTACACATTTTGTGAAGCTACAATACAATTTATTGTATGTACATATATATATATATATATATATATATATATATATAATTAGGAAGCAAAGGATAAACTTAGGATTCATAAAAAAAAAAAAAAAAGAGTATGCTCAAACCCACATAAAAAAATAAAAAATAAAAAAAATAAAAAAATAAAAAAGGGTTGGGGGTGCCGCGCGTGCGAGGTGGGGGAAGAGGGCGCCGCGCGTATGCGAGGTAGGGGAAGAAGGCGCCACGCGCGTGCGAGGTAGGGGGAGAGGGCGCCGCGCATGTGCGAGGGAGGGAGACGGGCTGCTGTTGCGGCTTCGCGCAAGGGGGCGCCGCACGTGCGGGCGCAGGGGGGCGACGCGGCGCTGCTGCTGTTGCGGCTCCGCGTAGGGGGGCGCCGCGGGGGTGCTGCTGTTGCTGCTTCGCGCAGGGGGACGCGCGGCGGGGGTGCTGCTGTTGCGGCTTCGAGCAGGGGGATGCCGCGGCGAGGCTACTGACGCGGCTTGACGCAGGGTGGAGGAGGGTGGTGGTGGTGGTGGTGGTGGTGTTGCCAGATCTGTAATGGGGATGGGTGAGAAAGGAGGAAGACAGACTTTTTGGGAGGGAAAAAAAAAACAGAGAAAAAAAAATAAAAGGAAATAGAGAAAACGGGATCAACTTAATGTAGTCTCCTTTTCCATCTTTACCACTTTTCTCCATTAAATTTAGCACGAATCTAAAAGCAGATTTGATGGAGGAAAACTTATGAGTAATGCAGATATTATCCTTATAAAAAAATATAGTAGCTGCACTATATATATATATATATATATATATATATATATATATATATATATATATATATATATATATATATATATATATATATATATATATATATATATATATATAGAGGCGTCGATACTATAAGCTCCGGTATTATAGTTATGAGCAATGCTACATGTACACCCCGAAGGGGTGTACATTATACACCTCCATCATTTTAATGATGACGATATTTTTTACGGGTCACATCAAGTGACCCATCATCACACCTCCATCCTTAGATGGGTGGGATGTATGATGTACACCCCGAAAGGGGTGTACACATAGCATTTTCCTATAGTTTTATTATTATAGTTTTATTTTTGATTTTAAAATATTCAAATTAACAATCTATGCTGTCTAATATAATTTAAGGTTTATGACGTTTAATTTTTTTCAACATCGTTTACTTAGTAAATAAATCATATCAAAATAAACGATAAAAATTAAATAACTTTTAAAATTTGAGAATAAAATTTTTGAATTCAAAATTAAAAATATTTTAACAAGCCGAACACGAATTTAATTTTTCAGTTCGATATTTTAACGAGTCAATTCATGTTCAGCTCGTTTATTAAATGAGCCGAACACGAGCTGGTCAAGCTCTTCAACTCGTTGACACCCCAACCTTCAAACCACGACCTAACAATCGCTCACTCAGTCCGTACTTAATTTGCTCAATGGAGTCGAATCGAATAGACGGACACTCACCTAATTTGTACTAAATTTGTGTTTAGAAAAAAATTAAGAAAGTTGTCAAACCAGATGAGTTCCTCTCAGCCCTAGCAACGAAGAGAGAGAGAGAGAGAGAGAGAGGGGGAAGACACGGAATATTATCCAGCAGAAACGGAGGAGGTCACATAGAAGGTACGAATCAATCTCCCCGCATATTAATTTATTTTTTTCTAATTCTATTTTAGAAACTTTTTAATCTTGTTATTGAGAATCCGAATTAAACTTGTCGTATATAATTTTTTCTAAAAATTTAAAATATTTTATAAATTTTTAAGTCAAAAAAATATTATTCACTAAAGTCAAGCAAATTTTGGGGGCAAAAATAGTTCACTTACCTTTTCTATTCCAAAAGTTCTAGCCCTCTTTTGCCACAGGCCCACCCCACCCCACCCCACCTTCTCTTATCTTCTCTTTTCTCACTTCTCACGCCCTCTCACGCCCCACTCCCAGGCCGCTCGCCATCGGAGCCGCTCGCCACCACCAGTTTGTGAGTTGTGATTTTGTAAATTTGTGTATTAATTCATAGTTTTGGTGACTTGTGAGTGAAATTAATATTTGCTCTCAATTAATCTATTTTTTCTCTTTTATCTACCAACTGAGTTTCTTTCTAATCTTTCGACCAGTGCCCAATTTTTTTGTTCTTCGTAAGGGAGTCTCTTAGAATTGCGTTTTCATTTTTTATTTTTTTTTTTCTCTTTTTCCTGAATGAGTATTTTCTTTATTTCTAAAGTAGTAGGTTCGATTAAATTATTCTTAAAAATTATAACAGTATAAATCAAGAGAAAAAAATAATAATTTAATAGCCGAATTTTTTATCCCGAATTTTTAATATAAATTTAAAAATTATGATACGAATTTTATTGGCATTATATCCGAATTATCTAACTCTGGTAGGAACTAGTTCTTTTATTCATTTGGATGTGCCAATAGTTTTTTTTATTAGGGTTTTTTTTTATTAGGGGTTTTTTTATGGTTTCTCTTGTAGTTTAATTTGCATGTTGGAGTGTTGTGTTGTGTTGTGTTATGTAAGCTTGGTAATGGAGTATTACTCTCTAATGCTTGGAATCCGGCTTCAATGCTATCGAAGATAGTATCAAGCACTTGGTGCTATTAAGTTTCTGGCCGTTAGATCTATCCTTTGATCATTTTTATCTATTAGATCATACTATTCCACCAATCACCTATTAAACTTTAGAGGACCACTATCATTCTAACGGCACATCTGATCATCAAAGGACCGAAAATTTAATAGCATTGATGATTTTAGCCTAGTTCCTAATGCTTGTGTGTGTGTGTGTATGTGTATGTAAGAGAGAGGAGTCCAAAGCAAATTAGGATTATTGAGATTCAAAATTTGAGCTTGATCTGAGTCTTGAGTTTGAATTCAGAAGTCCATATCAGGCCCTAAATTTGTTGATTCGACAATGGTTTGGGTTTATCGAGGCTCCGTCTTTGAGCTTGCTCTAAATATTAATTTGGTGAGATGAGTATCTGAACTTTGCAAATGTGAATTTTACTACCTACCCTTACCTTTCTGTTGATTTTTGAAAATTCCTGGAAAATTTCGTCAAATTCTGTTGGACTCGAATGGCTTTCACGAACAAAAAATAATAATAATAATAATTCTTATAGAATGTTCCATTGAATAGCAGTATATTCTATTTTATTGCAAACATTCTATAAAAAAATTCAAAAATACCATTGTATTCAAAAATCATAAACATTATGATTTATGAGGTAAGGGAATTAAATCAAAATTTTCAAAGTTTAGGCACCCACCCATTTGAAAATGCAGCATAGTTTAGGTATGGTTGGCAAGTTTTTACCTATAAATTTTGTCTCAAAAATCCACATTGTGGCCTTCTTTTATTACTGTCATTTGGAAGTTGAAATAATTACACAAGTATGCTACTCGAGCAAATCAAAGAGAAATGCAATATTTTGAAATTGGTTACATGTAAATTAAAAGGACAAAATAGGGAAAAAGCTTATCATTTTGGACAATTATGCAGATAATACATATGAAATATTATGCGATGTTCTTGTTCCCATATCAGTTCATTTAACTGCAGATGAGCATGGATGCTGAAGTAGAAGTCACATACTTTATTAATGAAACTTTCTAATCATGTTATGCGAATCACCACGAGCCACTTTTTCACGCATTTTGCCAACGCAGGATTACTTGAAATGGAAGATCATTCTCACGATACAGCGCTCTCTGCTTCGCGAGTTAAAGCTACTCTGCAACTCGGATCAGAATCTTATTCTTTCGATTCGGAATCAGGGATTCTCTCTCAACAGTTGGATGCAGTGAAAGAGAAGAGCATGGGCATACTGAAGGAGTACATTACGAAGCACAATGTCCCGAATGACGTCCCCGACGAGCCTTTAGAAGGCTCCTCGGAGGATGACGCGGAGGAACTGAATAATCCACCCAAGAAATCCAAAAAGCAAAAATGATCCCACCTATTTGGATTTGTCGACGATGTAGAAGCTTAATGTTTTTACCTTTCCTAAAGACAATGATGCATGTCATATCCATCCTTCTAATGTTTGTCTTCCAACTTACATGGAAAATATTAATTGGGCTTAGTTTGAATGTTCCCTCTATTTATACTTTGTTATCCTACAGTTATGTGTTTTCTTCGAGCTCCTTGGGAGCTGCGAGATGAGATTTGATTATTAGTCGGAGATAATGTACTGTATCAATTTACTTTTGTGATATCTGATCTTTTTTCCTTTTCTTCTTGAGCTTCATTTGTGTTTGCTGATACCTGAGCATGTCTATTTAGATTCACTTTATTAGGACTTATTTGAAAAGTAGGAAAAAATTCTAGTCTTTTACTTGCTAAATACTCCGCAGCAACACCGAGGATGAGTAGAAAAGTTATACCACAAGCCACGCAAAGCAGGAGCATACAAGCACTGTGCCGAAAAGTTCGGCCTAAGATCTATCAAAAACACAAGACAAAGACTCATTTATACCAACTACCATGATAATATAGCAATCCATCTGCTCTGCCATGCTGAAGAAGATGATCAAGAATTATAACATTCCAATCAAATACTAAAAACTGGCAAATAATGAATATAAGGGAAGGGGAGCCATTAGAAATGTAATGCAAACATCCTACATTGATAACCATCAACAAAATATAGTTCACAGAGTAACGAGGAATATTATCCAAATCCAAATGAGGTCGGTATGTAGTCCTTCATGTTCTGCTACGGACAACCGACCATATTAGAAGTTACAAAGTACTATCGACTTGGTAATAAGAGCTAGTCAGAAGAAGAAAGAGGCTTCGTAATAAGAGCTAGTCAGAAGAAGAAAGAGGGCTGCGATTACTCCCCGAGCTATAAACCCACCCATTATCTCTGTCAGGACAATAGGGCATCATCATCCTCTTCACTCGAAGGCCCATTGGTTCTCCCTCCGCACCTCCTCCTCTTCCTCCGGGGTGAAGTCGTTCTTTATGTTGAACGTCTTGCGGATCTCTTCAGGCGTCTTTCCCTTGATCATGTCAGCCACAGTTTGGCAGGTCAGGTCGAGCAGTCCCTTTATGTTAAGATAGTTTGCAGCCTGGAAGAATTGGAAGGTGATGATCACCAAAAGAGGAGAAGAAAGAAGCACAGAAAAAACTATTTATTAATATTGATGAGCAGGTCAAAGAATGCAGCCACATGTGTAAAAATGGTAAGAAAAGTGCCCATTCCATATATGAGCAACTTAAATCAAAGGGCAAGAAAAGAATCACTCACGCAGTTAGACAAGCCCTATAGAAATCAAGAGACATAAAAGGAGTCTCAGCTTTTAATATTTGTCCAAGTTATACATGAATGATAAAGCATAGAGGACCATTTAAATGCTCTGTCATAACAAATGAAACACGTGCTAGATTTTGCATAATTGGATGGATGTAAGGACAAACTGACTACCCCCGGCATAAGGAAAACAAGAGAGTCATCCAACTGAAGAATAGTGATGATGATAAATATATGAACTTCTATGAAATGCCAAAAATAGAAAAGAGAACAGATAAAGCTAACAATGTGATTTGTTCTACATTTCTAGTTTGTAGTTGATGATATCATGATGCTAGCATTTAGTGATGCAGATGATTAATTGCTTCCGTTGTGCTTACATTATCCCCATTGTAATTGTTGTGGAATGCTATCATCTTTTGGAACCAATTTCACCCTTGTTATGATCCAATTCAATTCTACTTCGCTTGCCTGAATTTTGTTGATTTCCACATTTCACTATTTAGCACCTTTTTTTTTCTTATTGCTGATTGTCTAAAAATTATCTGATTCATGACCACCAAACTAGGCGATATAGTTCTAACGATACACACATAGCTTCATCAATATTACTTTTTGCTGCATGCCATTATTTGTAGCGTAATCACTTGTTAAAATGACTGAGGCAGGGATATAGTTGGGATTTGGACACAACATCACGTAGATACTAGGGATAGAATGAATCATGGAAATAGTAAAATCAGATATAGAAAGGTCTGAGGGACCAATTTAGTCTTGCTTTTGATTCGTGACCAAATCTAAAGATGGTATGCTAGTTTTAGATGTACTGAAACAGCAACTGACATAAAGTTTCAGAAGACTGACAATAAGTATTATACAATCTAATTGAAAGAAATTCATTCTCAAAGAGTCCAGAAAAGTTGGTTCTGTAATTAGGATAGCATTAACATGATGTAGACTTTTTTATTCATATCACAGAAAGAATAGATTCTACATTTTTTATGGGGATAGCATTAACCAATGTTACCTGGAGCTTAAAAGAAAATCTGTATCCATAGTTATCCCTTTGTTGGATGTGCTGTCTCAGACACTATGGACAGTATCCAAATCATTAAAATAAAAAACTAATATTAAGAACATATCAGTCAAGCTTGTAAATAGCGGATAGCGGACACAAAGCGTTTGGAGGGTCTCATAGCAGAAAGCGGATAGCGGGCGACATAGTGGGAGCTATGAACTCATAGCGGATTTCATAGAAACAAACATAATATGTTTATATTCCTTATAAAAAATACATATAATTTGAAGAAAAGACAATTAATCATTCCTTTTTTTTAGTATAGTAAGCCTTAGAAACAGGGTTTGATCTTTTTATTCCACTTGAAAACCCGACCCGATTAGATGTTTTAACCCGTTTGCACTTTTTTAAGTTTTGGGATCATAGTGCCCGCTTTCCAACTGCTTTATAGCGGCCGCTTTAGCAGGCCCTATGCCGCTAAAGCGGCCGCTATGAACCTGATCTGCTAAATGCCACTTTAGAGATTATGGCGTAGCGGTAGCACATAAAATCCGCTATAGCGGCCGCCACGGCGGGCATAGCAGCTGCTATTTAAAGACTGATATCGGTTGTCTAAGCTTGGGTACAGTAGTTAAAGTGAAACCTTCAAGAGAAAAAAAAAAAAAAAAAAAAAAAAAACCTGGCAAGCACATACAAACCTAAAAAACTCCAGAACTATGAATGAGGTAAAATTTCTATAATTTCAATAAATAAAAAGTTTAAAAAGTAATATATATATATATATATATATATATATATATATATATATATATATATATATATATATACGAAAACATCTGCCAAACGAACCTAACGTTCAAATCATATGAATAACAAAAACATAAAACTAAACAACATTTTCTCTATTTCATCCTATCATAGTAGTTTATCCTGCCTGTCCACATATCTTGCTTCTTCTTGCTAAATTAAGCATGCGGCAATTGCGTAAGTGTACAGAGAAAGCTATCTAGAAAGAGATGCAACAAACTGCAAAGAAGACGCACTAAGTATAGCACATCTTGCAATGAAAGATAATTAATGTTTTGGCACATTGTACAAAAATGCAACAAGGCTCCAATCATAGTATAGTATCATCCTCTTCTGGATACTTATTGTAGCACCCTTGTACAACAAACGGAACAAGTAACCAATCAAAGTTGTATCATTCTCTTCTAGATACTTTTTCTAGCACATTGTGCAACAAATACAAAGGCACCAACCGTAGTTATATCATCTTCTTCAGGATACTTTTTTCCTTCACTATCCTTCATTTACAACTCCAGATGCTTCCTCCTATGCCTTTCTAAAATTCTTGCAACAAAATTTAATACATATCTCCATAATTATCTCAGGTCCCTGACTGTTCTTTTATCTCCTCGATCCCTACTAGTTCCACATGCTAATAAGTACTCCTCTAAATGTAAATATGTCAACCTATACTCCCAATAATGTTATATATATTGCACTTTTAGTGCCATGTAATGGACTAATAACACAAGTTTTGTTATCAAGAGTAATTTTACAAAATAAAGGGCAACAGAAGAACAGTAACCATTGCGTAGATATTGATGTAGATATTGATCGGAATGTAGAAAAGTATGAGAATCTTTAAAAATACATACAAAAATACCACTGATACAATAAAAAGGAAATATCAAGTTCTCAACATAACATGCATTAATCAATTAATAACTGAATCAATCATTTGGCCTCACATTTCGCATATGAACGTAAATCACCATTTCCGGGCAGATATTAGAGAGCGATATTTGAAGCAACTACAGCAACAAAAAAAAAATCGTGCAAAAGCCCCAAATCGCAAACCCTAATCGCAACAAAACCAGCGAAATCAGTAGCAACAAGATGCAAAAGCCCCAGAATTAGCACAATAAATATATGCCGATGAAAACCTAGAAACGAAACAAAGATCATAGCACATGTAATAAGGGATACCGAGCGAAAATTTGAAGCAAAGGGGGAGTGAGATTCGAACCAGGATAAGGTCGAAGAGGGTGGCCTGGTCGACCTTGACGAACTCGGCGTCCCACTGCTTGAGCTCCTCCTCGACGGCCTTGGAGGAGGAGGCGGAGTCGTCACCGGCAACGGCGCCGGCGCCACCGGCGGAGGGCTTGGAGGCGGCGGCGGCGGCGGCGTCGACGTGCCTTTTGCAGTACTCGATCACCTTGGAGAGGATCTTGGCGTTAACGTTGGGAACCGGGATCCCCTCGTCGGCGCAAGCGTCCTCGATCAGGTGCTTGATCGTCTGCGACTCCACCGCCACCGCCTGCTCCACCTCGAACATCTCCCCATCCGAGCTCTTCAGCGTTATCTTCTTCGCCATGGACGACCTCGGTGCTAGGGTTTCGTTCGCTAGGGTTTCGGAAACGAGAACGAGAGAGAGAGAGAGAGAGAGAGAGAGAGAGAGAATATAAGAACGGTGAAGAGGTGATGAAATAGTTCGGAGGGGAGAGAGAGAGAGGATCGGGGTTTTTTCTTTTTTTTTTTTTTGTTATTTCTTTTTTCTCGGTGAGACGGCTCAATGGATGGAATAATAGGGACCGTCGGATAAGAGGAACAGTAACAGATCGAACGGCTAACGTCCCTTGATCAAATCTTTGATCAAATCTTTTTTATTTTTTTTAAAAAAATTAATATTAAAAATATTTTTTTAACGTTTCAGATTTTTTTAAATACACTTTTAAAATTAAATTTCATTTATTATATTCTATTATCTCTATAAAATTATTATTTTATTTTTTAAAATATATACTTTTTTTTTATTTTCATCATCAATTTTTTTTATTTTTTTTAAATTAATGACAAAAAAAATTTTAATTTTTTATCTTCTTAAATTTATTCTTTTATCGCTATTAAATTTTTTTATTTGTCCTCAAATTGGAAATAAAATAAGTATTTTAATTTTTTTCAAACTCTGCTAAAAAATATTTAACCTAGTATATTTAAAAGAAAAATAAAAAAACAAATAAATAAATTTAAAAAATATTTATAAAAACTCAAAAAAAATAAATTTTCAAATAAACTTAAATACATTTTCAAATAAGCTTAAATACAGCATACATTTTTTTATTTATAAATATTATTAATTGTCTTAAATAAGATTATTTTGTGTCAACAATAAATGAGTTTGGCACCTTACCAATACAAAAGTTTCAATTTTTATTTTAACACTTTCTATAGACAAATAGTAATAATAATTAATTAGAATAATATAATCCATTCAAGTAGTAATTAATTTTATCTAAAAAAAATAATTTAGATGTTGAATATATATGATGTTGTGGATATCTAATAAATATGTTTATGCACTCAAACATTTTTACTGGTTATTTTTTTGTTTTTTTTTTTCAAACTAAAACTCAAAAGGTAAACTTTTATATCTTGTAATCAAGAATCTATCTCTAGTCATCATTTGTATGTATATCAATCAAGTTCTTTTTTGATATTTTGTTTGTTTTTTTTTTAAAAAAAAAGAAAATATCAACATAAAAGAAAATAAAAAAAATAATTAATTGCATGCAATTCTTGCATCTAAGCTATTTGTTTAGCAACAAAAAAATATAAATTTAAAAAACAACTTTAGTTTTTCTTTGCTTTTAAACATTTTTTAAAATAAATTGTTATCCATCATTTTGTGAAAATATATTACAAACTAATTAATCATGATAACAGGAGAAATTTTTTTTTGATGATATATAGTAAATTATATGAAATTTGTGTTTAAAAAAACAAGTCTTAAAAAATGATACTTCCATATAGATTAGAGGGTCCAATTATATCTAAATATTACTCCAGAGATCGTTTAATGGGATGCAATTGCAAATAGTGTAATTAAAGATGCATATAGTTAAAAATATAACAGTTATAATTATATATATCTTCTTTGGTTGAAAATAATTGAAAAGGTTATAATTATTGATAATTTATTTTATTGTATGTGATTGAAAAACGAATTTGTAAAATTTTATCACTTTATATATATATATATATATATATAAAAGCTAGAATATTATCGATAGTATCAAGTCATTGGTGCTATCAAGCTTTTAGCCTTTGAATTAAAAAATATGTGGTTAAGATGATAGTGGTCCCTTAGGTTGTGTTTGGTTGCAGGATAAAATGGGAATAGCCCATTTTATCCTGCTAAACCACCCAAACACTCACCTAAATTGACATTTAAATTTATCCCATTCTTAACGGGTTATCCAAGGATAACCCGTTAAGAAATATCCCTTACGACCTTAGGAATAGCGGTAAACCCGCTGTTTATCCCAGGGGTAGCGCTCGGATTTTTTTTTTCTCCTGCGAAAGCTTGCTTCTCGCGAATGCCCGCACCCATCTTCGTTAATGGCCTTCGTTAATGCCCGCACCCACCTTCCTTCTCTCGAATCGCCGCCGAATCGCCCTTCGTTAATGCCCGCACCCACCTTCCTTCTCTCGAATCGCCGCCGAATCGCCCTTCGTTAATGCCCTAGCTTCCTCGTGTGGGACGCCATAGCTTTCTCCAGAGCTGATCCGGTGGCAAAAGCTTGGAAAATGGTCTTCTTCAATGTTGCACAGCTACCTTCCTCATTCCACATCGCCCTTCGAGGAAGCCCGATCTCTTGCTGAAATCGTGTCGGACTTCCGAGCTGATCCCTCTCGCAAAAGGTGGGAAAAACTGCACTTACCCGTTAATGCCGCTCACCTACCTTCCTCCTCCCGCATCGCCCTTCGTTAATGCCCGATCTCGGGCTTCCTCGTGTCGGGCGCCATCTCCATCCTCTCTACTTCTCTCAATCTTGCAGGAAGCACAATAATTATAAAAATCTCATTTGAGATCTCTCTGAACCAATTGGTAACCCCTTTCTCATGTTTCTTTCTTCCTCTTTACTCTATTGCAACCTGACTCTTGCAATCTGAGGCAAGATTGTCCTCCATTATTCTCGGCGACATTACTGTGTAGTCTATTCGCCAATTAAGTGCGAACACCAACCTCAAAGGTAAATAGTGTGGCTTATTTCTCCCCATTTCCTCTATAAAAGTGAGTGGGAATCATAGATAAACAGTGTGCCTTATTACTCCATCCATAGTCTTTGAAACCCTATCTCTGTTACTATTTTGGTGGTTTTGTATTTGTGCCTGTGTTGCTGTAGAAGTGTTGCTGTAGAAGTGTTCACTGTTGGTTTTCTACCATTGTTCTTATCTCATCCAGGTGATGTTTTATTTGATTATACTCCAAAATAATCATGCTTTTGTAGTTTAGGCTTTCACATATCCTCTCACGCCATGTTGTTAGTTGGATTAAACAATGTTGAGGGGACCAATGATGAATCAAAAGCACATAATAGTTGGAAAAAGTTTGGAAAATTTTCAGGCTATGATATAATACTGCATTGAGGCTAAGGGTTGGAAAAATTAAGGCTATGATGTAGGGAAAAGCTATATACATATCCATGGGAGGGAGGCATGGTTTTTCTTAACTAATGCAGCCGTCATGGAGTCATGTACCGTCTTATCCCCTGAGCCTCTTAAATATGGTTTAATAAAATATTAAACCATATTGAGCATGTTCTAAAGTAATGTTATATGTTTGAAGCAATATGCATCTGATTTGTGTGTCTATTAATCTCAGATGGCCCCTCTAAAAAAGTTGTCGCAACCTACTTTGAAAAACAATCGGTCAATTATTGATGTTCCTTCTGCTGATAGCCAAAGTTTAGAATGTCCTGTGCAAGAATCAGTCAAAAGTAGGGTCAGATCCTCGAACTGGAAAGAAAAAATGGACTCGGCAATGTTGAACTTAATGATAGAGGAGCATACTCTTGGAAATTTTGTTAATGGGAGTTTTACTCCATTGGCATGGATTAGAATTGTTCGAGACTTCAATGAGAGGACTAAATTAGACTTTACCAAAGTCCATTTGCAAAATCGTTTTAAAGTCTTGAAGCGTCAATATGTGATGTATCAAACTTTAGCAAACAAGAGTGGCTGGGGGTGGGATTACACATTAAACATTCCAACTGCCGGTGACCCTAGTGATTGGGATGTCATTATAGCGGTATGTTATTTTTTCGAGTACCAATTACTAATTTTTAATAAATCGATTTGGCATATTTGAAACTCATATATATTTTTTTAATTCATAGGAAAATCCATCTTACGGTAAGTGTCGAGACAAACCATTTCCTGCATATCAATCTATTGAGTTTTTGTCGGGAAAGGCCACTGCAACCGGAAGGCATGGATTTAGTACTCAAATGGATGTTGAGGATGTTCGTAGCACCTCTTCATCTACTCCTGTTATGCATCCACTTGACATGGAAAGCTTAGGGAAGAATTTAGAGGAGGTTAATGATGCAAATTCGGTTTCTCCAGCTTCGACTCCAATTAAAGTAAGTACCCACAATGGGGGTAGTGCCTCTGGTCACACTTCCTCCATGAAAAGGGTTCGAGTGTCACCACCAAACCCTACACCAACTTCAACCCGTAGACGAAAAGATGAGGGTCGAAGGGAAGCGATTTATGAGCTCGTTGAATTGGGGAGGAAAGGAACGGAAATAGCACAAGCTATAATGCAACGTGAGCTACAAGCACGTCCAAAAATCCACTCTCTAGAGGAGTGTATGGAAAGGCTTAGTAATGTTGCTAACTTATCTCCTGAGGGTGTGCTTGCTGTTTGCGAGGCTTTGAAAGATGAGCGCAATAGGCCTATTTTTATGACATTAAGTGGCGATCTTTTGTACATGTGGATTGATCGTCATATTGCTATGCACCAGATTTATTCTGGACAAAGGCTTGTTGCACCATCTTTCCCACCTAGCGGACTCTTTTTCCCAGCTGCAGCTTCATCCTTTGGGCCTGGACCATCCTCATTTCCACATACAAGTGCAGCCTCCACTCCTGGCATGCCCACCTTTCATCCTGGACCATCCCCATTTCCACATGCTAGTGCAGCCTTCCCTCATGACATGCCCACCTTTGCTCCTGCAGTGACTACTGCCCCAACTAATATACCCTCATTTCCTACGAAAATGCCATCTTCCCCTCCTAATTGAATATTAATAGATGTTTGAAGAACTATCGCACTTTTTGGGTTTTTGCTATTACTACTAGTGCAGGTTATAAACCTATGTCTAAGATGGTAGATTTCTTAAAGCTATGTTTAAGTTTAAAACAATGTCTATGCATGGTTATTCTTAGGTTGTTGCTTTTTATTTTTAATATGCAGGTCTTTCATCTGCATTTCTTAATCTAAACTTTTTTATAATATAGTTTTTATAGTACAATGTGGGCACTATGTGATCAATTGCACTAATTTTGGCTTGCAGTTTTTACTTCTTCTTAGCTTGCAATTTTCAGCATGCATGCAGTTTTTAGCTTTTCCTGTTATGCAGAATTTAGCTTCTATTACTTAATTTAGAGGATTATCTACTATTTAATTTTAATTTCATTCTTACTAGTTTAGAGGATTATCTACTTTCAATATTTAATTTTGTTCTATTCTCATCTGGGTTCAAAGGCTGCTGGAATTAATGTTTCTATATTGTTGCTTTAATTTTGTTCTATTCTCATCTGGGTAAAAAGGCTGCTGGAATTAATGTTTCTATAATGTTTTTATGGAGTTCAAAGGCTGCTGGCTTCATATTGTTGTTCTATTCTCATCTGGGTTCAAAGGCATCAAACTTAATTAAATTGAAAAACCAGTATCAGTCAAAACTATATTGTATTTTTTATGTGATTGCAACATATTTTCATGCCCAGCATCTTTCAACATTCAGTACATTGTTTGTGACTTTTCTTGCTACTAACATTGTTCTCAACGAAGAAGACAAAAGCATGGGTAAACATGCAATAAGAAAGATGGGTTATAAGCATGACTGACACATTTGCAGGTTACAGACATTTTTTCTTTTAATCTAATTTCAACCATTATGCAAATTCCACACTTCAAATTTTCTTCTGTAACTATTGATGTGTCTTGATGGAAATCACTGTACTTGTTAAGGGATGTCATGGAGAAAGTTAGTATGCTACTCTGTTCATTTACAATTTCAATGTTTGGTCTACTTAATTACCAAAAACAGTCAGTTTTCATTTACTAGCACAGTATGGGTTAGATTATTCCCTGTTGTCAGCGCCAACAGATTGAGATATCCCACAGTGAATTCCCCTCAACCTATATCTATAACAAGTTATAAATGTCAGAAAGCTCGTTCTGTGTATCAAATGATGTCTTTGATGCACAGCTAACCAATCCTGTTATGCAGTTTTCCGATTATGCAGTTGTGCTGAAAATAATGGAATTTTGCTGGAAAAAGGTGGGATTTGTGCTGTAATGATGCAGTTCTTCTTAGCTTGCAGTTTTTACTTTATGCAGTTTCCATTTATGCTCAAACCATTCAATCCATTTATGCAGTTTCCTATTTGCATGTACTCATTTTCCTATTTGTGCTCTTATTTGTATGAGCTTGGCTAGGGTTCTTGAGCAGGTTTCCCTCCAATTTGTATTTACTACTTCACATTGTGCTGATAAAACTGATTCTTCTGAAAATGCTGGCATTGTGCTGAAAATACAGGAATTTTGCTGAAAAAAGGTGGGTTTTATCTTAGAGATGCTGGAAGTGCCTTAATATGCTGGAATTGTGCTGTGTGGCAGTGATGAACAAAGGAAGAATCAGGATTGAATGGTTTGGGCGGCAGTAGTGATGCTCTATTGCAGCCACCATTTATACCAATGGTTTGGGAGGCAGTAGGGATGCTCTATTGCATCCACCATTCATTTTCCTGAGGCCTTTATTACCTGAGCCAACACTTCTTCTTAAGCCCCACCATTCATTTCACTATGTTTGCAGTTCTTCTTAGCTTTTAGTTTTTACTTCTTCTTACCTTGCAATTTTGTACTATGCATGCAGTTTTAACTAGGCTTGCAGTTTTAACTTCTTCTTAGCTTGTAGTTTTTAGCTTTGCAGCCTCCATTAACCACTGTCTAAGTTGATCCCCTGCAGTTTTTACATTGCCTTATATCAGAACCTCTTTTCCTGAAAATGAATGAATTTTGCTGAAAATGAAGGAATTTTGCTTATTGTATGCTGGATTTGTGCTGTAATGATGCTGGAAGTGCCTTAATATGCTGGAATTGTGCTGTGTGGCAGTGATGAACAAAGGAAGAATCAGGATTGAATGGTTTGGGCGGCAGTAGGGATGCTCTATTGCAGCCACCATTTATACCAATGGTTTGGGAGGCAGTAGGGATGCTCTATTGCATCCACCATTCATTTTCCTGAGGCCTTTCAATTATTTGTCAAACTGTTCTTGTGATGTGTAGCTGTTGATTTGCTCAAACCAATTGAACTTAGTAATTTCAACTTCACTGTGTTGTTCTAACTTGCTTCGAACCAGTAGAAATTCATCAATTGGAGTATTTTGTTGCGTGGATTATGAAATACTGTAAATAGCGTTAGCGACTGTAATGATGGTTGATTGCTTCATTCTTGGTTATGTAGAGGGCATACATGCATGTTAAAACTATCACTGTAACCATGTACACAAAAATAGTGAGCATACCATTCATTTTCCTGAGGCTGTAGGGGAAGCTCTGTTTGCAGTTTTCCTGTTCTTAACATGCAGTTTTTACCTTATGCAGTTTTTAGCTTCTATACCTTACTATGTGAGCTATTGCACTAATTTTGGGGTGCAGTTTTTACTTCTTCTTAGCTTGCAGTTTTTACCATGTATGCAGTTTTAGCTTTTCCTATTATGTAGTTTGTAGCTTGTATACTGTGGTGACCCAGATCTCTGCAGGGCTTCTACAGTGCGATTAGCAGCTTCTGGAGGCCTATGTGGCATGTCGGCGGTGTTTCTGCACCAATTTGGACTCAAGTGATGGACTTCGGGTGTATAATGGATCACGTGAGTGATCGGAGGACCCCGTCGGATGTTTTGATGTGGTTTCGCACGAAATGGTTAGTAAAATTGGACTCAGCGCGAAATTTGAGTAAAGAACGCTTCTCCAGGAATTTTCGGCAAATTTTAGAAGAGGAATTTGGCAAATCGGACTTCGGATTTGGATTCAGCGCGCGAAAACGGTCAAGATGGACTATTTATTTGTATTTTTCGGAGTCCGGATGCGAAAACACGGATTTCGAGGTATTTGGTACTGTTCCGGCCGCCGGAGGGGCGCCGGCGGCGGCGGCGGGCGGCGGAGCGCGGCGGCTGGCGGCGGCGGAGACGCGCGGTCCACCGCGGAGGCGTGCACCCGGGGGCTGGCCACGTGGCGGCTCCCAGTTGGCGGGTCCTGGTGCGCGCGGTCCACGCAGCGGCAGGGGCTGCCTCGGGTTGCGTGCCCGGCACGGGGCCGCGGGCGGCGCGGCCGCGCACGTGGGCGCACGTGGGCGCGGCGTGGGCGCGGTCGGGGGCGACGTGGGGGCGCCACGTGGCGCCCCGTGGTTGGTCGGGCGCACCGGTGCACGACCTCTGGTCGCGACACGTGGCGTCCCGTGGTTCGTCGCGGTGCGTGCGCCGGGTGCGGGGAGCAGGAGCGGGACGCGTGGCGGGCCTAGGGGCTTTCGGGCGTGAACAGTAACGGGCCCGGCCCGTTACTGTAGCAGCCCGGAATGCCAAGCGCCCGAAACTTTGGGCCAAAGTCCAAAATTCGGATTTTTCGGGCTGGGCCTTTAAATAGCCGTCTTGTGAGGGAGTTTTGCCCCCTTTCCCGAGCTCCCCTGCCCATGGCCCCTTTAGGAAAGTTGTAGATCTTGGTGTTGTGCATCTTCTGGCAGAGGCCCGGATTTTTTGGAAGCCGCGGCGTCGACGACTTCGGCATCGGAGCGCAGTGTGGCGATTTTTCATCGGAGGCCCGTTATCGTCCCAGTTTGATCTGGGAGGTCTACAGAGCTACTCCGTCAGTATTTTTGGACGATTTCTGCGGCGTTGGAATCACGAGAGGTACGTCTTCGACTTTCGTGTTGATCATCTTGCTGGATTCAGAGTTTATGACACGGTTTTCGAGGCATTTCTAAGCCGCTGTTTTCTGGTGGAGTTTTTGGACAGCGGCCCCTTGCCGGAATTTTATCTCCGCACCCGAGTGTCGGATTGAGACGAGCCTATACACTTTTTGGATCTACTCGTCGCAAGGATTATCATTGTATTTTTCCGGGATTTTTCTGAGGCTTTCCCGAAGGTATACTATTCCTCTTTTATCTGTGTTTGAGTTTACAGTTGTGTGGTTGTGAGTGTTTGCGCACCTGTACTGTGGAATTTGTAACTTGGCCTACGGGGCTCGGATTTGGGCGTGCAGGTACCCGTTTCGAAGGTCTCGACGAGATGCTCGCTGTGATATTTTTATTGGAATTTTTGGAGTTCGTTTTACAGGTGAAAATTTCGCATTAAGGGGACTGTTCCCAGCAGATTTGTGATGCTTGGATTTTATGGAATTAAGTGTAACTTTGGGTTGTGTTTTTGTACCCAGGAGGTATTGATCACTGTTCCCGTATTGTTGGATTGGTGGGTGTGTAGAGATATCTGTTTCTGGACTTTCTCAGCTGTACGACTCCGGACAGTTAGCATTTTCAGGTGGGTGGCCTTGTCTCCAAGATTGACGGGCTGTGCTTTAAATCTGCTATAGTAGGACTATGCATGATAGTGAAATGCTTGTGCAGCATGTTAGAATGTAGGAATTGCTATTCCTTGTATTATCTGATGGTATTGTCATCTCCTTGCTTTCTACCATCTGTAAATTATAGTTATTGGAACTTGACCTAGCACCCCGTCATATGTTGCATGTGTAACCAGACTAGTAGAAAACCCTCACTTGGGCTAGGGTTATTTCTGCTTTAGACATCCACACTTCTACTTTCCTGGACATAGTGTTCTTCCTCGCCCGGGTAGTGGGCCGAGTGGTCAGGAGTTATCTTTTAGTGTGGGATGCATGTTACACTCGTGCTTGGGAGCAGAGTGGAGTCTGGTAGATGTAGTTGGTTGTTCATCTGTAGCGGGAGCCGTTGGGTAGACGGCAGTCCCGAGATGTTTTATTTTTCTTGTTTTATCTGTCGCCACTGTGCTAGTGGCAGCGGTAGATCAGTGTTAGCAGGACCTTAAACCCAGAACCTTTTTGGACACACATATGATTTTTATCAACCAAATGGTTCTTCCAAGCATCGTAGGGTCGCCGGAGTCGGTTCATGTTTGATTGGACGAAGGCATTAGCCCTTCGAGGCTTAGATATAAAACTTGATTTCAACTGTTTTCCTAAGCAGAACTAAAAAATCATTAAATATGGATTTCTTACAGATCAGATGGCTTCAGTAAGAAATGTCACAGTTTTTCCTATAAATTAACCACCGAGATGATTCGAGTGGTCTGGGTTCTAAGGTCTGCCTTTTCTTGGGACGAGAACAACGAGAGGCTATGCCTAGTGCCTGTTCTTGTTTGATTTGGGTTGTAGGTTCTAGTCTTTCGGTGTTCCCGGACCCTTCATTGGGTCAGTGGTTGGGATGTTCGGCCTGTTTGGCCTGTTGAGTCAGCTGTTCGCAGTGGATGCGATGTCGGCCTGTTGAGGCAGTTGTTCGCAGTAGATGCGACGTTTGGCCTGTTTGGCCTGTTGAGACAGTTTCTCGCAGTGGATGCGACTTGGTGCCATGAGTTGGCAGAGTGTGATCTAGAGGTTGTTTCTCTGATTTAGTGGTGGGGTGGTTCTCCCACTTAGCCTTGAGGATCTTGGGGTTCTGGCAGATCGAGTCGTGGAGGTTTCCCGACTCAGCCATGGTCGTGCATTTATCAGATTGAGTCGTTGAGGGTTCTCCGACATAGCTGTGAGAGTGTGTTGGGCTATTCCTGTTCGAGTCGAGGTTCTTTTTCCGACTGAGTTGTGCTTTGAGCTTGGAGTTACCGATCTGTTTGATCGTGGATCATAGCCTGCATGAGCCACATTTGAGCTTTACAGAGATACTTGAGATGGGTTACTTTTTACTCGAGCGGGTCGCTCCCCTCGAGTGCCACTCCGGAGTAGGCGAGACCGGGTTGTTATACCGGCGTGAGATTGAGCTTTTCTATCGCGACTTGTCGTTGCATTTGTCCCTCTGGCTGTGCTGGTGTTGGCAGTCATGGACGCCCTACGTAAGTCCGCTCCTCCGGGACGTAACGGCAGTAGATCCTACGTAAGTCCGCTCCTCCGGGACGTAACGGCAGTAGATCCTACGTAAGTCCGCTCCTCAGGGACGTAACGGCAGTAGGTTGGCGCAGGCTTGACTGGACCCGAGGAGGCAGTCAGTTCAGATTGAGTGATCAGAGATGAGAGTTAGTGGTGGCATCATGTTCTTTCTGTCCCACTCTTTGAGCATCTAGATAGAGGCATAGTAGCTGTAGAGTTTACTTTTCCCAGCTTTCCTTACAGCACTGCTTTTGTTACTTTATGCCTCTAGTGGACTTAGTGGGCAGACCGTCGGGCTTGTTGGCGGCACCCACTGAGAACTACTTGGGACGTAGTTCTCACACCCGTCGTGGTGTCTTTTCCCACAGGAACTTCTACTCTGGTTCCTGTTGTTCCTGTTGCTGATCCTTCTGACCGAGCGAGGGAGTCGCGAGCTAGTTCCCTACCCGTCGTTGGAGTGTAGCGGTACCCCTTCAGAGGAGAGCTTCAGTAGATTAGTTATTTTATTTTCCTTCTTTGAGAGACTGTTGTAGTGAGGATTGTTGTATTGTGAGCCTGTACACTGATGTATTTATTGGAGATACCTCCCGGTTGAGTTCAGAGTGTGTATATGAGGATTTTGTATGATTATCATTTTGGGAGACGGACATTGTTGTTTTATTTCCAGTGGTGCAGTGATTGATTTAGTTATACAACAGATTTTTATTTTTAGCTCTGATATCTGTTTAGCTGTAGTACTTCTCTTGCAGGTAGGACGCTTCGCCTATGCGGGTTTGGCATAGGCGGCGGATCTGTTGGCGAGCCGGGTCGCAGTTTCGACCCCGGGGCGTGACAGATTAGAGTGGTATCAGAGCCTAGGTTGTAGGTCATTGAGGACTTAGAAACCCTAGGCTTGTGGTTGGACATTAGGATGACTACGTGAGAGTCGTGACTTTTAGCGAGAGTCCTGATCGAGTTTTGTACCTCTCCCAAGAGACGGGATGAGTGATTGGCATGTTTATGCTCCTAAGCGATTATGTTGGCTGCAGACAACATAATGCTGTGGAATTGATAACATGTCTTAGACTTTCGCTGGATTGGGTCGTTTGGCTGTTGTGTCCTGATGTTTGTTATTGTGCAGTGGTCTACGGTGCTTGTGAGACGTCGTGCAGTGAGGAATGCGCTTTCCGCATCTGATTAGTAACCCGAGCAGCGGGAGGCAGAGCTATCAGAGCAGAGCGAGACCCAAGAGTTATGGAACCAGATGGCACAGATGTCGGAGGCTGTCCGATGCCAGGAGGAGGCCATGGAACGTTTGATGCGCTTGTTGGAGCAGAGAGCATAGCTAGTTGCAGTACCGCTTGAGTGTCCTCCAGTACTTTCTTCCTATGCAGTGGTATCTTCAGTTGTACCAGTGGCGCCGATGGAGCGAGCAGCCCCCTCCGTGCCGACGAGCAGTGCCGAGGCACCGAGGCAGGGTGGATAGTGGATAGTAGCTGAGCTTCGGGACGTCTTTGATCGATGGAGCCAGTTCCGGCAGTCTGAACCATCCCGATTCATAGGTTTGAGTTGGAGCCTTGTAGGCAACAATTGGGGTTGGTGGTGATGGAGAGACTATCTGAGAGCCTTCATGTGCTAGGGAGTTTATGCAATTGTTGAACTGCACGCTCCAGGTTTCGAGGGACGAGGCGCATAGGATATGTTTGACGGGGAATGGTTTGCGCCAGGATACCTTTCAGTTTAGTTGGTCCCTCCGTTTTGAATTATTGACGCTTCGATGGGTAGGCATTGTGTGTGGAGCATGACGCTGCTGTTTCTTTGGATAGGGATCGGCCGCCAGAGGCGAGTTCTGGATATCGGCGTTTGGCGTCGGGTGATGGAGGACAGACTGACCGGCAGAGGCATTTCTCATCTCCGTACCTGGATGGCGAATTTTCGAGATGCCAGAGATCGGGTGGACCCCGATGGCAGCATCAACCTCTATATCGGAGTGGCGCAGCGGTAGCGTGGATTTGTTATCTGCGGAGGACTTTGACCTTCTGCGAGGCAGACGAGAGGAGATTTGGTTGTTGAGGTCGTTAGAGCACACCGGTTTTAGCGACAGTGTGAGAGGTGCTTACGGCGGCACCGGGACCCAAAGATATCTCTGTTGCCACGAGATTCCGGGTGTGATTCACCTGAGCTGCTGATAATGCCGCCGGTTAGGGAGATAGAGATTGAGTTTGGCGTGGTTCGGGGAACCGCGCCACCCTCGGCAGCACCTCATTGGATATTGCCAGTAGAGCTGTGAGAGCTGATGGCGCAGTTGCAGGATCTGATGGATCGAGGGGTCTGTTTGACCTAGTGCCACATCGTTGATACACGATTGTGAGGGCCTTTTATGGGTCGAGTGTAGACAGGTCCAAGTATTATTCTGGACCTTTTGATGGAATTATACTCCGGCAGATGTACGATTGATGCAGGTACAGATTTTGGAATCTTACGGCTGAGTATTTCGCCAAGATGGTGTTCAGGTCACGGTAGGGGCATTATGTTTTAGTAAGGCCAATTGGATTGATTAGCGCCCTGCCACTCTTTTGGTTTGAGGAATTGTGCTCCAGCTGTACTTGATTGCTTTGGTAACAAGATCCTCCAGGGATATTATGATCTACTCCCAGAGCGACTTGGAGCATGAGGAGCACTGGTGGTTGTGTTATTATGCTGTGTGGATGAAACTGTATGCCAGGTTATTGGGATACAAGTTTTAGCTTTAGAAGCTTACCTTCTTGGGTCACATTGTGTTAGCCATGGGAGCGGCG
The DNA here is from genome assembly GCA_029204045.2 of Tillandsia leiboldiana. Classification (NCBI taxonomy): domain Eukaryota; kingdom Viridiplantae; phylum Streptophyta; class Magnoliopsida; order Poales; family Bromeliaceae; genus Tillandsia; species Tillandsia leiboldiana. The sequence goes on along the minus strand of CM055080.1, from coordinate 3,165,711 downwards.
GTGGAATTCCGGCCAATGTGGATGCTATTTGAGTTTGGCTGAGATCAACATTTATTGTTGAGGTGAGGAGCTTTTTGGATTTCGCAGTGCCAGGAGAGCATGGCGAATGGATGATGAGACTGGTACTAGCGCCGATTGCAGCATTGCCAGAGATGGGGGATGGACCTTGTGTCAGTGATGCCTCCCATTGTGGCTGTGGAGTTACTATTGGGTTATTCTTGAGCATTTTGTATCACCCCGCTAGGGCCACTGTGGTGGCGGATACCTGGAACCGGAGAGCTATTTGGGGTTGAGTTTGATGATTCCGTTGCTGGCGCTGGGTGGGACCGTTGCGGAACAGGGCTCGAGGTTGTGTCCCTGAGGGTCCCTTTTGACGGTAGACTGCGGTGAAGCAGTCCCTGCGGATGGTCAGGATCCTAGAGTGATTGAGCGAGGACCCTAGCCGATTAGGGCTTCTCTTCTTTGGATGACCGTATAGGTATGTCTCGGATCGCCTGCTTGAGCTGGCACTAGGGAGCGGTTTTGGTGCGTGCTACATTGGTTGTTCTCTCTTTTCCCCCAGCCTTTTCTTCCACGTCTCAGCTCGGGAGTGTCAGGCTTGTGGATTCCTCGCCCGTGATGGACTCGTTTCCTCTGAGATCTGCGAGTACTTGTGGTACGAGGGATGCCGTTGCAAATTCTGGCTCGTGAGATGAGAGAATTATGCAATTTGGGCCATGCCGTACCGGTTGTTGTTGTTGTTGTGGAGTAATCACGGGGAGTGACAGGTGACTCGAGAGCTGGAGACGGCAGTGTTATGTACCTACCCTTGTTTTTGTGGCACCTTTTGGGTTGAGCTAGTTTCGAGGACGAAACTTTCTTTTAGTGGGGGAGGATGTGGTGACCCAGATCTCTGCAGGGCTTCTACAGTGCGATTAGCAGCTTCTGGAGGCCTATGTGGCATGTCGGCGGTGTTTCTGCACCAATTTGGACTCAAGTGATGGACTTCGGGTGTATAATGGATCACGTGAGTGATCGGAGGACCCCGTCGGATGTTTTGATGTGGTTTCGCGCGAAATGGTTAGTAAAATTGGACTCAGCGCGAAATTTGAGTAAAGAACGCTTCTCCAGGAATTTTCGGCAAATTTTAGAAGAGGAATTTGGCAAATCGGACTTCGGATTTGGATTCAGCGCGCGAAAACGGTCAAGATGGACTATTTATTTGTATTTTTCGGAGTCCGGATGCGAAAACACGGATTTCGAGGTATTTGGTACTGTTCCGGCCGCCGGAGGGGCGCCGGCGGCGGCGGCGGGCGGCGGAGCGCGGCGGCTGGCGGCGGCGGAGACGCGCGGTCCACCGCGGAGGCGTGCACCCGGGGGCTGGCCACGTGGCGGCTCCCAGTTGGCGGGTCCTGGTGCGCGCGGTCCACGCAGCGGCAGGGGCTGCCTCGGGTTGCGTGCCCGGCACGGGGCCGCGGGCGGCGCGGCCGCGCACGTGGGCGCACGTGGGCGCGGCGTGGGCGCGGTCGGGGGCGACGTGGGGGCGCCACGTGGCGCCCCGTGGTTGGTCGGGCGCACCGGTGCACGACCTCTGGTCGCGACACGTGGCGTCCCGTGGTTCGTCGCGGTGCGTGCGCCGGGTGCGGGGAGCAGGAGCGGGACGCGTGGCGGGCCTAGGGGCTTTCGGGCGTGAACAGTAACGGGCCCGGCCCGTTACTGTAGCAGCCCGGAATGCCAAGCGCCCGAAACTTTGGGCCAAAGTCCAAAATTCGGATTTTTTCGGGCTGGGCCTTTAAATAGCCGTCTTGTGAGGGAGTTTTGCCCCCTTTCCCGAGCTCCCCTGCCCATGGCCCCTTTAGGAAAGTTGTAGATCTTGGTGTTGTGCATCTTCTGGCAGAGGCCCGGATTTTTTGGAAGCCGCGGCGTCGACGACTTCGGCATCGGAGCGCAGTGTGGCGATTTTTCATCGGAGGCCCGTTATCGTCGCAGTTTGATCTGGGAGGTCTACAGAGCTACTCCGTCAGTATTTTTGGACGATTTCTGCGGCGTTGGAATCACGAGAGGTACGTCTTCGACTTTCGTGTTGATCATCTTGCTGGATTCAGAGTTTATGACACGGTTTTCGAGGCATTTCTAAGCCGCTGTTTTCTGGTGGAGTTTTTGGACAGCGGCCCCTTGCCGGAATTTTATCTCCGCACCCGAGTGTCGGATTGAGACGAGCCTATACACTTTTTGGATCTACTCGTCGCAAGGATTATCATTGTATTTTTCCGGGATTTTTCTGAGGCTTTCCCGAAGGTATACTATTCCTCTTTTATCTGTGTTTGAGTTTACAGTTGTGTGGTTGTGAGTGTTTGCGCACCTGTACTGTGGAATTTGTAACTTGGCCTACGGGGCTCGGATTTGGGCGTGCAGGTACCCGTTTCGAAGGTCTCGACGAGATGCTCGCTGTGATATTTTTATTGGAATTTTTGGAGTTCGTTTTACAGGTGAAAATTTCGCATTAAGGGGACTGTTCCCAGCAGATTTGTGATGCTTGGATTTTATGGAATTAAGTGTAACTTTGGGTTGTGTTTTTGTACCCAGGAGGTATTGATCACTGTTCCCGTATTGTTGGATTGGTGGGTGTGTAGAGATATCTGTTTCTGGACTTTCTCAGCTGTACGACTCCGGACAGTTAGCATTTTCAGGTGGGTGGCCTTGTCTCCAAGATTGACGGGCTGTGCTTTAAATCTGCTATAGTAGGACTATGCATGATAGTGAAATGCTTGTGCAGCATGTTAGAATGTAGGAATTGCTATTCCTTGTATTATCTGATGGTATTGTCATCTCCTTGCTTTCTACCATCTGTAAATTATAGTTATTGGAACTTGACCTAGCACCCCGTCATATGTTGCATGTGTAACCAGACTAGTAGAAAACCCTCACTTGGGCTAGGGTTATTTCTGCTTTAGACATCCACACTTCTACTTTCCTGGACATAGTGTTCTTCCTCGCCCGGGTAGTGGGCCGAGTGGTCAGGAGTTATCTTTTAGTGTGGGATGCATGTTACACTCGTGCTTGGGAGCAGAGTGGAGTCTGGTAGATGTAGTTGGTTGTTCATCTGTAGCGGGAGCCGTTGGGTAGACGGCAGTCCCGAGATGTTTTATTTTTCTTGTTTTATCTGTCGCCACTGTGCTAGTGGCAGCGGTAGATCAGTGTTAGCAGGACCTTAAACCCAGAACCTTTTTGGACACACATATGATTTTTATCAACCAAATGGTTCTTCCAAGCATCGTAGGGTCGCCGGAGTCGGTTCATGTTTGATTGGACGAAGGCATTAGCCCTTCGAGGCTTAGATATAAAACTTGATTTCAACTGTTTTCCTAAGCAGAACTAAAAAATCATTAAATATGGATTTCTTACAGATCAGATGGCTTCAGTAAGAAATGTCACAGTTTTTCCTATAAATTAACCACCGAGATGATTCGAGTGGTCTGGGTTCTAAGGTCTGCCTTTTCTTGGGACGAGAACAACGAGAGGCTATGCCTAGTGCCTGTTCTTGTTTGATTTGGGTTGTAGGTTCTAGTCTTTCGGTGTTCCCGGACCCTTCATTGGGTCAGTGGTTGGGATGTTCGGCCTGTTTGGCCTGTTGAGTCAGCTGTTCGCAGTGGATGCGATGTCGGCCTGTTGAGGCAGTTGTTCGCAGTAGAGGCGACGTTTGGCCTGTTTGGCCTGTTGAGACAGTTTCTCGCAGTGGATGCGACTTGGTGCCATGAGTTGGCAGAGTGTGATCTAGAGGTTGTTTCTCTGATTTAGTGGTGGGGTGGTTCTCCCACTTAGCCTTGAGGATCTTGGGGTTCTGGCAGATCGAGTCGTGGAGGTTTCCCGACTCAGCCATGGTCGTGCATTTATCAGATTGAGTCGTTGAGGGTTCTCCGACATAGCTGTGAGAGTGTGTTGGGCTATTCCTGTTCGAGTCGAGGTTCTTTTTCCGACTGAGTTGTGCTTTGAGCTTGGAGTTACCGATCTGTTTGATCGTGGATCATAGCCTGCATGAGCCACATTTGAGCTTTACAGAGATACTTGAGATGGGTTACTTTTTACTCGAGCGGGTCGCTCCCCTCGAGTGCCACTCCGGAGTAGGCGAGACCGGGTTGTTATACCGGCGTGAGATTGAGCTTTTCTATCGCGACTTGTCGTTGCATTTGTCCCTCTGGCTGTGCTGGTGTTGGCAGTCATGGACGCCCTACGTAAGTCCGCTCCTCCGGGACGTAACGGCAGTAGATCCTACGTAAGTCCGCTCCTCCGGGACGTAACGGCAGTAGATCCTACGTAAGTCCGCTCCTCAGGGACGTAACGGCAGTAGGTTGGCGCAGGCTTGACTGGACCCGAGGAGGCAGTCAGTTCAGATTGAGTGATCAGAGATGAGAGTTAGTGGTGGCATCATGTTCTTTCTGTCCCACTCTTTGAGCATCTAGATAGAGGCATAGTAGCTGTAGAGTTTACTTTTCCCAGCTTTCCTTACAGCACTGCTTTTGTTACTTTATGCCTCTAGTGGACTTAGTGGGCAGACCGTCGGGCTTGTTGGCGGCACCCACTGAGAACTACTTGGGACGTAGTTCTCACACCCGTCGTGGTGTCTTTTCCCACAGGAACTTCTACTCTGGTTCCTGTTGTTCCTGTTGCTGATCCTTCTGACCGAGCGAGGGAGTCGCGAGCTAGTTCCCTACCCGTCGTTGGAGTGTAGCGGTACCCCTTCAGAGGAGAGCTTCAGTAGATTAGTTATTTTATTTTCCTTCTTTGAGAGACTGTTGTAGTGAGGATTGTTGTATTGTGAGCCTGTACACTGATGTATTTATTGGAGATACCTCCCGGTTGAGTTCAGAGTGTGTATATGAGGATTTTGTATGATTATCATTTTGGGAGACGGACATTGTTGTTTTATTTCCAGTGGTGCAGTGATTGATTTAGTTATACAACAGATTTTTATTTTTAGCTCTGATATCTGTTTAGCTGTAGTACTTCTCTTGCAGGTAGGACGCTTCGCCTATGCGGGTTTGGCATAGGCGGCGGATCTGTTGGCGAGCCGGGTCGCAGTTTCGACCCCGGGGCGTGACATATACCCTACCAAACTGAATTGTGCTTCAATCGTGTGATTCATAGTTTGCCTGTTATGCAGTTGTTAACATGCAGATTACCTGTTATGTAGTTTTTAGCTTCTATACCTTACTATGTGAGCTATTGCACTAATTTTGGGGTGCAGTTTTTACTTCTTCTTAGCTTGCAGTTTTTACCAAGTATGCAGTTTTAGCTTTTCCCGTTATGCAGAGTTTAGCTTATAAAAGTTGTATTTGGAGTATGTGCAGTCATGGCGGGGGCAATCAATCGTCGAATTTTTTCTTCAGAACTCGTGGCTGATCTCATGACATTCTTAGACGAGGAAGAAGACTATTATGAAGAGGTGCATGCATTGCTTATTGAAAATGGGGACTTCGAATTCCACAGCACCATAGTTAATCGGCCTTGTCGAACACGACCATTCACTGGCCATCAGCTAATTCATGACATATTAAGTGGGCATCCTGATAGAGGATACCAACATTTTAGGATGACCACCACTATGTTTATAAGGCTTCGAGATGAATTAGTTGGAAAGGGTTATATACAAAGCACTAGGCATTTAACTGTTGACGAGCAACTAGGAATATTTCTGTTTGGGGTAGGTCATGGTGTGTCGAATAGAGTTTTAGCTGAAACATTTCAACATTCAGGAGAAACGATTAGTAGGCATTTTAATAATGTGCTGCGAGGTGTCGTGGAACTTAGACATGATTACATCCAACTGCCGCCTTCTAATGTGGGAGTACATCCAAGAATTTCCGAAAATCCGATGTTCCATCCATTCAAGGTGAGTAAATTACTAATTGTTACTAATTGATTTTTTTACTCGATGAAAGTAATTTAAATATTTGATGTTAACTATTTATGTAACATATGACTTGCAGAATGCAATTGGTGCAGTAGATGGGACACACATACCGGTGATTGTACGGACGAATAAGCAGCCAAGATATCGATGCCGAAAAGGTTTTACATCTCAGAACATGATGGCGGCATGTTCATTCGACCACCAATTTCTATATGTGTGCGTCGGATGGGAGAGTTCTGCAGCTGATATGAGGGTACTACGATGGTGTTGTGAGAGTGGCGGCTTCACGGTACCGCAAGGTAACTAATAATATGCAACAGTAAGATATAGCTTTTACATCCAAGAATTTTGATAAAGCTAGTATCTTTTTTCGTAGGAAAATTTTATCTAGTCGATTCGGGATATGCAAACACTGACCGCTTCCTCGCCCCCTATCGAGGGGAGCGATATCACTTGAGCCAATTCGATGTAAATGCACATGCACGAAGGCATCGGGGACCTCGAGATTTATATAATCATCGTCACGCTCAATTGAGGAATGTTGTTGAGAAAGCTTTTGGAATTCTCAAAAGGCGATTCAAGGTTCTTCGACAAGCAACACCGTATCCATATAAAGTGCAGTGTCGCATTGCACTCGCGTGTTGTGTGATACACAATTTCATCAAGAGGCACCAAGGGACCGATAGATACTTCAACATGCAAATGGACCCATTGCCTACGGACGACGACGAAAATGACGCAACACCTCCTTTTGGCCCAGATGACTCTCGGCGAGGTGATGTCCTTCGCACAATGATCACAGACCAATTGTGGAACACTAGATAGGAAAAAATATGTAAATAATACCAATTTTAGAATTGGACTTATTTCTCTACATGTTGTATCAAGTTATTTTTCTTATCTTCGCACTCTTTGTATCAACTTATTTCTCTTCCCTTCATGTTGTTGTTTGCTATTTGTAATTGGAGTATTTCTGTGAAATAGAATGCACTCTTTGTATCAGCTAATTAACTATTTAATTAAGCTATGTGTTGCCGCTGCTGGTTGGTTGGGAATGAGAGGTGATGGTTGAATTTTGCATGTATATAGTAATTCAATTAAAAAAAATTATTTGCTATTTAATATAATGTTAATTCTATTTCAAAATCTTGTTTCAGTTTTTAAATGTTGTGTGTGAATTATTGCATATTTTTAATATAATGTATATATGTTATTTATGTTATATTACTACATAGAAGTATATAAAGAATTTATTATAAATTTATTCATAAATAAGGAATTTATTATAAATTTGTTAAAATTTCGGCTCATTTAAATATTTTTGGTTGGGGAAATAATTGACTTTAATTATAAATTCTTCAAATGATCCTAATATAAATTTTTTATTAATGAGTATTAAATTAATACAAAATTTAAACCAAGAAAAAAATTTATTTATGACTTCACTTATGAAAATATAGCTAAGGGTAGAATTGGTATTATAAATTTTTAACTACTATATCTTTTCACTACTCTTATTTATCCCCATAAATAAACCAAACACTATTTCACCTATTCCTAAGAATAAAAGCTTTACAAACCAAACACTATTTTTTCTTTATCCCGGAATAAAGAACTATCCTAGGAATAAAAAAATTTATCCCCAACCTTTTAATTCCCGAACCAAACGGGCCCTTAGGATTTACTAGGTGGTTGGTTGAATAGTAAAAATCTTAGGGGACCACTATAATCCCAACCGCATATCTTTTCATCCAACGACAGAAAACTTGATAGCACCAATTGCTTGGTGCTATCGATAATATTCTAGCCGGACTATATATATATATATATATATATATATATATATATATATATATATATATATATATATATATATATAGGCGCGGGGGGGGGGGGGGGGGGGGGGTTAGCTACTATATAAGCGATAGCACGTAGAAGTTGGTGCTACCAAATTTTTCACCGTTAGATCAACCTCTTTGATCATGTTCTCTCTTTATATTATACTATTTCTCCAACTATCCACTAAACCCAAGAACCCACTATCATCCTACATCACATCATCCAAAAGTAAAAAAATTAATACCACTAAGAATTTGATGCTATCAATAATATTCCGGTCTAGTTCTATATTAGTACTATCGATAGTATTCCAAAGAGAGAGAAAAAGAGAGAGTGAGCTAGGCTGGAATACTATTAATAGTACTAAGTTATTGGTGCTATTAAGTTTTTAACCGTTAAATTAAAAGATGTATGGTTAAGATAATAGTGGGCCCCTTCGATTTAATAGGTGGTTGGAAAAATAGTAAAATCTAACGGGTGAAAATAATCTAAGAGTAGAAAACTTGATAGCACCAAATGTTTCGTACTGTCGATAGTGTAGTAGCCATACTACATATATATATATAATTAGACTAGAATACTATCGATAGCACCATATATATATATATATATATATATATATATATATATATATATATATATATATATATATATATATATATATATATATATATATATATATATATATATATATATATATAATTAGACTAGAATACTATCGATAACACCAAGCTATTGGTGCTATTAAGTTTTTAGCCGTTGGATGAAAAATATGCAGTTGGAATTATAGTTGGTCCCTAGGGTTTACTAGGTGGTTGGTTGAATAGTAAAAATCTTAAGGAACCACTATAATCCCAACCGCATATCTTTTCATCCAACGGTTGAAAACTTGATAGCATCAATTGTTTGATACTATCGACAGTATTCTAGCCGGACTATATATATATATATATATATATATATATATATATATAGAGAGAGAGAGAGAAAGAGAGAGAGAGAGAGAGTCCGGCTACTAGTGCTACCAAGTTTTTCACCATTAGATCTACCCCTTGGATCATTTCCACCTTTTCGATCATACTATTTTCCCAACCACCCACTGAACTCAAGAGGCCTATTATCATCCTAACCATACATTTCCTCATCCAAGGGTAAAAAACTTAATAGCACTAAGGACTTGGTGCTATCAATAGCGGCTACTATGCTATCGATAGCATCAAACACTTGGTGCTACTAAGTTTTCCACCGTTAGATTTACCCCTTTAATCATTTCGACCCCTTAGATCATATTATTTCTCCAACTACCCACTAAACCCTAGAGGCCCACTATCATTAAACACACATCTCTTAATCCAAGGGTTAAAAACCTAATAACATCAATGACTTGGTGATATTGATAGTATAATAACCTAGTTCTATATATATATATATATATATATATATATATATATATATATATATATATATATATATATATATATATATATATATATATATATAGAGAGAGAGAGAGAGAGTCTGACTAAGATACTATCGATAGCACCAAACAATTGGTGCTATCAAGTTTTCAGCCGTTGGATGAAAAGATATGCGGTTGAGATTATAGTGGTCCCCTAAAATTTTTACTATTCAACCAACCACCTAGTAAATCCTATACCACTATAATCTCAACCGCATATTTTTTCATCCAACGGCTAAAAACTTGATAGTACCAGTGGCTTGGTGCTATCGATAGTATTCTAGCCTCTATATATATATATATATATATATATATATATATATATATATTTGAGCTTCTATACTTGTTAAAGTATCAAATCATTGGTACATGTAGGTTTTTAGTTCTCGGATGAAAAAATGTGTGGTTAGAATAATAGTGAGCCTCTTAAGTTAAGTGAGAAGTTGATGGAATAGAGTCATCTAAGAGATGAAATTAGTCAAAAAGATTGATTTAATGGTAGAAAACTTACAAGCAACAATTGATTGGTGCTTGTACAAGCATAATAGCCGAACTATATATATATATATATATATATATATATATATATATATATATATATATATATATATATATATATATATATATATATATATATATATATATATATAATCCGACCGGAATACTATCGATAGCACCAAGCAATTAGTGCTACCAAGTTTTCAGTCCTTAGTTGAAAGAATGTGCGATTGAGATTATAATGATACCCTAAAATTTTTACTATTCAACCAACCACCCACTAAACTCTAGAGAACCGCTATCATCCTAACCGCACATCCCTTAATCCAAGGACTAAAAAATTGATAGCACCAATAACTTGATATTATGAATAATATTCCAGTCTAGTTCTCTCTCTCTCTCTCTCTCTCTCTCTCTCTCTCTCTCTCTCTCTCTCTCTCTATATATATATATATATATATATATATATATATATATATATATATATATATATATATATATATATATATATATATATATATATTGAGGCGGTGAGATTATGGTTCTGTATAGAAAAAAATTATATTTTATGTATAAAAAGTTATTAAAGAGATAAACTTATCTTTTATTTAAGGTTACTCTCCTAGTTCTAACTATAATCAATTTAGCTGTAGTTGAACATGGCCGTGCAATTCCAACTGCAGCAATTGAATCAAATACATCAAAACTAAACATACAATTTAGATCTGCATGCAGTTACAATTACACTACAGTTGCAACTATACAAATACAATGTAATAACAAAAAATAGCTTCACATAAAGGAAGTTACGAATCAACAGTATATGTAAGAGGAAGCCTCCTTATTTTTTGATCAAACTCCGGTAAAGCAACAAGTATTCAACATATAAAATTATGTGCGAAGTCAAGAAATTCTGATGTCCACTAAGATCAATAATCGTTCTACATTTGAAAACCAAGATTCACGAACTCATCACAAAAAATTTCTAGATCTAGGGTTATAAGAAATCATGACAAAGAAACAAAATAAAAAATAAAAGCAGCTGGAACAGCAAGAGTGTACTATTACTTTAAAACTCCAGCTCATAAATTTGCTATGAAATTATACTGTAGTCATTTACAAAGATCATTATCTTTGGCCAAATGGAAGACAAAAAAAGAGATTGTTTCTAAAGAACCAAAGTGATAAAGTTAGGAAGAGCAACTCAATCAAATATGATAGTGAAGTAATCAGTATCAGCATCTATAAATGACACAATTCAAATGGAAGAAATAGCAGATATTCTGATTCCAAAATTACAGGTGTCTGAGAGAATATACACACTGACATTAATTGACTCTGTGAGTTAACAAATCGGTTTACTGAAGCAAGAAGGGAGGCTTGCAGTTTAGTTAGCTTACTGATATGCTCGCCAAAAAGTTTGAAGAAAACCTAGCAAGTGCAGAAATGATCATAGTTAGCCAAAGTTCAATCCAAGGCCCATGAAACCTCCCTTCGCACTTCTTCCTCTTCTTCTGGTGTATAGTCATTCGAGATGTTGAAAGTCCTCCGAAGTTCTTCTACGGATTTCCCTTTAATCATTTCAGCCACAGTTCGGCACGTTAGATTTAGCAAACCCTCTATTTCCAAATAGTTAGCAGCCTGAAATTGTCATAACAAAAGGGGGAAAAAGCAACAAATGGGTAAGCAGGATAGCAGAAATTTCTAACTGAAATTGCAATGAATCGTTGTGATAAAAACATGATAAAAACAAAAAGAAACGCGGTCTAGCCAACTTCACTCTGGCGCAACCAACATGAAATGCAAGTAAATGCTCTAAAGATGTCGTCAAATGAAATATTCCAACAACCAGCATATATACTTCCGGTATAGCGTAAACTTCAACGTGAAGAGTAAAGGTTTACGATGATGCCCATACCCTACGATCTTTATAAGGCAATCTAGCTAGTCCGTTCATATATTCTCTACATCTTAGTCTTCAACTCAAAGTCAATCAATTATGGCTAGTTAATATATATACCGACCTAAATTGGCTTTCAATAGTGATCACGGCCTTTAATCCTCATGCATATCAGATAAAACATGAAATTATACATTTACAACCATCCTAAATGAAACTCTTTTTTCTGGATTTAGCTTGCAGCTGGATTCTCAACTATATAGATGATACACAGGACTGGGAAACAAGATGTCAAAACAAAAGTCACAGAGTCCAGTTGATTAAAAGAGAATTCCTACTCTCATATTATTAACCTAAACAAAATTTGTATACCGAATGGTCATTTCATCTACATTCTTCTATCTGAGCAATCAAAGAAATATAAAGGAGCGGTGAAGGTGGGAGGCATTTAACATCCTTAGCAAAGAATTAGAAACATTAATGTGAACTCGACATGGGGGTGCCAGGAAAACAACATGTTAACATTGGGAAGAAAAAGATTGTGCAAGTAGAGAGGCCAAAACACGGAATACAGCTAAAAAAGGAGAAATTATTGCCTCCGCCCAGTGCATCTGTACATCTCATGCGCCACACTCCGTATTCGGTGATCAATATCTTAATATCACACTAATAGACGCGATTCACCACATCTAAAAAGATATGTGTAAAGTCGTAAGATTTGATAATCTAAAACCTAGTTATCACCTACAAAATAGACATAGTTTGAATCGTAATACACAGTTGCTTAGAATCCATGAACTTTTATCTACAAGTTAATTACATGTCATCGAACATATTCCAATAAATTAAGGACTTATTTGGCATCGGTGCCCAATGAAAAATTTTTATGAATTTCCGCCTGTATATCAAATTAAAAAATGTGAGAATGATACCAAACGAGGCATAGATTCTGATTTATATAGACCTCGACAGTAAATTCTGCGACCGCAGTAAATAGTACACCGCATGCATACAACAATATCTCCAAAGAAGAGGTCAGTAAAAGGCCAATTATACCAAAACTCACTTCGATGAGGTCGAAGAGGGTGTCGCAGTCGACCTTGACGACCTTCTCGTCGAAGGTTCTGAACTCGTTGTCGTAGACGGCGGAGTCGGCGCCCGCGCCGGAGTCGGCGCCCGCGCCGGAGCCGGCGCCGAGGAAGTAGTGTTCGCAGCAGTACTCGACGGCGACGGCGAGGGCGCGGGCGCCGACGATGGGGAGCGAGATGGGCCGATCCGCGCACCCCTCGGCTATCGCGTGGCGGATCGTCACCGAGAGCGCCGCCGCCGCCTCCGCCTCCACCTCGAAGCTCTCCCCGTCGCTGCTCATCAGCGTCGCCACCCCCTCCTCCTTCGCTGCCGACGCCCCAACAGATTCCCTCGTAGCCATTAACGAGGAGGAGGAGGAGGAGGAGGAGGAGGAGGAGAAAGAGAGGAAGGCGACGAGGAGAAACCCTAGACGAAACCCTAGCGTTTGATCGAGGTAGCGGAGCGAAAGGAAAAAAATTTGAGTTTCCGTAATGTGAAAAATCAAACCGAATTAAATTAAAATTTTCGGTTTACTTTGGGTCATAAGATAATTTGAAATTGAACCAATCAAATTAAATTTGAAAAAATAAAATAAATACTTAATCAATACTAAATAAATAAATTAAAAACTACATAATAAACCAATTAAGATTGATAACTAAAATAGAGTTATTAAATTTGACAAAACTTTTATGTGAATTATAAATCATTTCGAGTTGACTATCTAATTTTTTAAAATTTAAATTTTATTATATAACTTTTAATTTATTTGACTTGATTATTTGATTTCAAAATTTGAATGTATAATTTAATTTTACAGTTTTAATGAATAAATAATTAATCAAAATATCGTTGACTAATTTAAATCAAACAAATTGAAGGATTAATTTTAAAAGTATGAATAGTCGATTCAAAATAGTTTATAATTCAGAAAAGTTTCATATATTTTTATATAAAAATTTAAATATAAAATTTAAATAAAAAATTTGAGGGGACGTGGTCTCTATTTTTAGAGAAAGTAGATTAGTGATTTTAATTATTTATAAAGCATGCAACAAATTTTTTTCTCTTAAAAAAAATTAAAATAAAATATTGTTGAAAGTTTAGAACTAAATTAAATTTTTATTAAGAGTTTAGAGTCTCAAATGTCGAAATCAAAAAAAATCTTGTTGTTCTAATTAGTAAAATTTAAATTTTTGTTAAATCTAATAATTGCATTTGCTATTAACCGTTAATTATTTCAACTTTATCTATTGAAAGATTAATTAAAAAAAATTTATTGAATTTGATAAATTTTGATATTAGTTAAAAGAGGATCTAACAATTTAAATTAAAATATATATATAAAGCTCATAAATGTAACTTGAAATCTTACTATAGCTGTTTGTTAAGATCATCAAATTGAAACACCCAAAAAATAATAATAATAATAAAATCTGAGGAACTATCAAATCTATATAATTAAATCACAAAATATATGAAAAAAAATAAATAAAATTTTATGAATTTACATAAAAATAAATTTGTAGAAAAGAAAATTCAATGTATGATAAAAAAGAGTACACTATTATAAAAAGTTCGCAGCAACATCTCTATAAATATATCGAATAACAAATATATTCTTACAAAAGTTTAATTTTTTATATTTATTTTTTCAAAATTATTAAATTAGTTAATCATAGATTAACTACTTGACCAGTTATTAAGTGAGGTATATAAATTTACTTTTTTTAGTCTCTCACATTTTATACTTAAAAAGCAAAATTGATATTTTATTTATATTCTGTAACAAATAAGAAAGATATATATAAACAATTTAAAAATTTTAAAATAATAAAAGTTGAACTGTGTAGAAATATAGAGAACTTGTATTAAATTTTTGTTCGTATAGTAAAATTATCAGCTAATCAGAAATAATATAAAATCGAAAATAATAATCAAAATTTAAGACACAACTAACATAATGAACACAATGTAATCCGGATCATTCCATTGATTTAATTGTGTAATAAGCACAAAGTAATCGGATCATTCTTACACTTGACATTGAATTAATTGTGTAGCTGAATTTGCCACCAATGTACTAACAAAATTACTAAAAAAAAAAAAAACATTGAATTAATTGTGTAGCTGAATTTGCCACCAATGTACTAACAAAATTACCCAAAAAAAAAAAAAAAAAAAAAAAAAAAAAAAAAAAAAAAAAAAAAAAAAAAAAAAAAAAAAAAAAAAAAAAACTGTAAGTAAAGTTCAGTCCAAGGCCCATGAAATCTCATTTCGCACTTCTTCCTCTTCTTCTGGAGTGTAATCGTTTATGATGTGGAAAGTCTGTCGGATCTCCTCTATGGTTTTACCTTTAATCATGTTAGCTACAGTCTGGCACATCAGATTTAGCAATCCCACGATTTCCAGATAGTTGGCCGCCTGAATTTGTTGCAACAAAAATTCAATAGCATAGTAAATATTTCTACTGTAAACTTTTATTAAAACATAGTTACAAGTTACAATATAGAATGTGTCCAAATATAACCATGATATATAATTAAGAACAAAAAGGACAAATCAGAGTCTAGCAATCACTACAAAAAAAAACTAAAAATATTTTAATATAGTGTAGTATCATATTTAAAAACATTGGTAAATTATATTCTAACACTTTAAAGTCTCTGAATTTTATAATTTAATAAATCAGGGACACTTGAGACGCATCCCGTTTCGAGAGTCGTCAAAAAAGAGCTCTTATATTGAGATTTTTTTTTTTTTTTATAGTGAATCAGATCTCTTTTTGTCAACTCAGTGCTGTGTTGAAAAAATAAAATTTAGAAAGGGGGTGAATTATTAATCGTCTTTAAGATATTTATCGTAGTTTTTAGATTTTTTTTTTTATGAGATTGTTAGAATTGTATATGAATTATTGATATTTATGTTTGATGGTAAAAATTGTATTAGATAGATTGTTAAGATTTTTTTAGTTGTTCAAATTGTATGTGATTTGATTTGTTAGAATTCTATATAGCATCAAGAACTTGGTGCTACTAAATTATTTATTGTTAAATTTATCTCTTTAATTATTTTCACCTCTTAGATTATACTATTTTTCTAATCATCCACTAAACCCTAACGACTCGCTGTCATCATAATCATCTATTTTTTAATCCAAAGGTTATAGCTAATTCCTATATATTAAATCCACCGTTCAAAAAAGTTTATTAATAAAATCGATGAGCAATGCACTGGTTTTGGACAAAATAGAATTATTTAGCCAACAATTTAGATAGACAAATTATGAATTTTTTAAAGATTTATTTGAAAAAATAATTTATTAATTATATACCGTACTAAAAGGACTAGATATTGATTTTGCAAATCAAATCTAAGAGAGTATTAATTAGGCTAAATTCTCAAAGGTGATTTTAAGATTAAAAATAATTTTTTCTTTAAAAAGAGTATTTAATAATTCTATTTTACAATCTAATTTTAATTTCAAGATTATTTTTCTAAGCCCAAAATCAGAAAGCAGCAGTGGAAGAAAAAAAAAAAAAAAAAAAAAAAAAAAAAAACAACAACAACAACAACAGCAACGGGAGATATGGAGGGAGGTGGGCTCACGGAGAGGAGTTTGATGATGGTGGCTTGGTCGAGTTGCATGACGAATTCGTCATCGAAGTTCTTGGGCGCTGTGGTTTCATGATCGCCATCACTATCATCCCGGTGGGCCTTGAGGTATGCGACCACCAACGTGAGGATGTCGCCGCTCAACGTCGGCAGTTTGATGCCGTCCCAGGCGACGCCGAGCTCCATCATATGCAGTAACAGCACCGACTGCCGCGCCTCCGCCACCTCCACCTCGAACACCTCCTCGTCACTGCTCGTCAGCGTCACCGTCTTCTGCCACTCCTCCTCCTTCACCAGCCTCAACGACGCCGCCCCCGCCCCCGCCGCGCAATCTTGCGACGCCATTATTATTCTTTCTAAGAAGAGATCTAAAAACTAGCACCCTATAAAACAATAGGTGTGGTGTATATATATATAGGGAAATGATACTTGTACACCCAAAACGGGGTGTATATCACACACCCCATCCATCCAATGGGTGGGGTGTGATGATGGGTCAATCGATATGACCCGTAAAAGATATCGCCACCATTAAAATGGTGGAGGTGTATGATATACACCTCTTCGGGGTGTACATGTAGCATTGCTCATATATATATATATATATATATATATATATATATATATATATATATATATATATATATATATGAATTAGGCTAGAATATTATCGATAGTATCAAGTCATTGGTGTTATCAAGTTTTTAGTTTTTGGATTAAAAAATGTGTGGTTAAGATGATAGTGGTTCTTTAGGGTTCACTAGGTGGTTGGTTGAATAGTAAAAATTTTAGGGAACCACTATAATCCCAACCGCATATATTTTCATCAACGACAGAAAACTTAATAGCACCAATTATTTGGTGCTATCGATAGTATTCTAGTCGGACTCATATATATATATATATATATATATATATATATATATATATATATATATATATATATATATATATATATATATATATATATATATATATATATATATATATATATATAGATATTTTTAAAAAAATCTAAATAGATTAGGATTTTAGTATAAATTATATAAGGATAACGTGGAAAGAGAATCTACTGGGATAGAGATGGATTGGAATTAGGATTCTGGTGTAAACTTTAAATTATATGATGATGATTGAAATTATAAATATATTTTTATTGAAAATTTAATTTGATTATTATTATTATTATTATTATTTTATTGTTAGAGCGGTTACACCCTTGAAAAAAAAAAAAAAAAAAAAAAAAATTAAGTAGTTTTAGGATTTGAAATTTAGGGTTTACACAAAAATTGTTTGGAAGCAACAAATAGGAGCAAAGACTAAAAATTAGGAACCGTTTTTAACCGACTGTCCATGTATTTAAAATTTTAATTTTATTATTAAATTTTTTAATTGTTTAATTTGAGTTTAAAATTTAAATATGTTATTTATCTTTACAGACTAACTTAGTATAAGCCATGCATTAATTTTCACAACTTTTAATTTATTAATATAATAAATTAGTTTAAATTTTAAAATTAAAATTTCGTTGACTGACTTAAATCAAATAAATTAAAATTTTAAATAGTAAAAATAAAATTTTAAAAAGTCAGATAATAAATTCAAAATAATCCATAACTCATATAAGTTTTATACATTTTTCTAATAAAGAATTATAAGCAAAGTTGGAACTCAGAGAGAACCAAAGTATAAAAAAGTAGAATTTGAAACTAAGTTGGCTAAGGATTTAATAATTTTGGTATTGAAGATTTCAAATTTAAAATTTAACTATTTCACTTTTTTAGCCGAGTTTAATTTAAAAAAGTTACCGAAGTTTGTTGGGGAGAAAAGAGATATATAATATAATTATATAAAGAGGTACATCGTAGCAAATATTTTTTTTTAAATTATTTTTCGCCTGAATTCTAGGATAAATATAATTTTACACGTTTATAGCAGATATATATATATATATATATATATATATATATATATATATATATATATATATATATATATATATATATATATATATATATATATAGTTTTTAATATAAATTAAGAAAATTTTAATAGCAACTACTTAATAATATTTGAATTTATTTTTAATATGTAACCAACTGATATTAACAATAAATTTAATAAATTTAAATTACTAGTACGAGTATGATTAAATCTAAACTTATTAAAAATATTAGGGTATTTATCAACACGTTTTAATGAATCACAAAAATTATACCCTTGGATCCATAGAAACAAGCTCGGGGCTTTTATAAAAAATAAGTATACTTTTGAATGCAATATTCCAATTTTTGAAACGCTTTTCCAAATAACATGCAACTGCTGCAGGGCTTGTTGTTTATGATTTTTATTTGAAAAATACTAAATGTACGTACACCTCCTTGGAGGTGTATATTTTAATTTTTCTTTTTCGCTCCACATATATTTCTAAGTTTAAAATCAGGGAACGTGCCATTTGTGAGAATTTTTTATTTTTTTTTTATTTTTTTTTTTTTTTTTTTTTTTTTTTTTGGAGTCAAGAGGGTGCCTATATTTTTTTTTTGTTTTTCTTTTTTTCTTTCCTTTAATAGTCATGTGATGGCTCTGAGAATGGCTCTCGAATGCATCATAATCAAGCAATTGATCAGTCGGATTTTTCTTTTTTTTTTTTTTTTAATTACTGAATTCGAGAGATTTGAAAATAAATTCGGCTAAATACTCAAAACGAATTAATTATATTTTACTATAAAATCTATCGAGCTTAAAAATAAAAGTAAAATTCGGAGTACAACTGTGATGTATCAGACTTTCCTGTGCAGCTTGACCGGGTGGTCGGCGGTAAGAAAACATCTATTATTGGTGTAACGAGTCTGTAACATGTCAAACGGATGCGAAAAACAGACACAGCGCAGAAAAATACCAAAAATTAGCTATTTGGACCAAACAGGCTCATTCCGTTGCAGGCCGGTCCACGGGCCTTTTGGGCGTGCACCGGGCGCAGCCAACAGCGCGAAGGGCCACGTGGCGGGCTCCGATTCGCCGCAATCAGCGGCGCTGATTGACGGCGTGTACGGGTGGCACGCGGGCGGCTGCCAGCGTCAACGAACGCGGGCGCCACGCGACCCCCCGTGATTGGGCGGGCGCCAGCTGCCCCCGCACGTGGGGTGGGCCGCGTGGCGCGGCCCGATTGGGTGCCGCCTAGCTGTTGCGCGGGGCGGGACACGCAGCGCGCTCGGAGCGTTTCGGGCGCAGCCGCCGCTGCCGATTGTTCGGCCCGATCCAAACGGGCGCCCGGATTGGGCCCAGCCCAATTGACTCCAAAAAAATTGAGTCTTGGCCTATTTATACATCTTCCTCTCCCCATTTTTGGATTTTGGGATTTCTTTGAAGCTCCTCCTTTGGCAGAGCACTTCTTCTCTTTGTCCCTCCACCTCTTGAAAGATTTTGGAAATTTTTGGAGGCCGCGACATCGACGTTTTTCCCGACTCGACGCGCTTCGATGTTTTCATTTTCGGTGGCTTTCTCCGTTGCAGTTTCGTCCGCGAGCTCCCCTAGGCAGACCCGAGGGACTTTTTTGCTGATTTTTGCAATAACATTTCCATGAGAGGTAGGCCTTCGATTTCCGTATTTACCGTTCCTCTTATTTTCGGATTTTTATTAGGTTTTTCGGAGCATCTTTGAACCCTTTCCTTACTGTGAAATTTTTCTGGGCAGCTGAGATTGTTTGATTTTTATTTCGGTGCACGGTTATCGGATTTCAGCCTGTGATCAACATCTACACTTCGCGAGAATCACAGCCATATTTTTCTTAAAATTTTTGGAGGACATCTCGAAGGTGATATTTTGGCATTTCTTAGACTGAAATTTCCACAGAGTTGTAGTTTTGGGGATTTTCGCTTACCACGGTGTTTGGTTTATATCTCAGCGATCGGGAGGAGTTTTTAGGTGTTTTGGGGCTCGTTGGAATCGTGGGAACCTGAGGATTACCCACGTTAAGTTTTGGCTCATTTGGACTTCGGACTGTGCGCACATCCAAGTGGGTTGCTTTCGTCTCCAAAACCGGTGGACGATTCTCTAATTCTATATGATAGAAAATATGCATGTTAATGTACAACTTATTTGTTTGAGGGGTAAGTATGAAAATTGTTCTAAGTCATGGGGAATTAATGCTTACTGAAATTATGGGGTATATTCTAGTGAAAGCGTGAACTTGCATGTTTGTTAATGATCCCTATTTATATTTAAGTTAAACAAAATGCTATTATTGGAACCTTGACCTTACACCATGTCATATGTTGCATGATTCAACCAGACTAGTAGAAAATCCCAACTTTGGCTAGTTTATTTATGCTTTAGACACTCCCACACATTTATTCATTTTTTCCTGAACTTAGAGGGTTCCTCGCCTGGATAGTGGGCCGAGTAGTCGGTATGTTGTGGGATGCATGTTACACTTGCGCTTGGGGGCCGAGTGAAGTCTGGTAGCTGCGGTTAGACTAGTGTTAGTTTTGGGAGCCGTCTGATTCGACGGTGGGTCCCGGCTGTTGAGTATTTCCAGCCAGTGTATCAAAGATGTGAGTTGGTCTTTGCCGGTTTGATTGATCGTGAATTTGGATTATAGCCTGCATGAGCCATTTGAGCTCGACAGAGATGAGCGGATACTTTCCTAGATGGGGTCGCTCCCCTCGAGTGCCGCTCCGGAGCTGGGCCTGTTACTTTGCTATCGCGACTTGTCGACGCAGTCTTTCTTGCTGGACCATCTTTGGGCAGTCACGACGTCCTACGTAATTCCAGTCCTCCGTGGATGTAATGGTAGTAGGTGGGCGCAAGTTTGACTGGACCCTTTGTGTCAGTCAGTATAGATTGGATGATTGTTTTATCGAGAGGTAGTATATGTATCATCTTTCATCTGTATCACTTTTTGAGCATCTAGATAGAGGCATAGTAGCAGTTGGGTTATTTTCTGCCTTTTCTTTATAGTGCCGCATTTGTTACTTTATGTCTCGAGTAGACTTAGTGGGTAGACCGTCGGTCTTGATGGCGATACCCACTGAGAACTATGTGACGGTGTAGTTCTTACACCCTATGTTGGTGACTATTTCTAGGGATTTCTTCTCTTGTTCCTGCTACTCCTACTGCTGCTGCATCATCTGACCGAGGTAAGGGAGTCGCGAGCTAGATCCCTACCTGTTTCCAGTGAGAGAGTAGATGGACCCTTTTGGAGTTGTTATAGTACAGTCAGTGGTTTGAATGTATCATGTATTATTTTTATTTTGAGGGTATTATTTTGGAGAGACATATATATTATGAGAACCTGACTTGTACTATTTGGGGATTGTATTTACTTATTTCAGTAGTTTACTTTTTAGCTCTGATATCTGTATAGTTGTAGTATTATTTTTTACAGGTTAGACGCTTCGTCTATGCGGAGCTTCCCGTATAGGCGGCGGATCTGTTAGCGAGCCTGAATCGCAATTTCGACTCTGGAACGTGACAACAACAAAGCTAAGGACTAATTAAACTATACTGGTAAATTACATGTTTAAAACTACTCTTAAAAAAATAGTAAACACAAGAAATAAAAAAGAATAATAAAAATAACAGTTTTGTGTCAGAAAAAGATTCGTTAATAAAATTTTGCCAATTTTTTTCTCAGTGGAATCGTTTAATTGTGGCACATTCGGAGATCATTCAAAGAGCCAATATGCCGTTTGGAGAGCACTTTTGGTCCGGCCAACAGATTAACTTGGTCAACATCTCGACAATTTGATTGCCAGCGGAACATATGGTGATCATTTTAGCTATACAGTTTTTGCTATGGAAGAAAGCTGGTTCAAGCTTTCAGGTTTGCCACCATTGAATATCTCAGTTCACAGGTACCTGATGTCTGAGCATGAATTTTTTATTTGAAATTTGAATCCAACAACATTTTGTGTGAATATGCATCAGTTTACTGGCATCTTTCCAAATTTTTAATTTTATTTATAATAATTCAGTCCACTAGTATTAATAACTCGTTAGGTAAAAAATACTAATCGAAAATATTTAAGTCAAGTTTTTAATATCAGTATTCCTAACTCTTATATTTATAATTATATATAAATTTTTTATTTAATATGAAACTATTAATTGAGGTTGATTTTATTGTGAAAATCTATTGATAAGTTAAATTTAAGTAATGGTGTGTTTGGTTGGCTTAAAATGTACCGAAAATTATTTTTCGGTATGAAAAATTATGTTTAGCAATAAATTTTTTTTTATGAACATTTATTTTTATAATTTTTTTTTAAAAAAATAGAGTATTTTTGTTTTTTGTCGATAAAAAATCAAAATTTTAAGCTACATATTTTTTTTTCTTTTTTTTTCGCCAAATCAAATAAATATATATTTTTTTCAATTAAACAAATATTGATAAAAAATTATATTTTTCTTACAAACCAAACACTATAAAATATATATAATTTTTTTTTATAAATATAGATTATACCTCAAATAAATCAATTTAAAGCTCCTTCATCCTAGTGCTAATTAACAGCCATAACTTATCAACCATAAACTAACAATAAATAAAACAAAATTTAAATTTTATAATTTTTTTTAATATTATTTATTCGGTGACCAAGTGATTGCAAATGCACTTCATATATATATATATCATTAAAACTTAATAATTTCTAAGCCATTTGAACAATAAAATAAATAATACAAAAAAATTAAACAATATAAACATACAAAGTTTTATGCCAAGCATTTTGTTTCCTAATAATATTCTCATAAAATTAATAAGTTGAGCTAGTTATGTCTTATGATTCACAATAAACCTAAAAATAAAAAATTCAACAATAAATTTAACATTAAAACAAATTAAATCAAATCGAAATTCATAACTACTATAATTGAGCTCTTAAATAAAATGAGACGTTCTATCAATTAATAAATATTTTTAAAATAATTAATTAGCGCTTTTCAACCACAAGATCTGCTCAATAAATTAAATTATGATTGCACTACTTTTGCAATAGGATTTTAAAAATGCAGCGCAACGGGGGCATCGGGTGCATGCAATAATTTCTCTCTCTCACAAACACACACACACACACACACACACACACACAAACCTACTTATGCTATGGATCTCCGGCGGCGGCGCTTGCCGGAGGAGGAGGAGGAATCCGCCGAGAGCTGCCGCCGGAATGCCGCGATGAACGCCTCCGCCCTTCGGTTCAGCTCCTCCGCCTCGACCCCTCCCTCCGCCTCCGCCTCCGCCTCCGCCGCTGCGACCGCCGCAGTCGCACTCTCCTCGAATTTCTCTTTCTCATTACTAATCTTCCTCGCCTTCTTTCTCTCGGCACCGACACCGACACCGACACCGGACGCAGGTCGCAGCGAGACGACGACGATGGACGCGACGACGATGTTGAGAAGCAGGAAAAGGAAGGGGGAGGGAGCCATCACCAGAACTGCGGAGAGAGGGCATGAACATGGCAGGCCGGGTGTGGTAAGAGGCGGGAGTAAGGGGAGGAGATGCTTCATGCCCGACACGAAGAGCGCCGCACCCGCAGCAGCTAATGCAGTTTCCACCATCTCTTCTTCTACCCTTATAATTAGCCCCCTCTTTCCTTCCTCCATTCATGCATGCATATGAGATCTCCAAACTCCTCCGGCCCCCACTTTTTCTTTTTTCTTTTCTTTGCTTTCACTTAATTGGCTTTGTATATATATATATATATATATCTATCTGTTTCTCTCTCTCTAGGAGTGGTATATATAGAGAGAAAATTTCATGGCATGCATTATGATTATGTTATCGACAAAAGTTTGCTTAATTACTACCAGTTATTTTAGATGTTTGGTTGTGTCGGAATTATATTCCAAATGATACCAAGTTAATTAAATTCGGTCAAAATACTTGATGCTGTGTTTAAATATTTTAAATAAATTAATTATATATATTTTTAATATTTAATTTTTTAAAATTAATAACTAATATCACGATAAGTAATCAGATTGCACGTTTGATTCCTGCATATTACTAAAGTTGTAGAATTATTATATATATAATAATACAAAGTTGCCTAGAAAAAATGGATAATAAAAATTGTATTTTCTTTTCTCTTTTTTCCCGTAGAGTGGTAGCATTGCTCGACATTATAAGGGTCCTACTTTAGTTCAAGACATGTACTATTTTAACAATTATTTATTTTTTTGTTAAAACTATTTAAATTATTATTTTTTTTTCCTCCTTTTCCGTGTAGAGTGGTGACATTAAGGGTCTACTTTAATTAGTTTAATATTTTAATAATTATTTATTTTTTATTAAAAATATTTAAATTATTATTATTTAATTCAAGCCGGATAGTTATAATTATAAAAAGGAAAATGCTATGTGTACACTCCTTTCGGGGTGTACATCATACACCCCACCCATCTAAGGGTGGGGGTGTGATGATGGGTCACTTGATGTGACCCGTAAAAAGTATCGCCACCATTAAAATGGTGGAGGTGTATGATGTACACCCCTTCGGGGTGTACAGGTAGCATTGCTCTTATAAAAAATGCTACTGATGGGATAGAAAAATTATTATAGATTTCTAGCAGATAAAAATATTTGGTTATTACGGATTAAAAAATATTTTTATTTTCGTACTTGATAAAAATAATTAATAATCTATTAATAAAAATATATTAGCTCTTAATCACCTTTCTACTCAAATAGTTTGATAAATTAGAAACAGACTTGTTATTTAAGATATAAATAATATAATATGTTTAAAATATTATAAACTTTGAACCAAGACTCATAAGTATTGTTGGGTTATAAACATGTAAGCTTAATTAAAGTCTAAATTTAATTTAATTATTATATTAACTTATTAATTAATATAATTAATATACTGCATGTCATTATCTATTGCTTAAATAGTTAAGTAATTAATTTATTATTTATAATAATTAATTATTATTTAATATGTTTATCTAATAAAAAAATATTTATATTGATCAATTAATTATTGTTTTAACTACTTAATTAATTTTCTAATTAATTAAAAAATGAACTTATATTTTTATATATTATTAGTTAATTAATGTATTTCTCCATAATCTCAAACAACATTCATAACCAAAAATTTTTAATTTATTAAATTAAATTTAAATTAATATTTTTATATTAATTAATTTGATAAAATATTTTTATTTTAAAATTATAATTATTTTTATTCACACTATTCGAATTTAATACAATTTTTATCCGAATATAAAATTAATCTTATGTTTATATATATTTTAAAATATATATACAATAAAATAAATAATTTCTAATTATTTCAAGTATAAAATTATATAAAAAATACTATTTGTATACTTCTATTTTAAAATTTACAAAATTTAAATAATTTTTAATAAAAATAAAAAAATTTAATATGAGAGAAAATAAAATTATAATTTTTAAATATAAAAGATGTAAAATATATGGAAAATGCTACTTGTACACCCCATTTGGGGGTGTACATCGCACACCCCATCCATCCAATGGGTGGGGTGTGGTGAGGGGTCACTTCACAATTTATGAAGTGACCCCCCCACCCTTAGATGGGTGGGTATAAGATATACACCCCCTTTGGGGGTGTACATGTAGCGTTGCCCAAAATATATATATATATACATCACACTTAATTTAAAGTGTACTAGTAGGTGTGGCATTGGTCTAATTATAAAGTTCATAATGAAAAGTTGGTGTTTTGTGAAAAACTGTCTGGAGTCTGTCGGGCCTGCGGAGCCGACAGCCGCACATCCACACGCGGGCGGGCGGTGTTGGGATGGGTATCTTCATACACTGCAGCAAACTGCGTCTACGACGACCAGATAACCGACACGTGTCTTACTTTTTCTATTTTTTTTGTTATGAAGTTTATAAATGAAATATATAGTTTACGCAGCTCAAATTTAACTTTAACTTAAAAAAAAAAAAAAAAAAAATTAGTTTGTGCTGGTTGGGATTTGAGAATGAGCTGGCGCTTGGGGTTGTCTTCTTTTCATGGTCGGCGTGGTGGAGACAGCATATTGACTCCTATCATATATATTATTATCTTTTATATATATATATATATATATATATATATATATATATATATATATATATATATATATATTTGCGAGGATTGCAATATTTATATTATCATATATTTTACTTTCTTTACATAATATACTATCATATATATTTTTTTATTATTATGATATATTATCTTTCTTTACATGGTATGTTATCATATATATTATTATGATATATATTACCTTTATTTACATGGTATGGGTAATATATATTGTTATGGTATATTATTATTATTTTTTTTTATATAACATGATATAATTATGTTCTTCCATTTAAACCTTTTTTTTTTTTTCTATATAAGAGAATAAGTTTAGATGAATAATATATACAAAATTTTTCAATTTTCTTGTTTCATGATATCAGAGCCCTTCTAGGGTCTTATTTTCTTTATTTTTTTTTTTTCCAATCGACGACAGTATTGCTCCGTTCTTCAAAAAGCGAATTGTCCGTCCGAGGTCAGCACTGGCGTTGCACCGGTTCGTGTCATTGACTAGGGCCGCGATCGCCATCATCACGTCAGTGTGGTCCCACATCGCTGGGAGCTTGCCTGAGTCCATCTCAGTTGTCGGCAAACTTGCTGTCTAGCAAGCCATTTCTTCATATTTGTCTATTCTGTTTCTTTATTTGTTTTGTCATGGCATCTTCTACCCCTCCATTTCCACAATTAGATGTCAAATTATCTGGATCTAATTACCGGGAGTGGTCGGTGTCTTTACAACTTCTATTTGATGCTCTATACTTGACAGATCATATCGATGGAACTAGCCCTCCTGCTGATGAGAAGAAACTCATAGAGTGGAGTATTGCTGACAGATGTACTCGTGGAATTATATCCGCATCTGTGGAAATTGACATTAGAATGCAGTTGGTGAGTTTCTCTACAGCTCAACAAATGTAGGCTCATCTTAAAAAACTATATGAGCAGTCTAGCTGTGCTCAGTCCTATGCTGAATTTCAAGAATTGACATTGGCCCATCAAGATGAACGTTCTATTCAGGAGTTCTACAGCTTTATGCAAGCACGGTGGCGCCAACTATCAACCATGAAAGGGTCACTGTGCCAGACTTGTTTGGCTTGCACTTGTGCTACCAAACAAACGCAAGTTCGTGATCAGCAGCGCATTTTCTAATTTCTTATGCGTCTACGGCCGGAGTTCGAGGCCTTACGAGGCCAACTTCTTCATCGATCTCCGCTACCCACTATTGAAGCTGCACTCGCCGAGCTTATTGCAGAGGAAACTCGACTTCGAGTATTGCATTCCTCTAGAGCTTCAACACCGACTATACTTGCTGCTCCAAATCAAGTTCCTCCTGCTCCAGTTGTTCCTTTATCCGAGTCCGTGAGTTCCTCCGCCTCGTTTGGCCCTCGGAAGAACAAACGCCATATCCAATGCAAATATTGCCAACTCTGGGGGCATTCTATTCAGGACTGCAGCAAAAAGAAGTGGGTTGATCAACATCAACAGTCTCCACGCGGTCATCCTGTTGCTGCTTCTACTCTACAGTCTGAGCATCATTCTTCTAACGAAGTGGGACATAACACTGCCTCTACTCAACTTAGCTGGCCTCAACTAATGCATCTACTCCAACAGAGCAATTTGAATATATCGTCTCCGAAAGAGCCAGAATCTAGTCCTCATACATCATCAGCGCCACCAGGTTTTGGCTCCCTTTCAACACCTAGCTTTGGAGGTACTTCTAAGAATTCCTGGATTTTAGACTCAGGTGCTTCTTTTCATATGATTCCCAATAGTTCATTATTTTCTTCACCTTCCCTTTTGTCTTCTCCGCTCAATATTTTCACTGCTGATGGTATACCTCTTCCTGTTACTCATTCTGGTACATTATCACTTATCATTAGCAATTCTGTAAAATTTTTAGTACCCTCTGTTTTGCACATACCAAAACTTTCCTTAAATCTTTTATTTGTTGGCCAAATTATTGATCATGATTGCACAGTTATATTTGACTCATCTTCTTGTCGTGTTCAGGATCGTCGAACAGGGAATTTGATTAGACAGGGCCATAGGCGACATCGCTTGTACTACATGGATCATCTGCATCTACCATCCAACCATGCCTTCTTTAATGCCGCCACAGTCTCCACCACCTCTAATACTACTTTATGGCATCGTCGCTTAGGTCATCATTCTTCTGAACATCTTAATGTCTTAGTTCGTCGTGGTGTTTTAGGCAAATTTTCTATTTCTAATAATTTTAATTGTATGGGTTGTAAACTTGCTAAACATACTACTAAATCTTTTCCTATAAGTAATTCTATTTCTCATGCTGCTTTTGAATTAATTCATTCTGATGTTTGGGGCCCTGCTCCTATTTCTACACGAATTGGCAATCGATACTATGTGATATTTGTTGATGATTATTCTCGTTTTACCTGGATATATTTCATGAGCAATCGGTCTGAACTGGTGCAAATATATAAAAATTTTACTATTATGATTCAAAATCAATTTGGTACAAATATTAAAATTTTTCGTTCAGACTCTGGAGGTGAATATACCTCTTATGAATTCAGAAATATTCTTGTAAGTTAAGGCACCTTACCTCAGCTTTCGTGCCCATATGCCTACCAGCAAAATGGGGTTGCTGAACGAAAGCATCGTCATATTATGGACACTACAAGATCTCTTCTTTTTGATGGTTCTGTGCCAGTACAATTTTGGGCTTATGTTGTTAATACTGCTGTTTTCTTAATCAATATTATGCCTTCTAGTGCCCTATCAGGTGTCTCTCCTAGTGAGCGGTTGTTTGCCAAATCTCCCTCATATGATCACTTGCGCGTCTTCGGTTGCACTTGTCTTGTCCTGCGACCTCCTCACAAACGAACTAAATTATCTCCTAAATCTGCTATTTGTATTTTTCTAGGGTATAGCCTCGAGCATAAAGGGTATCGCTGCTATGATCCCAACACGAGACATCTTCGAATTTCTCGTGATGTGATTTTCTTTGAGCACCTTCCCTATTATGCCCAACCCGTACCAGCCACTGCAACATCACCATCCCACAATGTTGATCTTTCCTTTTTGAATGATTCATTTTCCCAAGAAAATTCTCTCTCTCCTATCACTTCTCCTGCAGATGACACTGAAGTACATGCACCTTGTGATAACCCCTCCATCGAAGCTCCAATCGACGATCCTCCGACATCCGTGCGTCGTTATCCTCTTCGAGAATGCCAGCCTAAAAGGTTCTTTGGTTGTATTACATCACATTCTCTTTCTCCACAATTTCATACCTTTCTTGCTACTATTCATACTCACCAGGAACCCCGAACGTACCGCCAAGCTGTTGCCATTCCTGAGTGGCAAGATGCTATGTCTGAAGAACTTAAGGCTCTTCATCACACTGGCACTTGGAAACTTGTTCCCCTTCGTCCAGAGAAGGTTCCAATCAGCTGTAAATGGATCTACAAAATTAAGATAAAGTCTGATGGCTCTATTGATCGCTATAAGGCTCGCTTAGTTGCTCGTGGTTTTACTCAAGAGTATGGCATTGATTACGATGAGACATTTGCTCCAGTTGCTAAAATGACATCTGTTCGCCTACTTATAGCTGTTGCTGCTTCTCGTGGATGGCCGTTGTATCAACAACTTGATGTTAAAAATGCCTTTTTACATGGTGATCTTCATGAAGAAGTTTACATGCAACCACCTCCTGGCCTTAATCACCCACCTGGCCATGTATGCTTACTTCGCAAGGCATTATATGGTCTTAAACAAGCTCCTCGCGCTTGGTTTGAGAAGTTCTCGGCTGCCGTTATTTTTGCAGGTTTTCATCAAAGTGAAAATGATCATGCGTTATTCATTCACTCTTCTGCTCATGGTATTAATGTTTTACTTCTTTATGATGATGATATGATCATCACTGGTGATGATCCCGATTTCATATAATTTATCAAGTCTTACTTTAACCGTCAATTTGAAATGAAAGATCTCGAGCCCCTCCGTTTATTTCCTAGGTATTGAATTAGCCTACGGTCCTAAAGGCTATTTTCTATCTCAACGAAAGTATACAGAAGATCTCATCCTTCGTGCCGGTCTTACTGACAATGACACAGTCAATACTCCGATGCAGCTCCATCAGAAACTAACTCCTATCATGGGTGAGCCGCTTCCAAATCCCACACGCTATCGAGAATTGGTTGGAGCTCTCGTTTATCTCACTATCTCTCGTCCAGATATTGCTTATACCGTCCACATAGTAAGCCAGTTTGTTCAAGAACCAACTTCTGTTCACTATGCTGCCGTTCTTCGCATTCTCCGTTATCTTCGAGGTACTATTAATCAAAGTCTTTTCTTTTCTTCCACCTCGAAACTTGAACTTCGAGCTTATTCTGATGCTGATTGGGCTGGGGACCATACTGATCGCCGATCTACCATGGGTTATTGCATTTTTCTTGGTGATTCTCTTATTTCATGGCGAGCAAATTAAGAAACAAAATATTGTCTCCAAATCCAGTGCCGAAGCTGAGTATCGTGCTATGTCTACTGCGGCTTCTGAGATTGTTTGGCTTCGTCGTCTTCTTAGTGATGTTGGCGTTACTTGTTCTACTCCAACACCTCTAAATTGTGACAACCAAAGTGCAATCAAGATTGCTAATAATCCAGTATTTCATGAACGCACTAAACATATTGAAATTGATTGTCATTTCGTTCGACATCATTATCTTAATGGCACACTTGCCTTGCCATTTGTATCATCTCGCCTCCAGCTTGCTGATTTTTTCACAAAGTCTCATAACACACAACAACATCAATTTCTTTTGTCCAAACTCTCGGTGTTTAACCTACCTTAAGTTTGCAGGGGAGTGTTACCATATATATTATTACTATATATATTATTTTTTTTGTTAGGATTGTAATATTTATATTACCATATATTTTACTTTCTTTACATGGTATACTAGCATATATATTTCTTTATTATTATGGTATATTCCCTTTCTTTACATGGTATGCTACTATATATATTGTTATGGTATATTACCATATTTTTTTTATATAACAGGATACAATCCTGTTCTTCTATGTAAAACTTTTTCCTTCTGGGTTTAAATGAATAATATATAAAAAAATTTCTAATTCTCTTGTTTCACTTTCATCATAAAATACGAAAATAAAGCTATGCTGCGTTTTTTTTTTTTTTTTTTTTTTTTTACACTTTTTATGTATGTTCTTATCTGAGAAGTATGAAAAAATAAAAATGTACACTCATAGAGAACCAATGAGTCTGGGCGATCCTAAGAATGCAAACAGGACGAATTCGGTGCGAAGCTTATCTCGTTAGTTTTGTCATTCAGATTCGAACATAATTTATTATTTTATTTTTTAGATTCTAATTCAGTTAAAATTCGTCATACGCTTTCGGCTGGTGATTGATTTTAATACCAAATATAACAATCCGATCCACTAACAATAATAACTCATTAGATCTAAATCACTGGTCCAAAATAATTAAATCGAATTTTTATTATTAATATCTACAGTTTCTTATATATCCAATCATAATTTTATTCCCATCTAATGTGAAATGATTAGAATGTCACAATTTTTTGTAGTGAGAATTGTATTTATCTATATTTTTAGTTCTCACTTATTAGTTCTCACTTATCATCCCATTTGAAGCACGTTGGGGCGGGAGCTCCACCTACATGAATCATTTTGCATCTCTCTCCATGCCTAGTGCATGCAGTAGACATATATTTAACAGGATATAAGTGAAAATCCTGATTTATTTAATTGAGCAATGCTATGTATACAATTAGGTTCCGTTTAGTTCAGATATAAATTTAAGAGGTATAAATTTTTTTATATTTGAGATAGCTTGTTATTCCGAAATAATCAAGTATAAAAGTTAAATTGCGTTTGATTCAAAACTTGTTATTCTCTGGAATAGAAAAAATTGTATTTAGTTAAAATTATGAAATAGTAGAGAATAGTGGAAAAAGATGATAGATTTTTTTTACCAAAATACTAATTTTGCCATTAACTTATATATATATAAATTAATTTTAATTATTATAAATTAATTAAAATGGTAATTTAATTGTAAATAATAAATTATATCTCACCTAAACAAAATAATTTTTTATATTTTATAGTATATTTTAGTAAATAATAATTAGGAAACAAAATAATTTTTTATATTTTATAGTATAGTTTAGTAAATAATAATTAGTAAATAATAATTAGTAAACAAAAATAATTACGTAACCGCAGATTACATAATTTCATGTTTAGTCTCAGATTGGAAGGTAATCTAATGTAAAAAAAAAAAAAAATTCCATTCGCTGCCCCTGAAATATGAACCCTATTTCAGGGGGAGTTGGAATATTTCTTAACGGGTTATCCCAGAATAATCCGTTAAGCAAGGATTATTTTAAACTTTTATCTATAGCCATTTTTTACTCCTGGCAAGAATAGTAGGATAAAGAGGGTTATTCGCCCTTTATCCCATAACAAAATAGAGCCTTATAATATAGATATAAGATTTACACCCTAGACTTTAAATGTATGATTAGGATTGGCACAAATCATTAATTTTAAAAGCTCAAGTTATTAAAAATATGCAACTAATTTACGTAAAATGTACATACATAATGTCAATGGGTTTCGATTATGACTCACTTAAACTAGTCTCTTGCCATTTCGAACATGACTCAGTCTAATCCAGCCTCTTGCCATTTCGAACGTGACTCAACTTAATATGATCTTCCACGGATCAGAATGCTGATTTATTTAAGCTAACAAGATATACACCCTATCTAGAGTGTACAGGTGGCAATTCCTATTTAATTAATTTGGTTGGCGAGAAGAATATTAATTTTATATTGAATACAAATTTGATATCTAATCTGTGTATTATGCATTAAGGTAGCGTTTGGTTCGGGGAATAGGAAAATTTTGTTATACCGGGGATAGATATAGATTCTGGTATTAGCAGGAATTGGTGTAAATTTGCGTTTGGTTGGTTTTATGAGTTATACCGGGATTAAAGAAAATTATATTTGGTAAATTATATAGGAATAAGGAGAATAAGATGAATAGGAAAAAATTGTGTTTGGTTGAGTATAGAGGAATAAGAAGAATTGATAGGGGATAATTATGTGTTTTGACTATTTTTCCCTTTAAAATAAAGTTTAAATGTGAGTAAAAATTTTAATTTTTAAATTTATATAAATTTTAAAAAATACATAATAAAAATTAAAGTTTAAGTGGGAGTAAAAATTTTAAATGAGAGTAAATAAAAATTAATTTTTAAATTTTAAGTGGGAGTAAAAATTTTAATTTTTAAATTTATATAAATTTTAAAAAATTTATAAAATAATTGTATAAATTTTATAAATTTAAAATTAATAATTTTTTTTACAAAACTGAAATAAAATAAAATTTTTACATTTATTAAAAAATAAGTTAAAAAAATAATATTTATTAAATAAAAAAATTTAAATTTTAAAATTTATAAATTTAAATATTTTTTAAAATTTAAAAATTCTAATTTAAAATTTTAAAAAAATTAATTTTTATTAGTGTATGAAACAAAAAAAAAAAAAAATGCCGTGGAGAGAGAGAGAGAGAGAGAGAGAAGGTGCAGAGAGGAAAGGATGGAATAGTGTGACAGTGTGCCTCGATCCCCGTGCCAATGCATGAATCTCAGGCAATTCCAGCTCGGGGTGGGAATCCGGATTCCCACCCCCATCCCCCTAAAACCGGAAAAGCAGGAATTTCAATTCCTGCTTTTCCGGTTCCCGTTTGGAAATAGATACGGGAATAAGGGGGATATTCCCCCTTATTCCCGTTACCAAACGGTGCCTAAGTATATGAGATATTAATTAAAATATTATTTTTTTTATCAGCTTAATCTTTTAGAAACATTACAGAATGTTCAATTGTTCATTTTCCATGTAAGGGCTTCATTTCATTTTCAATTTTGTTTAATGAAGAATACACTTGATAAACTTGATCTGATGATATATATATATTTGATTTGTTATAGCTTTTATATATATATATATATATATATATATATATATATATATATATATATATATATATATATATATATATATATATATATATATATATATATATATATATATAATTTAAGAAATTTTGTTAATTAGCTTAAGATTTTGAATTAGATTTGGGTCTTTAATTTTCGCAAGTAAACTTTCCAACAATATTCATTTTACATCTATCTATATATACAATATTCAACATCTTCGCAATTTACATATTTTTTTATCCATATTTTGTTTTCGAACCACCAAATATTGTCAAACTAATCAAGTGGAAATAAAATAAATACCAATTCGAATTAATGCATTAATTGATTTGACTAATAAATATTGATAGCTCTTGCTTTTGATAGTTAATTGGTGTTGTAGTTTAAACTTTGTAAAAAATATTATTTTCTGTTTATTAAAACAGAACGTTTCGAGTTCAAATCTTACTAAAATTTTTTAATCTTATTTAATTTAAGTCCAAGTCTCAGACTTACCCAAATATTTCGAGTCTAGATTTGATGGGCGAACGTTGGTACAAACAATATGAGTACTATTATCTTAAAGCTTAATCATATTATTTAACAGTTGTAACTTGTGCTTTAATTGGTGGTTTATATTGATAGAAGTTAATGAAATAACTAAACATAAAATAGAGGTATTTTAGAGCGTTGAGCTCAAATGCTATCAATAGTAAATGACTCTGTTGTCATTTATTTATTTTAGATGATAGAACTTTCAAATCGACAATTAACACTATTGAACATGATCTAAATTACTAAAAGTATTTTGAAAATAAATTTCAAATTTTTTCGACATCATTAATCTAATGATTAAATAGTTATAAAATTTATAATTTTACCGATAAAAATGAATCTTTTGCTAGTTTAACGGTATAAAGAAATCTAAATTAATTAAATTTTAATTAAAAAATTATTTAAATTATTTAAAGCAAGATCTATATTATTGATCTTGATTACAAGACTCCTATCATCACATTTTGAAGAATATTTATTTCCAGCTGTTTATTTTTATATCAACTTAATGAATAAGAAAAAAATATTTTAAAAATATTAAATTTAATTTTTAAATAATTTAAATAGTCGATATTATATTTAATAGTATGGGTTATCGTTTTGAAAGTTCTATTATAAAAATTAAATGAACGTCAACTAAGCCGATTTGCCTGACCTCCAAATTTAAAACCACGGTGCTTACCAACAAGGACCACGCAAGCTATTTTATGTCTCATAAATGGTTGCATAAAAGTTTATAATCTTTTAAAATTTTACCTTTTTTCTTCAATTACTTTATTTTATAAGTAGTTAACTTATTACTACCCTTCCTCTGCTACGAGAGATTGGAGATTCGATTCCTTCGTCCAAATATACAGATTATATTTTTAAAACTGTAACGATTCGATAAATTAATAATAATAATTAATTAAATTTAAATTATTAGTCCAAAATAATTAAGTTCAGTTATTATTATTAATATTTATATTTTTTATATATTCAATCATAATTTTATTTTTATTTAAAGTAAAATTATTAAAATATTATAAAAAATTAAATATTTAAAAGACGGTCCCAACGAAATTGAAAAAAAGTTGGTGGACTCTCACACAGAGACAAAAAGAGATGGCGCTCCAAATTCACCAATTTTAGATGTACAATATAAATTGCATTAATTTTCGAATTGCACTAACTTGTGGGTATAGCAAATGAACAGTTGTGGACATGTGCCAAATTTTGGCTTATAAAAAAGAGATTATATGTTAAATTTTCAAATGCTAAGTGTACGCTTCGTTTGGTTCGTGTATTAGAGAGAATTAGTAGTATCAGGAATAAGTATAAATTTAGGAATAAGTTAGGTATAATGTGAATTTATATTTGGTTGGATATTAGATTAGTACCAGGTATAAAAAAAATAATGTTTGGTAGTGATTAAAGAATAAGAGAAGAAGAGAGTTGACTTTTATGTTAAATGAAGAAAATATCCTTCCCTTTTTAGTTTTTTTTTAAAAAATTAAAGTTTCAAAATTGGTTCAAATTTTAATTTTTATAAAAAATTTAGGTGAGAGTAAAAAAAAGTTAATTTTAAAATTTTAAACGGGGCTAAAAATTTTAATTTTTAAATTTATAAAAATTTTAAAAAATTTATAAAAAAATTGTATAAATTTTAAAACTTAAAAATTAATAATTTATTTTTTACAAAAATAAAATAAAATAAAATTTTTAGATTTATTAAAAAATAAAATTAAAAAAATTAAAATTTATAAAATAAAAAATTTAAAATTTAAATATCTTTTAAAATTTTAAAATTTAAATTTTAAAAAAAAATAAAAAAATAAAAAAATTACCTCAAAGAGAGAGAAAAAAAAAAAAAAAAAAAAATGGACTGCCTTGTATGCCCCTTCCCAAGACTTGTTCGGTCTTGTTCAGGGGGAGGGGCGGAATGCCAATCCCGTCCCTATTCCGAATTGTCTCGGATTTATCCGAGACAATCCGTTAAAGGGGGAAACAAGAGTTTCCTCTTGTTCCCCGCTTATTCTAATTTTATTTGGATACAAAAAAAAATATATATCCCTTTGTATCCAAACCAAACGCTAGCTAAGAAACTTAAATGTGCTCTTTCTCACTTGCAATCAATATGGGACTACTTGAAAGTTGAAACTGATTTGTTATGCTCTAATAAATGCTTGAGAAATAAGTCAAATATGCTACTTATGTCTAGTTTGGCATTGAGTTACTATTTTATATTTTGCAAGATTCAAAAAATATAAAAATATTTTTTATTGTTCATCATTTAATAATAAGTAGTTACATACTTCTCGGGAGATAATTTTTTACTGTAATCTTATTACGTTGGAGGAGGTAATATTGAAAATATTTTTGAACTTTTCAAGCTTTCTTAAGTATAACATTATGTGCTTATGGTACTGCAATTTCAATTTAATTGTTTGGCTTGTCTGAAGAGAGTCGAGAGTTTGATTCTACTCGCGCATTTTGACTTTTCGAGGACCATGCTAGCTCAAAATATTAACTATTTATTTATAAATTAAAAATAAATTTAATTTTCTGTCACCTGATAATGATAAATTTAGAAGATTAATAGGATGAGTGTAGTTGCGGTCCACAATAAAGCTAATAATAAGAGGCCAAACAATAGACCTAATGTTTAGGTGGATTGAGTTCGGTCGAGATCCGTGGACACTGTATCTGCACACTTTAAGTGAATTGATTATATATTTTTAACCGTTCGAACTTTTGAAATTAATAATTAACGCCAACGATCCGATACAAAATACAACAATAAAAAAAAAATTAATAATTTTAGAACTAGTTTTGTCATTGACAGAACAAAAAAAAAAAGCTTAAATCATGATTAGATACAATATAGTTGTTTTGATAATATCAAATTTAGATTTGAAAATATCAATTAAAAAAAAACTATAATTTATAAAGCACTGATTAAATTTTTTTTTGTTATTTGTTTTTTCAAATTTAAAATTGAAACTATATTATTATATCTCAACTCAAGCCAATCAAAATTTTAATTCTAAAAATATATTTGTATAAAAAAAATTATAATAGAATTGCTAAATTTTAGAAACAAATTTGATCAGTAAGGACATGGGTATTACATTTTTAGAATTTTTGGGAGCACAGTATGGTCCACAGATGACGTGGTAGGTATGGTCTACGAAAGAATTTCTCCCAACCTTCCTACACCAGAGATATAAGCCGAGCATTTTGGCGGGAGACGGAGAACCCTCGGAGCTCGACCCAAGCTAAAAAAATGGCGGCGGAGGAAGGTGCCGGAACCCTAGGCGCGGCGGCGGCGGCGGCGGCGGAGGCGGCAGAGGAGTTCCTCGTGTGGAAGAAGAACGCCCCCTTCCTCTACGACCTCGTCGTCTCCCACGCCCTCGAGTGGCCTTCTCTCACCGTCCAATGGCTCCCCTCCTCCTCCTCCTCCTCCGGCACCGGCGCTGGCGGAGGCGGAGGCCCCCTCCGCCGCCGCTTCCTCCTCGGCACCCACACCTCCGACGAGGACCCCAACTCTCTCATGGTCGCCGAGGTCCAGCTCCCCCTCGCCCCTCCCAGCGGCGAAACCCTAATCCCAACGGTCACGATCGCACAATCCGTGCCCCACCAGGGGGAGGTGAACCGCGCGCGCTACATGCCGCAGAACCTCGCGGTGGTCGCCACGAAGACGTGCGGGCCCGAGGTGCACGTGTTCGACCTCGGCTGCGGCGGCGGCGGCCCGGTTGCTGTGCTCAAGGGGCACGAGACCGAGGGGTACGGGCTCTCCTGGAGTCCGTTCAGGGAGGGGTATCTGTTGAGCGGGTCCTACGATTCCAAGATCTGCTTGTGGGATTTGGGGGGTGGCGCGAACGGTGGGGCGGTTCTTGATGCCAAGAATGTGTTTGAGGTAATGCTTCTGAGAAGTTCCTTACAAAGTACACCTTGCAAATTTTTCTATTTTCATGGAAAAATATTCACTACTAATCTTCAGACGTTTTGATTTTGCTACCTTTTTTTTTCTTTTTTTAAGGTTGTTTAATGTATTTGATGACACTGTAGGGGTAAATTGGTGCATGCAGTATGCTTAATGGAGTTGATTTGAGTTTCTCATTTGATTCGTGTAACCCAAATTTTGTAATGGAAGAAGCCTTAATTGATTCAAATCAAACTAATTGAATCAAAATTTCTAGAGGCTAGTTAGTAAATGGGTCATAGTTTAGGTTACTTCTGACTCATTACCCCATACTCCTAAATTGAGCAATATGACTGCATCACAAGGAATTGCCAACTCAATTTTACAGGAATTTCCAAAAATAAAACTTTAGCAAGTCCCAGTAAAGGGCCCATTATTATATGATCTTGGCCAAATTGTACCCTGTTATTAATCCTGTTATTAATAATGAAGTAATGAATCTAATGGTTACACACGTTTTTGTTTTATATGCCTTTCATGTGTAGAAGAAGCAGTTCGAGACGGCATTATGTCAGTGCAACTTTGCAAGTAGTTGCTTGTATTTCCCTCAATTAGTCGCCTATTGTGGAACTGACCTTTTTTGTTGGAAGTTCAGTAAGAGCCAACTTTGTGCTGCCGATATTTGCATGTCAATAAATTTTGGCAAAACATGCTATTCCCAATATGAAATTGCAAAATGAATTGTAATAAGCTATAAGCTATTACGGCTGCGGTGTTTTGTGTCTCTTATATAATAAAACTAGGTATTTTCAGCTTTTTATTATGTTATTGTTGTACAGGCTCATGAGAATTTAGTTGAAGATGTGGCTTGGCATTTAAAGGATGGAAATATGTTTGGGTCAGTTGGAGATGACTATAAATTGATGGTTTGGGACTTGCGTTCCTCTACATCCAAACGGCCGCACCAATCTATCGTTGCTCATCTAAAAGAGGTCGACTAGCCTTCCACTAGAATTTTATCTATATATGCCGTCTTCTGTTACGAGCTATGATTATCTTGCTTTGCATGGCACATTTGTTTGTGCTACATGTATTACATTCTATCTCTTTTTGCTTCCTTTAGAACAAGTATCGTCTTTCTGGCTTACCTGAGTTGTGATATCCTTCATCTGTGTTCTTGTAAGTTGTAACTGTTTTGAAATATTTAGTATTTAGTTGTGCAAGTCACCAAGTAGGCAAGTACCTAAATCAGCTAGCTTTTTTCCTATCCATGGGTTAGCCCATGAATCCTGTAAATATGATTATCGATAAGCTACTGTTACTCCTTCCAGTTTGTGCAATATCTCGTGCTCACCAATTGATATAATTGTAATTTGCCAGGAGATATTCGCGGGCTCGTTGAGCATTCAAACCCAACTTATTGGTTCAATGCTCTAGGTTCTGTGTCCGAGAAGCTAAATACCTTAGACTAGTGTTGTAGAAAGAGGAGGCACAGGCAAATTTTGACAATGCTAGGGAGTACACTTGTATTACTTTAGAAGTTGATAAAAGAAATTCTCATCCGTTCATCCAGAATTGATAAGAGATAGCGATGGAAAGAGAGTCATAGGTCTATTCAAATTCTACCTTCATGGGTCCACAACTTTCTAGTATGTTTGCAGAGGTCTATCTTGAAACGAATCAAATCATTCATTTGCCCTTCTCGAGCAATGGGATTTACGTTATGTTTTTAACAAGGCACTGGCACATGTTCGTTTTTTTTTTTACGCTAAGGTATAATTGTTGTCTATATCCTCAAGTGCGACAGCTAGCAAGTTCTTCTAGTTCAAGGCTAAACAATTTTTTTGTGCAGTTGCAATAAATTTTGTGGAGATAGCATGTATGAAAACTTAAGAATCTTCATATAAGGTGCATATTATAATTAGAAACAGAAAGATTAGTTAGAGTTGGGCTTTAGGCTTAGTTGGCTATTTGTAGAGTTGCAATGCCAGTATAGTCATATGTCAAATATTAGTTATATAGTTAGACTTGACCCATGGTTGCTAGAAACCCTCTGCTTTTCTTTATATGCTTGCATTTCTCCTTTGTTCATGTTCATGAACAGAAAAGATGGTACTAATAGCTTTTCTTCTCCCAGGTCAACTCCATATCCTTCAGCCCATTTAATGAGTGGATCCTGGCGACAGCGTCTGCTGATACAACTATTAACCTATTTGACTTGCGAAAGCTAGCAACAAGTTTGCATACCTTTTCCGGCCACTCGTATGTGCTTTCCTTTTATTTTCTTGACAACATAGTCGAATAATTTTAGTCTACCTTTTTTTAAATTATCTTTTACCTCCAATTTTAAAATTTAATCTAACCTGCAAAAGTTTTTGCTTACTATGAGATTCTTTGGTTGTATCTCTCTTGTTAGAATGATGTCTATAATTTTTTTTTTAAAGACATCCATGTATGGTGTAAACCAAGGATTTAAGTATCCATCGGCACCGGCTGTATCCATCGTGTCGTATTGTGCCAACAAGATACCGGCACGATGCAACCCCCATACCGATGGCATAACTCAAAACCTTTTTTTTTTAAAAATTATTAAATAATTTTCTCAATAAGTTCAAAATATTTGATAAAAATACATAATAAACAATTAGAAAATTTTATTGCTAAAGAAAATAAATATTTCATGCCATTATGTGTCGGCACGCATATATATTTTGTGACCGGCATTCATCGGCACGGCCCGGCATGCACTGTGCCGTACCGGCAAGTTTTCGGCACGACCCTGTGCCACGGCACTTAAATCCTTGGTGTAAACCTAGATTTGATGACTAACGTACCTTTTAGTTCTCTTAGAAATGATGGTGAATGTAATGAAAACAAATATCGAAAGCAACATTTTTTAAGTACTTCCCTTGTGGGAGAAAGGCCAATTCAAATGCTTGAAGAAGCTGCGCGGTGGTTATGAAAACTTTGGCAGACTTCAAAGCATGAAGAAAGTGCGTACTATTTTCATTTGATATATTATCTTTTGGGATCTGATTACTTATGATTTGCATGGAACAAAACTTTGTTTATGCCATGCTTGGGTTCAGAGAATCAAATTTTAGAACTCAATGGCATTTCTTTTATTTGGTGAAGGTGATATATTAAGTTAATACATTCTTGCATTCTACTCTTTTCTTCTCACAGAATATTAGTATTTTAGATAGTATTCAATTGCTTATTAAAATCATATGGCCACATTTGAGATTGTCAATCTGATTTCAATTATTGGAATGTTGGTTTAAGAATTTCTGTGCCTATTGCTGTATAATATGATGCTTTTTATCGTATAATTCCAGGGAATCTTATTATGTGGTTTGGTGCTATTGGTTTCCTCTGTCTTTCACTGTTGTACTGAGAATCAATAATTGAACATGGTTTTACAGGGCGGAGGTGCTTCAGGTTGAGTGGAGCCCTAATCATGAAACTGTGTTAGCTTCTTCTAGTGCCGATAGAAGAGTGATGGTCTGGGACCTCTCCAGGTATACATTACTCCAACTAAATGCTTGTTGTTTTTTTTTTTTTTATTATTGCTAAAATTTATGAGTGTAAACTTTAGAGCAGAAAAATTCCCATCATTCAACAGGGATTTGCCTCTTTTACGCACAAGGGTGATTGATGGCTACATATAACGAAATGAACTCTTCTTTATAGTAGTACTAAGAGCGATGCATTTTGGTGTTGAAGATGGTAGGTGAGGTGAATGTTAAGAAATTTTAGTATCAGGCAACAGTTTTCCAAATGAAAGCACAGTAAATAGTAAATTAACTTTTATAAAAACTGTACTAAGCACGGCATTTTAGGGTTGCATTGGAAGTTGAAGTTGGTACTATTACATGGGATTTGCAGCTAAAGATCTTCTAGCCAGCTTGTTCTCTTCTCCACCAACTCCAACTATTAGATGCTCCATTTTCCTCTTAATTCGGCAGATAAAATGATCAAGTTTGGTGGCTTGTTAGGACGAATGAAAACACAATCCCAATCGCTGTATGTCGAGTGGGTCGAGAAAAGCGCTGATACGAAATGAAGTACCTTAGGACTGCAGCGTCGTTAGATAAAAAGCTTTCCCTAATGGCCTAGCAGAAGTCAATTGTGATATTCATGTAGTTTAACAATGCTTCATACACAGACATCTATGCATGCGTAAACATAATTTCGAAAACTATATAAATTTCAAAATAAAGATGCATATTTATGTAACAATCACACCCGACTAGACTTGTTGAGTTAGTAACAACAATTTTGGTATATCTCCTCCAGTATCTTATTCGAATCCACTTTTGTGTATGAGGTCCTGCGGTGTTTCTTTAAGAAAGGAAATGTCTGCCATTGTTCGACTACTGCCGTGACCAACTCACACCACATCTCTAATCTCGACTTGTTATCTGTATGTGTAACCCTTTCAGGATTGGAGATGAACAGTCAGAAGAAGATGCGGAGGATGGGCCGCCTGAGCTTCTGTTCGTTCATGGGGGCCACAGAGCCAACATCGCGGAATTCTCATGGAACCCCGACGAGCAATGGGTCATCGCCAGCGTGGCGGAGGACAATAGCCTCCAGATCTGGCAGATGGCGGAGAGCATATATCGCGAAGATCACAACATGCAGGATGGTGATGATTTATATGCTACCACTTAAAGCCTCTCTGTGCAATTTAGCTGTTCGGTTAACTCGAATGAGAAATTTAGATAGCATTGCGACATGCATGCTTAGGTAGAACTTACATTTTGTGTGCTTGGATCTTTCTCAGAGTTGATTTCATGCTCTCAGGTTAACTACTGTGAGCTAATGGATATTCTTCTTTGTGTAGTTTATTTTTGGGGAAAACTTAAGATACCTCGCAGTTTACTGAATTTTCACTTTGGCACTATATGGTTTTAACTGTGTTACTTAACTACCCTCTCGTTTTTATTTTCACTTTGGCACTATATGGTTTTTATTTTTCACTACACCCTCTCTGTTAACTTTTTTGTTCTTCGTTGGTGGAGTGACTCACAAATAAGAATAAAGAATATTAAGCCCTAAGGTGTCGTATGCCTTTTCTGTCGACCTTTGTGAGGCATCGTTGATGCACGCACGCCACACCACACCTGATAGGCGTTACGAACAAATTATCAGAGGGTACAATGAAAAATAAATATAAAAATATCAGAGTACTTAACTAATACAATTAAAATCATACGGTACTAGAGTAAATAGTGTGCTAAACCATTAGAGGTATCTAAAGTTTTCCCTTAGTTTTGACTTGTTTAAAGCTCTTAAATAGAATATGTACATTTATTTGTTGCACAATTTTTTCGTTTGTAATGTAGCTTCCAAAGCTAAGCAATCATTGAAGGTGATAACACTAGAGAACCATTGGCTTGGCTAAAGAACCTTTCATAAAAGCAGGTTAAATCACAAAAAACCTTTATAATTTGGTAATTAATATACATATGTGGTATAATAGTAATAATAATAATAATAATTATAGTAAAATACCAAATAAGAGTTAAGTTACTTTCATTCGATTTAAAAGAAAAGATTTACCAAAAATAGTTTGAAATTACTCACAAATCTACACCATGTCTTAGACTTAGACCCGACAAAAACCAACAGGCGGACCACCGTACCTGCAGGTCACGTGGGTGTGGATAAAGTTTATTCGTAAATTTTTTAATAGTTAACATTCTTATACATGGTTCTTGCTAACCGCGGACACGCACAGATATATATGCAGGGTTAGCTGCAGGACTGCATAGCATTTGTTGTTTTTGTTTTTTGCTTTTTTGTTTATGTACTTTCTAAACAATATATATATATATATATATATATATATATATATATATATATATATATATATATATACATATATATATATATATATATATATATGGGAAATGCTACTTGTACATTCCCAAGTGGGGGTGTACATCATACACTCCACCCATCCAAGGGTGGGTGAATTTCACCGGTCACTTCGAAGTGACCGGTAGACTAGT
Source organism: Tillandsia leiboldiana (assembly GCA_029204045.2). Lineage (NCBI taxonomy): Eukaryota > Viridiplantae > Streptophyta > Magnoliopsida > Poales > Bromeliaceae > Tillandsia > Tillandsia leiboldiana. Next base: position 3,120,870 of record CM055080.1, on the reverse strand, counting down.
CCCCACTCTTGGATGGGTATTATTGATCGATTTGGTCGGATATGTAGAAATCTTTCTCATTATTATAGTGGATCCTCCGAAAAACGGAGTTTGTATCGAATAAAGTATATACTTAGACTTTCGTGTGCTAGAACTTTGGCTCGTAAACATAAGAGTACGGTACGCTCTTTTTTTGCAGAGATTAGGTTCGGTATTATTAGAAGAATTTTTTACGGAAGAAGAACAAGTTCTTTCTTTGATCTTCCCTAAACCAACCCCTTTTTCTTTACATGGATCACGTCGAGAACGTATTTGGTATGACCGGTAGACTAGTCCCCACCCTTGAATGGGTGGGGTGTAGGATGTACACCCCACTTAGGGGTGTACAAGTAGCATTGTCCTATATATATATATATATATATATATATATATATATATATATATATATATATATATATATATATATATATATATATATATATATATATATGAACATTGCTATCTGTACATTTAATTTATATATATATATATATATATATATATATATATATATATATATATATATATAGTAGAGCTTATATATTTTTAAAAGTATAAGTTCATCAATATTTGTAAACTTTTTATTATTAGATTTGTATTGAGATTTGTAAAAGATGTGTGGTCAAGATGATAGTGGGCCCTTTGGGTTTAATAGGTGGTTCGAAAAATAGTAAAATCTAACAGGTAAAAATGATCAAAAGTGTTGATCTCAGAGTAGAAAACTTAATAGCACCAATAACTTGGTACTATTAATAGTATAGTAGCCGAACTCTCTCTCTCTCTCTCTCTCTCTCTCTCTCTCTATATATATATATATATATTTACATACATACATATACATACACACACACACAAACATATATATATATATATATATATATATATATATATAGAGAGAGAGAGAGAGAGAGAGTGAGAGAGAGAGAGAGAGTCCGGCTACTATTCTTGTACAAGCACCAAGCAATTGGTGTCACGCCCCGGGGGTCGAACTGCGACCCGGGCCCGCCAACAGATCCGCCGTCTGTACGGAAACTGCCGTACAGACGAAGCGTCTAACCTGCAAAAGAGATCTATAGCTAACAAGTATCAGAGCTGAAAGGAAGCTGAAACACTAAGCGGTGAAAAGTCCAAGTACACCAGTCCACTAGCACCCCCAACATAAGTACAAAAGTGGAAACTGAAAAGTACAAGAGACACTACACCGACACCACCGACTCGGGTAGGAGCTAGCCAGCCACGCGCATACCTCGGTCAGAAAGCTCCGAATGAGCCAAACCTGGAACGGTCGCCTCAGGAACACCTGTCATCACAGCGGGTGTGAGATCTACTGCAACAGTCAGATCTCAGTGGGCACCAAAGCTAACCCCACGGTACACCCACTCAGTCTGCTGGAGACAAAAACACAAAAAGATAGATAGATAGATAGATAGATAGATAGATAACTGGAAATGAATCTATCGCTACATGTCTCAATGCAATGCTGGAAGTAAGTTCTCAGTCTCTCTCACGGGAGGCCTGGAAACTACGAACGTCTGCGCCCCCTACAGCCCTTATCAAACAAGAACATGCTGTAGGCTTAGGCGCCCATAGTTTCCGCCCCCGCACTGGGACTGCTAGAACTCTACAAGACACTAGAAGGCCACCTCAATCCCTTCTAGTAACCACCTGGTGACTCGGCCAGGGCATAACTATCTATCTGGTAACTCAGCCAGTGATATCTACACATCTAGTAACTCAGCCAGTGACTCGGCCAGGGCATAACTATCTATCTGGTAACTCTGCCAGTGGTATCTACTCATCTGGTAACTCAGCCAGTGATTTATACCCATCTGGTAACTCTGCCAGTGGTATCTACTCATCTGGTAACTCAGCCAGTGATCTATACCCCTCTGGTAACTCTGCCAGTGGTATCTACTCATCTGGTAACTCAGCCAGTGATTTATACCCATCTGGTAACTCTGCCAGTGGTATCTACTCATCTGGTAACTCAGCCAGTGATCTATACCCCTCTGGTAACTCTGCCAGTGGTATCTACTCATCTGGTAACTCAGCCAGTGATTTATACCCATCTGGTAACTCTGCCAGTGGTATCTACTCATCTGGTAACTCAGCCAGTGATCTATACCCCTCTGGTAACTCTGCCAGTGGTATCTACTCATCTGGTAACTCAGCCAGTGATTTATACCCATCTGGTAACTCTGCCAGTACAACTCGTATACTCTAACTATGCGACTAACACTCGTGTCCAAGTCGGAAACGACAACCCTCGACTTGCACGACTGTTCCGCAAATACCTGATAGTAAGGATACGATACCTTTGCATTCGGAAGCATAAAAGGGCAATCCGTAGTTCTTTGGGAGAAACCAACCCACCTGCGATCCATCCGCGAAAACCGTGCGCCAAACGGAGGTCCCGATGCGATCCCGCAGCTCCACGCGGCAAAACACGCGCCCCTGGCCACGTGAGAAGCTAACACTATGCCACAACTGCGAGATAAGAAGAGGGACCGGGATCAGAAAAACATGCGGCTAAAACCGCGCTCACAAAGGCGAAAGAAACCCATCCGGCGACGAGAAACGCCGCGCGTTGCGTGGAAAACCCATCGCGCACACACGCCGCGGCGCGTCGCCGAGTCGCAGCCTGCGCGGCCAATGCGGCGCAGCTGCACGGCCCCCAAAACCCAGCCGCGCGGCGCTGGCCCAGCCGCCCGCGCGGCGTCCAGCAAGCCCGCGCGGCACCAGGCCGCCCGCGCGGGGCCCCTGCAGGGCCGCGCGCCCACGGGCGCAGCATGCAGGCCCGCGCGGCACAAGGCCGCCCGCGCGGGGCCCCTGCAGGGCCGCGCGCCCACGGGCGCGGCCTGCAGGCCCGCGCGGCACAAGGCCGCCCGCGCGGGGCCCCTGCAGCGCCGCGCGCCCAAGGGCGCGGCCTGCAGGCCCGCGCGGCACAGGGCCGCCCGCGCGGGGCCCCTGCAGGGCCGCGCCGCCCAAGGGCGCGGCCTGCAGGCCCGCGCGGCGCAGGGCGCCCGCGCGGGGCCCCTGCAGCGCCGCGCGCCCAAGGGCGCGGCCTGCAGGCCCGCGCGGCGCAGGGCGCCCGCGCGGGGCCCCTGCAGGGCCGCGCGCCCAAGGGCGCGGCCTGCAGGCCCGCGCGGCACAAGGCCGCCCGCGCGGGGCCCCTGCAGCGCCGCGCGCCCAAGGGCGCGGCCTGCAGGCCCGCGCGGCGCAGGGCCGCCCGCGCGGGGCCCCTGCAGGGCCGCGCGCCCAAGGGCGCGGCCTGCAGGCCCGCGCGGCACAAGGCCGCCCGCGCGGGGCCCCTGCACGCGCCGCGCGCCCAAGGGCGCGGCCTGCAGGCCCGCGCGGCGCAGGGCCGCCCGCGCGGGGCCCCCGCAGGGCCGCGCGCCCACGGGCGCGGCCCGCGGGCCCGCGCGGCACAGGGCCGCCCGCGCGGGGGCCCCCTGCAGGGCCGCGCGCCCACGGGCGCGGCCGCGGGCCCGCGCGGCACAGGGCCGCCCGCGCGGGGCCCCCTGCAGGGCCGCGCGCCCACGGGCGCGGCCCGCGGGCCCGCGCGGCACAGGGCCGCCCGCGCGGGGCCCCCTGCAGGGCCGCGCGCCCACGGGCGCGGCCCGCAGCACCTTGCAGTGCCGCGCGCACAGCGCGCGGCCTGCAAGGTCGCGCGGCACAGGGGTTGCCCGCGCGGCACCCCTGCAGTGCCGCGCGCCCAGCGCGCGGCCTGCAGGGCCGCGCGGCCCCAAGGCCGCCCGCGCGGCACCTTACAGTGCCGCGCGCCACCGCGCGGCCTGCAAGGCCGCGCGGCACAGGGGCTGCCCGCGCGGCACCCCTGCAGGGCCGCGCGCCCCGCGCGGCCCGCCAGGCCGCGCGGCACAGGGGATGCCCGCGCGGCACCCCTGCAGTGCCGCGCGCCCAGCGCGCAGCCTGCAGGGCCGCGCGGCACCATGCCGCCCCTGTGCAGCCCGGCGCCCTGCTGTCCCACTTTGGCAGCAGGGCGCAGCTGCGCGCGGCGCCCAAGCGCCTCCCCCGGCCACGCGCCGGACGACTAGCCGCAAGGCTCCGGCCACCGGGGAGAAGAAAAGAGTGAAAAGAAAGAAATAAAATAAAATAAACCAACCTCCTCGCGGCACGCCGGTCCTCGTTCGGCTCTCGTCCACGCTCGGAGAAGAAAAACGCCCAAGAGTTGTTTCCTTCAAACCCATCCTCTTCTTCTTCTTCTTCCCTTTCCTTTTCTTCTTTCTTTCTCTTTTTCCTTTCCTACAGAGGTGGAGGGGAGGGGTTTTTATAAAGCAACAGCTTTATATAAATTAATTAACTTAATTAATTTAATTCCAAAACCCAACTCCAACTCACTTTTGGTCTTCGGGCTCTCCGCCGCTGCCCGGAACCCCCCGAGCTCCGCTGTAATTCCAAAGTACACGCGCTCACAGCTTTTTCTCTTCAAAAAGCTCAACCGTTGAGTCGGGGTGCTCAAATCAAATACCGGCTCCAAAAATGCCAGTTCCGACTCACTTTTTGCCTCCGGGTCCTCCGCGTCAGTCCGGAACCTCCCGAACCTCGCTGTAAATCAAAAGTACGCGTGTCCACAGCTTTTTCTCCTCAAAAAGCTCGACCGTTGAGTCGGGGTACTCAAATCAAATACCGGCTCCAAAAATGCCAGTTCCGACTCACTTTTTGCCTCCGGGTCCTCCGCGTCAGTCCGGAACCTCCCGAACCTCGCTGTAAAACAAAAGTACACCTGCTCCAAGTGTTTCCCAATTTTCTGCAACCCATAGCGGTGTCGGAGCTTCCCGAACCAGTCTCCTAACGCGTACAAAGCCCGAAACAAACAGAGGCCTCCGCGGGGATCCAAATCAACCCGAACTCCTCTGAAAACACAAGTGGGACACATCCAAGGCAAATTCCTCCGCACCGCACCATCCTGCAAGGTCGGTGCGTCATCCAAAACCCGGTGTTCTACACTCTCCCCCCCTTAAAAGGGTTTCGTCCTCGAAATCCAACAAAATCCATACCTAGGAGGGTAAATCAAAAACAAAAGGGATAGAAGATCCTCAGATTGCCCAAGGCTCTCAAGTGGTCACTCCCATTCCTCATGCTGACAACACTGAACCTTCCCCAAAGGTATGATTCGACTGCAAAATTCTTTGGTTTCACCAACAAGAATCGCATCGGTCGATGAGGATAACGCAGTCCTCGTCCATCACCAAGGAAGGGAAAGCAAAACAAAACTTTCGGGGTTCAAATAGGCCTCATCCAGCCTGATCACAGCTCGAGGATCCACAACTCGCATAACTCGTTTCTATATAAAACTCTCAGGCTGGAAGTTTCCCTCGATTCGAGAACTCAAAAAAAAACCGAAGTTCAAGCCTCCTTAAGGCAAAACTCCCCAGCTGCTTCATGGCCACCAAAGCTCCAGTTCCACAAAACATGGATCACCTCCCCTTGACAGGGGAAAACTTCAACCTCGAGAACCTTCTCTCGATTCTGGCACTCAATTCCCAGGGTTACACAGCTCGCCTAAACAGGGCATACTGAACAAAATGTCCTCGCCGGGATAAAGCAATCATACATCCTTGCAAAATCTATCACCGGCGTTACCTCAACCTGACCTCCTGAGTGTCCATGCACTTTAGGTTCGAGGGTTCTGAACAATCCCATGACCTCTCTATCACGGCAATATCCGGATCAAAGCTGGTATCCTCCTCAGCTTTGCCTCAATACACCTCATATCCTCTGTCCCTCAAGCGGCAAAAATACAAGGCCCAAACACAAAATCCTCGATGTCGAAGTGCAACTCTCAAAGCTTGGCAACCAACTTCTTCCTCCTTAGAAGTTGTAGCACTAACCTCAAGAGCCCCTCAAGCTCCAAGTCGCTTCGGAGGTAAGCAAAAACCCACGACGGTATCACCACCCACCCGTCCAGTGAAACAGGGAAAAACACAGCTCTCAAATCAGTAGGGCATTAGTCAAACCACTTGACCACGCAAACCGCTCAAACTGCCCTACTGGTTCCGGATCAGTATCCAGGCACAGCCCTTGGCTGTAAGGTTCCATAAAGATATCAATCACTCGAAGGCATCTGCCCAAGCACAAGATGAGACTAATCAAGTTCGAACCTTACAAGAACTCACACGGTTGTGTACCCACAACGTGACATCACCACGGTGTAACAACCGCCAGGATCCTCACTGTCGTATTCCCACGACGAGGCACTAGGTCTCAGAGACCTCTCGATCCGTCAAATCTCGCAGCTGCGCTCACAGCTCTCCCTGTCTCACGGTTGATACTCCACGAGGTGCTGTCGAAGTTGGCGCGGTTACCAAACCACGTCAATGACTGTCTCGTTCTCGGTCCCAATCAAGTAATTACCTGGTAACTCGGCCAGGGGCATCAACCACCTGGTAACTCGGCCAGGGGCAAGTAACCTCCTGGTAACTCAGCCAGGGGCAGGTAACCTCCTGGTAACTCAGCCAGGGCATCAAATATCTCATCGCATGCTATAAAATATACACTCCTCCTGACCAGGTCTACGGAGGGTCAATGTCTTCTCTTTCGACAATCCATGATAGCGTAAATTGGGACGACCGATTCCTATCCAACCTCGTATCAACACCCCAGCTCTGATGTAGGACTAACATCTCGATGATCAATCCAAGGTCCTAGTTGCACTGGCAGGACTGGCAGCACTCATCCACGTGCTTCACGTGATCAGAAAATCGATCCAAACGTGCAAAACCATCAGTCCTGGCACTGGCCCACACGAAGGTACCCCCGCTTTACCGAAACGCACACACGGCGTTGGCATTAAGCAAGCTCTAACCCGACGGCCACACCAGGTGAAACGCGATCCTCAACCCTGACGAAGAATGCGGCCCATGCAGCAGGGAAACTCACATCCTGGCACTGCTGCTGAAGCGAGCACTGTCGAGAACCTCCTGGTCTCTGTCTCCTCTGAGACCCCTGATCCAGAGGGTGGAATCACGGCAACCTCGAATCCCGCGACTATCGCAAAATCGGCAATGCCGGAGCTCTCACTCCGACGCTGATCCCCCGCTCACCGTCTCCCTCGGACGGAAACACTGATCCTCGGTCAATCCATCGCGTATGCACGCTCACTGCATCCAAGGTCGGCAACCGCCGAAAATGCACAAAGAGATAGTCATCTTGAGGCGGTTCCCACTCGAACACAACCAACCTCTAAGCCTCATCCTGGACGACCAGGGATACACCGCTCAACTGTCACAGAAACTCACCCCAGAACATCAACTGCGCTCCCGATGGTCCAACAAGACGAATCCGACGCCACCAGCTCTCTTGGCGTCCCAAAGAAAAGTACATAACCAAGCGCCCTGATGCTTATCCTGGATGAACAAATCCTCGAACAAATCTTCCATAACAGCGTTCCAGTTCTCGGCCTCTCACGGCTCCAACTCGGTCCCGAAATCTTCAAGGGATAGAACTGGATGCGGTACACAACCTATCAGTAACCTCTCGCTGCTTCCGCACCATCAATGGTGCGATCCCGAAACAGAAATCGACAAAGTCGCGGCCGGAGGTACTACCGACGATACTCCGGGCGATGCTCTCGGTCCAAGCATGTGCACCAAGCATGTGCATCCCACGCTCCATGCTCTCTCTTCCTGGCGCCGTAACGCCTCAAATACCAGGACTGCTAGGGCCTGGATCACTCAAGCCTCTCTCGGTTCCATCCATTTAGCTTTCCGCTATACGAGCCCCTCATCCCGGGTCCAACACGCCCTCGCCGCTGCACGGCGTCTCGGAAGCATCCAAAAACCACTGCAACAGAAAAACATTAGGACCAAGACTTTCTTGACCCCAAACAAACGAAAGTCTAAACATGTTAACCTTTCTAAAGCATTATGTTGTCTGCAGCCAACACAATCACCTTTAGAGAAAAACATGCGAGGTCACTCACCCCAATTCTCTGGGGGAGGTACACCCTCAGACAAGACTCTCGCTAAGGTCACAACTCACACGACAGTCTTCCCACTGTCCAGCCAAAAGCCTAGGGTCTCTAAGTCCCCAACGACCTATAATCCTAGGCTCTGATACCACCTAATCTGTCACGCCCCGGGGGTCGAACTGCGACCCGGGCCCGCCAACAGATCCGCCGTCTGTACGGAAACTGCCGTACAGACGAAGCGTCTAACCTGCAAAAGAGATCTATAGCTAACAAGTATCAGAGCTGAAAGGAAGCTGAAACACTAAGCGGTGAAAAGTCCAAGTACACCAGTCCACTAGCACCCCCAACATAAGTACAAAAGTGGAAACTGAAAAGTACAAGAGACACTACACCGACACCACCGACTCGGGTAGGAGCTAGCCAGCCACGCGCATACCTCGGTCAGAAAGCTCCGAATGAGCCAAACCTGGAACGGTCGCCTCAGGAACACCTGTCATCACAGCGGGTGTGAGATCTACTGCAACAGTCAGATCTCAGTGGGCACCAAAGCTAACCCCACGGTACACCCACTCAGTCTGCTGGAGACAAAAACACAAAAAGATAGATAGATAGATAGATAGATAGATAGATAACTGGAAATGAATCTATCGCTACATGTCTCAATGCAATGCTGGAAGTAAGTTCTCAGTCTCTCTCACGGGAGGCCTGGAAACTACGAACGTCTGCGCCCCCTACAGCCCTTATCAAACAAGAACATGCTGTAGGCTTAGGCGCCCATAGTTTCCGCCCCCGCACTGGGACTGCTAGAACTCTACAAGACACTAGAAGGCCACCTCAATCCCTTCTAGTAACCACCTGGTGACTCGGCCAGGGCATAACTATCTATCTGGTAACTCAGCCAGTGATATCTACACATCTGGTAACTCAGCCAGTGACTCGGCCAGGGCATAACTATCTATCTGGTAACTCTGCCAGTGGTATCTACTCATCTGGTAACTCAGCCAGTGATTTATACCCATCTGGTAACTCTGCCAGTGGTATCTACTCATCTGGTAACTCAGCCAGTGATCTATACCCCTCTGGTAACTCTGCCAGTGGTATCTACTCATCTGGTAACTCAGCCAGTGATTTATACCCATCTGGTAACTCTGCCAGTGGTATCTACTCATCTGGTAACTCAGCCAGTGATCTATACCCCTCTGGTAACTCTGCCAGTGGTATCTACTCATCTGGTAACTCAGCCAGTGATTTATACCCATCTGGTAACTCTGCCAGTGGTATCTACTCATCTGGTAACTCAGCCAGTGATCTATACCCCTCTGGTAACTCTGCCAGTGGTATCTACTCATCTGGTAACTCAGCCAGTGATTTATACCCATCTGGTAACTCTGCCAGTACAACTCGTATACTCTAACTATGCGACTAACACTCGTGTCCAAGTCGGAAACGACAACCCTCGACTTGCACGACTGTTCCGCAAATACCTGATAGTAAGGATACGATACCTTTGCATTCGGAAGCATAAAAGGGCAATCCGTAGTTCTTTGGGAGAAACCAACCCACCTGCGATCCATCCGCGAAAACCGTGCGCCAAACGGAGGTCCCGATGCGATCCCGCAGCTCCACGCGGCAAAACACGCGCCCCTGGCCACGTGAGAAGCTAACACTATGCCACAACTGCGAGATAAGAAGAGGGACCGGGATCAGAAAAACATGCGGCTAAAACCGCGCTCACAAAGGCGAAAGAAACCCATCCGGCGACGAGAAACGCCGCGCGTTGCGCGGAAAACCCATCGCGCACACACGCCGCGGCGCGTCGCCGAGTCGCAGCCTGCGCGGCCAATGCGGCGCAGCTGCACGGCCCCCAAAACCCAGCCGCGCGGCGCTGGCCCAGCCGCCCGCGCGGCGTCCAGCAAGCCCGCGCGGCACCAGGCCGCCCGCGCGGGGCCCCTGCAGGGCCGCGCGCCCACGGGCGCAGCATGCAGGCCCGCGCGGCACAAGGCCGCCCGCGCGGGGCCCCTGCAGGGCCGCGCGCCCACGGGCGCGGCCTGCAGGCCCGCGCGGCACAAGGCCGCCCGCGCGGGGCCCCTGCAGCGCCGCGCGCCCAAGGCGCGGCCTGCAGGCCCGCGCGGCACAGGGCCGCCCGCGCGGGGCCCCTGCAGGGCCGCGCCGCCCAAGGGCGCGGCCTGCAGGCCCGCGCGGCGCAGGGCCGCCCGCGCGGGGCCCCTGCAGCGCCGCGCGCCCAAGGGCGCGGCCTGCAGGCCCGCGCGGCGCAGGGCCGCCCGCGCGGGGCCCCTGCAGGGCCGCGCGCCCAAGGGCGCGGCCTGCAGGCCCGCGCGGCACAAGGCCGCCCGCGCGGGGCCCCTGCAGCGCCGCGCGCCCAAGGGCGCGGCCTGCAGGCCCGCGCGGCGCAGGGCCGCCCGCGCGGGGCCCCTGCAGGGCCGCGCGCCCAAGGGCGCGGCCTGCAGGCCCGCGCGGCACAAGGCCGCCCGCGCGGGGCCCCTGCAGCGCCGCGCGCCCAAGGGCGCGGCCTGCAGGCCCGCGCGGCGCAGGGCCGCCCGCGCGGGGCCCCCGCAGGGCCCGCGCGCCCACGGGCGCGGCCCGCGGGCCCGCGCGGCACAGGGCCGCCCGCGCGGGGCCCCCTGCAGGGCCGCGCGCCCACGGGCGCGGCCCGCGGGCCCGCGCGGCACAGGGCCGCCCGCGCGGGGCCCCCTGCAGGGCCGCGCGCCCACGGGCGCGGCCCGCGGGCCCGCGCGGCACAGGGCCGCCCGCGCGGGGCCCCCTGCAGGGCCGCGCGCCCACGGGCGCGGCCCGCAGCACCTTGCAGTGCCGCGCGCACAGCGCGCGGCCTGCAAGGTCGCGCGGCACAGGGGTTGCCCGCGCGGCACCCCTGCAGTGCCGCGCGCCCAGCGCGCGGCCTGCAGGGCCGCGCGGCCCCAAGGCCGCCCGCGCGGCACCTTACAGTGCCGCGCGCCCCGCGCGGCCTGCAAGGCCGCGCGGCACAGGGGCTGCCCGCGCGGCACCCCTGCAGGGCCGCGCGCCCCGCGCGGCCCGCCAGGCCGCGCGGCACAGGGGATGCCCGCGCGGCACCCCTGCAGTGCCGCGCGCCCAGCGCGCAGCCTGCAGGGCCGCGCGGCACCATGCCGCCCCTGTGCAGCCCGGCGCCCTGCTGTCCCACTTTGGCAGCAGGGCGCAGCTGCGCGCGGCGCCCAAGCGCCTCCCCCGGCCACGCGCCGGACGACTAGCCGCAAGGCTCCGGCCACCGGGGAGAAGAAAAGAGTGAAAAGAAAGAAATAAAATAAAATAAACCAACCTCCTCGCGGCACGCCGGTCCTCGTTCGGCTCTCGTCCACGCTCGGAGAAGAAAAACGCCCAAGAGTTGTTTCCTTCAAACCCATCCTCTTCTTCTTCTTCTTCCCTTTCCTTTTCTTCTTTCTTTCTCTTTTTCCTTTCCTACAGAGGTGGAGGGGAGGGGTTTTTATAAAGCAACAGCTTTATATAAATTAATTAACTTAATTAATTTAATTCCAAAACCCAACTCCAACTCACTTTTGGTCTTCGGGCTCTCCGCAGCTGCCCGGAACCCCCCGAGCTCCGCTGTAATTCCAAAGTACACGCGCTCACAGCTTTTTCTCTTCAAAAAGCTCAACCGTTGAGTCGGGGTGCTCAAATCAAATACCGGCTCCAAAAATGCCAGTTCCGACTCACTTTTTGCCTCCGGGTCCTCCGCGTCAGTCCGGAACCTCCCGAACCTCGCTGTAAATCAAAAGTACGCGTGTCCACAGCTTTTTCTCCTCAAAAAGCTCGACCGTTGAGTCGGGGTACTCAAATCAAATACCGGCTCCAAAAATGCCAGTTCCGACTCACTTTTTGCCTCCGGGTCCTCCGCGTCAGTCCGGAACCTCCCGAACCTCGCTGTAAAACAAAAGTACACCTGCTCCAAGTGTTTCCCAATTTTCTGCAACCCATAGCGGTGTCGGAGCTTCCCGAACCAGTCTCCTAACGCGTACAAAGCCCGAAACAAACAGAGGCCTCCGCGGGGATCCAAATCAACCCGAACTCCTCTGAAAACACAAGTGGGACACATCCAAGGCAAATTCCTCCGCACCGCACCATCCTGCAAGGTCGGTGCGTCATCCAAAACCCGGTGTTCTACAATTGGTGTTTGTAAGTTTTCTATCGTTAGATCTACCTCTTTGACTAATTTCATCCCTTAGATCATTTTATTCCACCAACCACTCATTTAACCCAAGGGGCCTACTATCATCCTAACGACACGTTTTTTCATCCAAGAGCTAAAAACCTACAAATACTAATAACTTGGTACTTTTAAAAGTATACGAGCTCAATTATATATATATAAAGTCTGGCTACTATACTTTTAAAAGCACTAAGCAATTGATGTTTGTATGTTTTCTACATTTAGATCAATCCCTTTGACTAATTTCACCCCTTAAATTATATTATTATACCAACCACCCGCTAAACCCAAGGGACCCACTATCATCCTAACCGCACATCTTTTGTTACTTTTAAAAGAATACAAGCTCAATTATATATATATAGTTCCGCTGCTGTGCTTTTAAAAGGACCAAGCACTTGGTGCTTGTAAGTTTTCTACCGTTAGATCTAACCCTTTGACTAATTCCACCACTTAGATTATACTATTCCACCAACCACCCACTAAATCCTAGGGGATCACTATCATCTTAACCGCACATTCTTACATTCAAAAGCTAAAAACTCACAAGCACCAATGACTTTGTGTTTTTACAAGCATATGAGCTCAATTCTCTCTCTCACTCTCTCTCTCTCACTCTCTCTCTCTATATTGTGGTGTCCCGTTTTTCCCGTGTGGCTTGACCGTGTGGTTGGCGGCGAGAAAACACATATTTTTGGTGTATCGAATGCGTTGCGTGTCAAACGGACGCCAAACACGGACTTAGCGCGTGAAAACAGTCAAAATTGAATATTTTCGGGCATTAATGGGCTAACGGGCTCATTTCAGTCGCAGGCCGGCTCACGGTCCACACGCGTGCACCGGGTGCAGCGAACTCGCGCGGCTGCCACGAGGCGAGTTTGGATTGGTCGAGCTCGGTCGTTGGCGCGGGCGTGGAGCACGCGGGTGGCGCCACGTGGCCGAGCCTCATTGGGCGCGGCGACCGAAGCGTTGACGGGCGGGGGAAGCAGCGTGGGTGCACGTGGGTGGCGTCCACGCGACGGCGCCGCGTTGGGCGTGACGGCCCAGGGCGCCAGGCGTCTGGGGATGCGGGCGGCACTAGCGCAGGGGCGCGTGGGCGCGGCCACGTGGAGGGGCCCCGTTGGTCCGACTCCGCGCGACGCGGCACGCGACGCTGCGCACGCTGACCCGGGGAGCGCCTGTACCGCCACGTGGCGGCCTCCGTATGGTCGCGCGGGGGAGTGGGCGCACGTAGCGCCCACTGTAGCTTGCCCGAGGGTGTTTCGGGCGCCCGAATGTGGGAATCGGGCGCCCGAATCTTAACGTTTTGGGCTATATAAATTCCAAAACGTCCCATTTTTCCTTCTTTTTCTCTTTTGCTCCATTCGTGGGTGCTTGGGGGAGGAAGAGAGGGCGCGTGGGAGTCATCGTGAGGTGCCGCAAGCGTGACGTTTGTGCCGTGGAGCGCGAGGTGTTCCAAGGAGTCGGGCGGACATGCGTGTGCCAGTTTGACGGCGCGCCGGCGTTAAGGTAGGTTTCGCCTCGTGTTTTGCTGTGTTTTTCGGCGCAGTTCTTAGATTTTGCTTTTGGGGTTTTTGTTTTCGAACTCTGTGCCCTGATTCTTGTCAGGGACCGTTGTTGTAGGTGCCGTTTGCCGCGCAGATTTACCGTCGAATTTTTCGGGGTGTACCGTTCGCGCGTGGCGGGCGTCGTTGCGCTTTCTATTTTGAAAGAGAGCGTGTTGCTGCAGAAGCCGAATTGCAAGTGTCTACAAGTAATTGGCGACAACGAGGTAGGTTGGTTTGATTTCTTCCAAAACTGCGGACTTCCTATTAATTCTAGTATGATAGGTCTCAGCATGCTAGTATAGGTGCTATTATTGTTGTATCGTGTTATTGATAGAGTTGTGGACTTTGACTAGCACCCTGACATATGTTTGCTTGTATTTAATTAGACCGCTAGAAAACTCTCACTTGGGCTAGATTGTTTTATGTTCTAGTTTTCACCCCTTGCATTCCTATTTATGGACATAGAGCTTTTCCTCGCCCGGGTAGGGGCCGAGTGGTCGGGATAGTGTGGGATGCATGTTGCACTCGTGCCTGGGGGCCGAGTGGAGTCTTGTAGCTGTGGCTAGTGTTGGGAGTCGTTTGGGTAAACGGTGGTCCCGGGTTGTCGAGTATTCTCAGACCAGTGTTGTTGGAATTGTGCTCGGAGTAGTGTTGAGCTGGTGATAGCAGGACCTTGAACCCAGACTGTTTTGGACACACACATGATTTCAGTAAACCAATGTTTTCCTTAATAATTTCGAAGGATCGACGGAGCCTGCTATCGTCTGATTTAGGTGAAGGCATTAGCCCTTCGGGGTTTGGGAATAAAACTTATTTTAACTGATTTTCTTAAAAGAACTAAAATTCACTAAAATGGGTTTTCCCAAATCAAAATATCTTCTAGTAATAAATATCATCTTTTCCTATAAACTTCCTCACCCGAGAGGGTTCGAGTGATCTGGGTTCTAAGGGTTGTTTTCACATTTGGGTCGAAAGTTACGAGAAGCTGTATCTAGAACATGTTCTTGTTTGATTGGGTTCTAGGTGTTAATCTTTCGGAACTTTCGGACCCTGATTGGTTCCCTCCGGATGCTTTACCCGAGGGAGCTGATTTTCCCCGAACTGTAAGGTGTCGAGAACTTCGTGTCATGCCCCGGGGGTTTAATTAAGTGGAAAAATATGTATTATTATTTTTTTTGAAACATTTCTACCCTCCGGCACGTGCCCAGACCCGCCACACATACAAAGTTACTCCACAAACGGACAGAGTCTCCTTCGTATATGTACGACGTCACAATCACAATTTATAATTTAACCACACCAGTCAAGGAGATAAAAGGAGGAAAACAATAACATGCACCATATCCGGTAAGGCCACCACATTTTGAAAGGATAAATTCACGGGTTTGTAAAACGGTGTCCACTCGACACCCAATTTTAAAATCGTTTTCGCAATCTCTTTTCATGATTGGAAAATTGGCCATACCAGCAAGTAATAAGAAAAACCGTTCACCCACACGGGCATAAAACATTCCCAACATCCACATTATCCACAAAATGAACATACGCACATAGACTAGCTAACCGAAAGAATCAAAAGCTTAAAGGAAAAGAGTCACTAGCCACATAACGAGGCTAAAGTCCTCTAGTCGCAGTCTCACCGTCGTCTCTGATCCGACCCCCCCGACCGAACCTGTCACAGTGTGGGAAGCCAGTGACCAAAAAGAGTAGGAGGTAAATATAAAATGTGTAAGATGCTATAACAACTGAGAATAAAGCAAACCGAAAGATCAGAGCATCCTCCCTCCCCCCTCCCCCCTCATGCAGTCAAACGTAACCCCCTGTAAAATCCACCTGAGCACCTGCCTCAGAAAAACGATCCGCTCTGAGCACCTACCTCAGAAATACGATCCGCTCTGAGCACCTACCTCAGAAATACACATCGCTCTCACCTTGTTGCTTTTAACCCCCCACCTACAGGGGCCCCCACTACGTCACCTTGTGGGGTTCACGGGTCAACGTACCACATCTCCGGAAAAGTACACAAGTGCAGTGGCCAAACCGCTGGTGTGCGTGAAGCAACCATGAGCATAGTAACCATAATAAAATGAGTGTCCACCTACGACACTCATTGCTCCAAAAGGTATAAGTGCCGTTACACGTGTAGAACATGGGGTTAGTCATCAACTCAAAGATGTCATAAGGAAAAACAACAAAGTGCAAGGTCAGATATTACCAGTTCACCAGAGTTTCCGACTCCAAGTCGGGGTACCAATCTCTACCTGTAAGTCATCCTTTGTACGAGATTCCTTTACGAACTTCTGTAAATTCCCCGGACCTGCCTAGGGTCCACTAATAGCACAAATTCTACTTTACCGAACCCACCTTTCGACTTTCGAAAAGCCGCCACAATCACTCACAATATCTCTTAATATGGTGCAACATAATAATAAAGAAATATGCAACAAAGGGGTTCTAAGAGTGCACCCACCTCAGAACGCATTGACCGGAACACCTGAAACTGGCCCGCGCCCTCGAACGACACCCGGACCTAAAAAGAAAGTCCCCAACAGAACAAAAACGGGTAAGATTAAACTTGTATGCGAAAACCGCGGACCCGGCCGCTGACCGGGGACGGTCCGACATCACCACAAGCAAACAATCCGAAAGAAACCCAAACCACTCGAGTAAAAACCGAGACCAGAAAACGCAAGAGAAGAAATAAAACAGGGCGGCGGCAACTTGGCAACGGCGGCGACAGCGGCAGCGGAGCAACGGCGAACAGTGCGGCCCCGCGCGGGCGCACTGCATGCGGTGCAGCCCCGCGCGAGCACCAGCCCCACGCGGGCGCCGTATGCGGTGCGGCCCCATGCGGCGCGGCCCCGCGCGGGCACCAGCCCAGCGCGGCGTGCCGTATGCGGTGCGGCCCCGCGTGGGCACCAGCCCCGCGCGGGCGCGCTGTAGCAGCGCGGCCCTGTGCGGGCGCGCTGTAGCGGCGCGGCCCTGCGCGGGCACCAATCCCGCATGGGCGCGCTGCCCGCGGAGCGGCCCAACACGGGCACCAACCCCACGCCGGCGCGCTGTAGCGACGCGGCCCCGTGCGGGCAGCAATCCCGCGCGGGCGCGCTGCCCGCGGAGTGGCCCTGCGCGGGCACCAGCCCCGCGCGGGCGTGCTGTAGCGGCGCGGCCCCGCGCGGGCACCAATCCCGCGCGGGTGCGCTGCCAGCGGAGTGGCCCCGCGCGGCGCCGCATGCGGTGCGGCCCCGCGCGGGCGCCGCATGCGGTGTGCCCGCGGGCCGCAGGCGGTGCGCCGGCGGTCACGTGGCCGCGGCGCGTCCGTACACCGCAGCGGCGGTGCTTCGGGGCATCACGGCGGCGGTGCTCTAGGGCATCGCGGCGGCGACGGCAAATGCGAAACAAAGCAAAGAACGACGAAACCCTAAAAGCCAAAAACGCCAAACCCTAAAACGATGGTACGCGAGAGATAAACGCCGCTAACCTTGATCTAACGGAGAAGACAACCCGATCTCGCTCCTCGCGGTAGTAAGGATCCGGATCCGCTCCCCGTTGATGGTGACGTCTCGTTCTCGGCTTCCGGCACGTTGATCGAGGAAGAAGGGAAATCCGCTCTCTTTTCTCTCTTTTCTTTCTCCTCTCCACGAACTAGGGTTTCCGTTTTTTGAGAAAATAAAATAGAAAATAAACTTTATTTCTCTCTTACGTAGAATCCCCAAAATGCGATAAAAGGGATTATCTAACTAACTACTAGATAAGAGTACCACCTAAGCCAAGTTCTAAAACAGTCAGCGCGGATTTTGATGCACCAAGGCCTTAACGGGTTCGACCTATCCCATCGTACCCGTTAACACAAAAGACTCAATCCGGGAGATCCGTAAGTCGGATTTCAGATCCGATCGCTTTGCCGTTCACCCTTTCTCGAGCTCTATCACCGAAAAATACCTACAAGCACCGACGTTCTACCCGAGAAAACTTGCTAAATTAACCTCCTACCAGCTAATTTATTTAAAAAGAATTAAAAGAAAGACAAGACAGGTCGTGATATTACACTTCGAAAGGCTGAGCCTGGAGTCTGTTCTTGTTTGATTGGGGTTCTAGGCACCGGCCTTTCGGGATTCTCAGACCCTTACCGTGTCGGTAGGTTCTTTCTCATCTGTGAGCTGGGTATTCTGTTTGGAGAGCCGTTTGGGGACAGTGGTCCCGAGCCGTTGAGTGTTTCCGGCTGATGTTGTTAGTGTGAGTTGTTGTTTCCGATCTGATTGATCGTGGATTTGGATTATAACCTGCATGAGCCGTATTGAGCTCGACAGAGATGCACGGATACTTCCTCGGTGGGGTCGTTCCCCTCGAGTGCCGCTCCGGAGCTAGGCCTGTTACTTATCTTTCGCAACTTGTCGACGCAGTCCGAGTGGGACCGCCTATGTAATTCCTGTCCCAGTGGGGATGTGTGGTAGCAGGTAGGCGCAGGTTTGACTGGACCCTATGTGGCAGTCAGTGTGATTGGGTTGATCGGGTATTTTGAGATAGAGTCAATGCATCATTTTCATCTGTATCACCCATTGAGCATTGTAGATAGAGGCATGATAGATGTAGATTTCCTTCCAACTTGTTCTTTTATTATTTCAGTATTTCTGTTATCTTATGCCTCTAGTAGACTTAGCGGGCAGATCGTTGGTCTTGGAGACGGTACCCACTGAGAACTACTGTAGGATGTAGTTCTCACACCCTCTGTCGGTGACAGATTTTCCAGAGGCATCTACCCCTGTTCCTACTTCGGTTGCTGCACCTGCTGATCCAGGTAAGGGAGTCGCGAGCTAGTTTTCTACCCACCTTTAGAGTGTAGTTGTACATCTTTTTGGAGCTTTTTAGTACAATCTGCTGCATTATTGTATATTTTATTTTTGAGAGTTTTATTTTCGAGAGACATTTGTATTGTGAGGATCAGACTTGTACCATTTTGGAATTGTATTTTACATTTCAGTAGTTTAATTTCTAGCTCTGATATCTGTATGGCTGTAGTATTATCTTTTGCAGGTTAGACACTTCGTCTATGCGGGGCTTCCCGTATGGGCGGCGGATCTGTTGGCGGGCCCGGGTTGCAGTTTCGACCCCTGGACGTGACAGATTAGAGTGGTATCAGAGCCTAGAATGTAGGTAATTGTGGACTTAGGAACCCTAGGCTTGTGGTTGGACCCTAGGATGATTACGTGAGAGTCGTGACTTGTAGCGAGAGTCCTGATTGAGTTTTTATTTCTCCCAAGAGACGGGATGAGTGATTGGCATGTTTATTCTCTTAAAGTGGTTATGTTGGCTACAAACGACATAATGCTTCAGAATGGGTGACATGTCTTAGACTTTCGCTTGATCGGGTCAAGTGTTTGTTATGTCCTGATGTTTGCTCTTGTTGTAGTTGACTACGATGCCTCCGGGACGTCGTGCAGCGATGAGGGCACATCCCGCATCAGATGAGGAGCCAGAGCAGCGGGAGACTGAGTGGATAGAGCAGAGGGAGGTCCGCCAGTTACGGGCCCAGGTGGCATAGATGTCTGAGACCGTTAAAGCGCCTGGAGGAGAACATAGAGCGCACGATGCGCCAGTTCGGGCAGAGAGTATCCCCAGCAGTACTACCAGTGGCATCTCCAACTGCGGCATCGCCGATTCCAGTTCGGATTGTACCATTGACAGAGGAGGAGCAGCAGGATCTTACCGACTAGTTGATTCATTTTTTGTCAGCTTCATCGCCTGCAGTTTTCAGGGTAGAGTTCGGAGCCTTGGGAGGCGGAGAATTGGATAGCTGCCATCGAAAAACTGTTCGAGAATTTTTTCGTGTAGGAGAAGTATCAGGTGCATCTGGCTACACACTTTCTTGAGATGGATGCCGATATTTGGTGGCTTAGGGTTCGTCCTGTTGGACCACCGGGAGTTCAGTTGCTGTCTTGGAGTGAGTTTCGTGCTTTCCTGCTTGGGGCCTTTTTCCCCGACAGTGTAAAACAGAAATTGGAAGGGGACCTGAGACATCTACAGCACGGGAGTCGGCCACTACAGGAGTATATTCGTGAGTTTATGCGATTGTTGAACTGCGTACCCTATGTTGCACAGGATGAGGCCCAGCGGGTTGATCTTTTTGAGAGGGGACTACACCGTGATATTTATTAGTTTGTTCATTCCCGGCAATTGTTGACTTTGGATGCAGCGACCGGGCACGCATTATGGGTTGAGAGAGGATCTGTGGTTCTGACTGAGAGGGATAGAGCGTCGGGGACTAGCTCCAGAGAGAAGCATCCAGTACCACCTGATGGGGGACAGGCTAGTGGATGGGGATCGACTAGCACACAGCGACCTCAGTTTCGGGGCCATAGCCATTCGGACCGGCAGGGATTTGGTGGACCCCAGCAGCGACGGCAGCGACAGCAGTTTCCGCAGAAGCGACATGACGAGTGTGTCATTTGAGGTGGGCCGTATTCACCACCGCAGTGTGACCACAGACAGGGGCGGTGCTTTTCATGTGGACAGTCGGGATATTTTCAGGCAACATGCTCTCAAGCAGTGCTCATGGTACTACCGCTTGCGACAACACCCCCACTACCTCTTCAGGATGCAGAAGCTTCCCCGACTTACCTCCAGGCAGATAGGGCCATGATGTCGAGGCAGACAGAGCGACGACCACCAGCACCGAGCGGATGAGATGGTGCAACCCGGTTGGAGGGCATGATAGTGGATTGCGTCGTACCAGGTATTGGTAGAGCATTTTGCATCCCTTCATGGACTAGAGGTAGGGTTGTTACCACGTGCACTGGAGGTGCAGGTCCTTGAGTAGGTTGTGCATGTGGAGGAGATTGCGGAACATGTCCTGTGTAGTTGAGGCCGTGGATCACACCGACGGACAGGCAGGTTTTGCGGCAGTCCCAGGACTAGGACACGGTGCGCTAGATTAGTTGGCGCAGTATCATGCGATGATGGACTGAGAAGGGAGGACTGTGGCCTTCCGTGAGCCAATATGGGGAGTTCATCTATAGAGATTGTCGGAGTACGCAATGTGCAGCGGTGATTTCATCTACAAGGATCAGGTAGAGGTTGAGCCGAGATTGTATTATTGTTTTCACGTGATTGTGCTACTGGCGCCTATGACGGCACCGGGACTCCAAGATACTCCCATTATCCGCGGGTTCCCGGGCATGATTTCACCTGAGTTGATGATGATGCCGCCGGATAGGAGGATTGAGTTGTTGATTGACATGGTTTTGGGAACTGCATCGATTTCGAAAGCACCTTCATTATTATGGCAGAGATGGTAGATCACTTGGCCTGCCACTAGAGGTTGACTTGCAATGGCACCCCCAGCAGCTTTAGATGTGTGCGGATGTTTTGGAGCTGGAGTGCAGAGCTTGAGCCTGGTGATCGCGCGACAGGTGCGGCTACTGGAATAAAGAAGATGTTAGGGCTTGGGGTAGTGTCCCTAGGGGGTCGTGGTAGATCGTAGCCTTCATTTGTGCAGCCACAGCAGGAACAGTTTCAAGACATCTCTCTATTTTTCTTGTCTTTATGCCGAAGCTCGCGAATGGGACGAAAACTTTGAAAGGCTACTCCAGAAATAGAGACGGTGCCGGAACCTATTCTTGTTTGATTGGGGTGAAGGCACTGGCCTTTCAAAATTTTCGAACTTTCCGCTATTTTTGGTTGCCTTCTAAATAGAGAGTTGGGGTTGATGATGTTCCTGATGTTGGGGCTTTTCCCTTTCTTAGTTGGTTGGGTGTGTAAGTTGTTGGAGCTTGTTGCTCTTTCCCCTCGCAGTTGGTTTGGAGTTGTAATGATACGACTTTTCTAGTGATTTTTATCCTCCTGTTATTAAAGTGCTTTTAGTGAATCGAAATTACCGATTTTCTGTGAGTCGGTCGGTGTGTTGCATGAGTATTTTTTTGTGAAAGAGCACGAAAAACGATGATCGACGGTGCGATCGGATCTGGAATCCGACCTTGGGATATCCCGGAATAGGGTTTTTAGTGCCGCGATGACTTAGCGCACATCGGAATCCGGGTGAAATATCTCGCACGCTTTCCGAGGAAGTCACGGGATTATCTCGTGTAATTAATTAATTAAATTGTTTATTATTCGCGGTTAAATATTTAAGTGGTGGGAAATAGTTGTACGTACGAAGAGGAAAATCCTGCTTTTTGCAAAAAAAAGAAACCCTAGCCGTAGAGGAAAAGAAAGAAAAGAAAAGAACGAAACCCTAACTGGAGGAAAAAGGAAGAAAGAGGAAGAAGACGGAGGAGTCCAATCACCCCGAGCAATGTACCGAAATTAGGAGTGCGATCGGTCGTCTTCCCTGTCGGAATTTCCGGTAAGTAGAATTCGTTTTGTTATATTATTGGGGTTTGTTCGTGTCTTTTTCCCGTTATCATCATCGCCGTCTCCATCCCCGTCGTCATCGCCGACCCCGCCGCCGCCGCCGCGCGATCTAGGGCACCGCGCGGGCGGGCGGACGACGCGCGGGCGCGCGCCGCGCGGCCTCGTGCCGCGTGGGGCGCCCGCGGGCGGGCGGGCGCCGCGCGGGTGCCACCCGCGGGCGCACACCGCGCTGCCTTCCGCCGCGCGGGGCACCCGCAGGCCGGCGGGTGCCGCTCGGGCGCCGCCCGCGGACGCACACCGCGCGGCTTCGTGCCGCGCGGGGCATTCGCGGGCGGCGGCATCCGCGCAGGCAAACACCGCGGGCGACGACGTCCGCGTGGGTGGGCGCGCGGGGAGCCGTCAAGTGTTGTAAGAGCGCCGTTTTTGGGTTTTCGTCGCGGTGTTAGTTTTGGATTTCCGTTTTCGCGGTGGTAGTGCGTTTTATTAATCATCGTTTTTGGGGACTTCTTTAGGTCCAAGTGCGCAGCGAGAGTGTGACAAAGATCCAGGTGTTCCGATCATCCCGCAACCAGGTGGGTACCCTTGCAATAAGTGCAATATGTCATCGTAAAAAGTATAATAACCTGTCTAATAAAGTAGATGAGATGTTTCAACTGATTAAACCTTTCGCATGAATATGTACGGTTTCTTCTATTATTAACTGTGGCGACTAAGTGTCGTGGTGATTGTTACACGCCGGTTTCGGCTATCATGTTCTTAGATGCTTACACGTACACATGCGGTTTGGCCACCGCATGGGTGTACTTTTCCGGAGAAGTGGTCTGGATGACCCGTGTACCCCACAAAAGTGAAAGTGCCGGGTGGGGACCTCTTCACGCCAGCTAAAAGTGCAGCACTAGCACCGTGAAGGGGTTAAAAAGGCATCACGCAAGTAAAGTAATTGTTCACGAGGGGGGTCATAAGACCTCCCAACAGGTACCATGTAATTAAATCAAGGGATGTGGATTCATGAGGAGGAAAAAATGAAAGGTTCCGGTGTATTCGGTTTGCTTTAAAGTTTCTGTTAAATGTTTGAATCATCTACTTTATTTGTCACTGACTTTCCCACACTGTGACAGGTCCGACTAGGTGTAGTAACCGGGACGGTGGTGAGGCAGCGTCTAGAGGACCATAGCCGTATGAGGCTTTACTACATCGTTCCTGTTTTGGTTTATCTCATTTCTCCTCTTGGTTTAACTGTTAGTTTCTTTTACTTGATTGTGGATCATGTTGGATGTTGGATGGTTAATTAGTTGATACTGTGGATTTGACATACTGTTATGAACTCTTATGCGACCGTTTTACATTAAACAAGGGTTTTGAAATTGCTTTCCAAAAATCATGTGTCGTGTGGGCACAATCTTGAAAACCTCCGGATTTATCCTTTCAAAAAAATGTAGCTGCCTTATTGTGAATGTGTAAACATTTTGGGAAAACCGGGTGTCGTGTGGACACCGTTTGCAAACCCGTAGATTTATCTCTTGAGGTCATGAATGAAAGTTGGTTGTAAATAGATAGTATTACTCTCTCTCTTGTTATATTCACTAGGACTGTGTGGTTAAAGAATGTTGTTGTAAATGTGACGCCGTGTATATACAAAGGAGACTCTGTCCGTTTGAAGAGTGAATTTGTATATGTGGCGGGTCTGATGCGCACCGGTAGGCGAGGTCGTTTAATCAAGAAGAAAAAAAAAGTACATACGCTTTTCCGCATATCCTTAGACCTCCGGGGCGTGACAGGAGTCCACGAGTAGATCTTCTCCGCATATCCTTAGACCTCCGGGGCGTGACAGGTGTAGTAACCTACGACTCAACCTTTTCCATATGCTACAAGTAGATCTTCTCCGCTCGTCCTCAGCGCTCTTCGATCACACGAATTGCGTCCAACTTCGAATCCACGAAGTCTAACCGAATCCACGATCGTCACCAATGTAGTATGCATTGATCACACGAAAGCACCTTGTTAAGGAATTTGTTTTGGCGTATTTCGTGAAAGTGTTAAGTCTTGAAGATTGAAGATAAAGAAGTTTGGATCATAGACCTCAATCTTAAGAAAGAAGAATTCAAAAGGATCAGGTACGTTTAACTAATTAATTTTGATGATCCGAATACTTCTTATAGTGTAGATACACTTGGACGAATTTTTATTTGCATAAAAATAAAAAACTGGACATATTACATGTTTAGGATCCGGATCAGGCACTGCAGTCCGGACCCCGAACGTTGTTTGGTCATGCGCAAATCCAGTCCGGAACAAAGCCAATTCTGATCCGGACCCCGAACATGGGTTTTGCTGAAATGTATGAACAGTCCGGACCTGGTACTTCAGTCCGGACCCCGAACGTATGTTTTTCTGGAAACTGTCTGTTTAGCCACGACAGTCCGGACCGTCGTCCTGAAAAATTTCAGATTAGGTCAGTTTTTGATTCTTATCATCTTCCAACGGTTTCTAACCTATAAATAAATCCTACGATTCATTTTTTAGGGTAATCCAAAAATACGGTCGAAAATGAGAAATCCACATATAGAGAAGAAATGAAATAACTAGATTTAATTCTATGTTTCTTCATCTATATTGATTAATTTGATTCTAGGTTGTCATACTCAGATTTTGAGTAGAATCAAATTAATGAATACTTAGATGGTATTTCCGATCTATCTTTGATCTAAGTATTCGGCGGATCATCACCACCGAAAAACAACGATTTTCCCAAAATCGGCGCGTGGACTCGTGTGGCCTTGTGGATTCAAGGTGCTACCGCTCTCGTGGATTCGGAGCGAGGTACGTTCGTGGATTCGAGACGTGCTACTGGGTGAAGACTGTGGATTCGGTAGGACGTCGTAGATTCGACGTTGGACGCTGTGGATTCGGCGTTGGACGCTAATCGTGGATTCGAGGAGCGTTGCGGAGCGAGCGGAGAAGATCTACTAGGAGCGTATGGAAAAAGGTCGAGTCGTCTGTGAGTACGGTATATCACCTTTGTACATGTTATAATTCTAGTGGATTTCGCCGTGTTATCGGTCCCGTGGTTTTTTACTCCGGCTTTGGAGTTTTCCACGTAAAAATCTTGCGTGTTATACTTTCTTTTTCGCATTGGGTTTTATTGCGCAACGATTTTTGAGTGTTTATTGTTTACACCTATTCACCCCCCCTCTAGGTGGTTTTTCTCCTATTTAGATCCATATTTTAACATAACCCAACAATTGGTATCAGAGCGGGAATAGGGTTGTAAACAATGGTTGAAGGTGGAAACATCAACAGACTCCCGTTCTTCGATGGAACAAATTATGCCTACTGGAAAGTACGGATGAAAGCCTTTTTAATTTCCATCGACGAACGGGTGTGGCAATCTATCGAGTTAGGATGGTCAAATCCAACTGAAGTTATTGTTGATGTTCACACCATCAAATCTAGGTCGAAATGGACCAAGGAAGAGATTGACTTATCTTCTTACAATGGCAAAGGAATTAACGCTTTATTTAATGCTTTGTCTCAAACTGAGTTCTCCCGCGTCTCGGCATGTGAGACTGCGAAAGAAATCTGGGATGTTCTTCAAGTTACACATGAGGGAACTAACCTTGTGAAGATTCAGAAACTGCAAATGCTTACGAGCAAGTTTGACTCTGTTTTCATGGCAGAAAATAAATTATTCACAGATTATTATACACGATTGCAAGACATCGTGAATTTATGTGCTAACTTGGGAGAGAAAATTCCAGAATTTAAAATTGTAAGAAAGATTTTAAGAACTCTTCCTAAAAGATTTCGCTCCAAGGTTACGGCCATTGAAACAATTAAACACCCGGACGAAATCCGTGTAGAAGAATTAGTTGGTTCATTACAAACTTATGAAATGACATTTCCTACTAACTATTCTTCGGGAAAGGCATCCTCTTCTAAGTCTTCAGGTTATGCGTTGAAAACAACAAAAGAAGATGACGCGGATTCATCCTCCTCAGACGATGACGAGAACCTATATATGGAAGATTTTGAGAAGCAGATTGCTCTCTTGACAAGAAAATTTCGCCGAAACTTTCGAAGGGGTAATTCTGGCAAAACTTCATCCTTCGTAAAGTCGAAGAAAGGCAAAGGGAATTCAAGCTTTAAGTCAAGAAAGCAAGAGAGTTTTTCTAAGGATAAGAAAAGCTCAGAGGGACAAGTCCAATGCTTCAAGTGCCGAGGATACGGCCATATCTCAACGGAGTGTCCCAACAAGAATCCGACAAAGAAGAAAGCGATGCAAGCAGTCACTTGGGATGACACCTCAACGTCAAATGAGTCATCTTCAAGTGATGAAGAAAACAACGCAACGGCATTCCACGCGTCCACATCTTCACCGTTCATATGCTTTATGGCAAGCACATCTGAGTCATTGTCCAACTCCTCCCAAGTTGAAAAAACTACAACGGACGATGAATCGGATAATTCCGAAGGTGAAGATTTTGTTTTAGCCTACCATAAACTTTTGAGGGATTCAAAGAAACTGGCTAAGCAAAACAAGGGGTTGAGAGGGAGATTGCAGGATCTCGAAGAAGAAGTAAAAAGGGCAACTTCTCTCGTAACCGGTCTTGAAGTGGAAAGGGATAACCTGATCAAAGCAAATGCTTCACTTCAAGAGAAAAATGAGCATTTCGAGAAGGAACATGTAAAAGTGGTTGATAAAGCAAATTACTTCTTGAAGCTCTACTCCGAGGCTCGATAAGAAAAAATGGAGATGACGAAGACCATTTTCCAACTCAAGGATGATTTAAAGCGTTTTTCTTCTGGAAGGAGCAAGTTGGATAAGATGCTTGGTCTTGGTCAAACAAACCGATTCGGCCTCGGATACAATCGAACTGAAGACAATTCTAGTTCGGTTGGGACAGTTTTTGTGCCCCAGTCGGTAACTCCTCCTCCGACGACGGAAATCACTGTATACAACGACAACCACCTTACCTCACCCTCTTCGGGATCGTCAAGTTCAAAGGTATGTTTTCGTTGTGGTTTTGCATGGCACATTCGAAGAAATTGCAAGATGGGACCAATACGATTAAATCAAGCACCTCTTGCAATAACTACCAAAAAGGTGATTCTCCGGAAATCAAAGGAAAATTTTTCAAAGGAAAAGAGCCTTGGTAGTTCACCTCACAAGACGATGTCAAGCAATGAATCAAACAAGACGCTTTCACCATGGAGAATAACTTCAAGAACATTGCCGACGCAGTCCAAAGAGGTTTGGGTGCGCAAAGGTGAAATCTTCCCTTGTCTTGTTGTTCATACTTCTTTACATGCTTATGACAACTCGTCTTGGTATCTGGATAGTGGATGTTCCCGTCACATGACCGGTGACAAAAACTATTTTCAAACTTTAGAGAAAATCTCCGGAGGACATGTTGTTTTCGGAGACGGTCGTTCTTCTAAAATTGTTGGAAAAGGAACAATCGCTATTCCAGAAGGCCCTGTTTTGAACAATGTCTTATTTGTTGAAGGTCTTAAGACTAACCTCATTAGTATAAGTCAACTTTGTGACAATAGTTTTTCAGTTAATTTTTCTTCTGTGGAATGTATTGTAATTGATAAGGACCATGTATTCTTTTTGAAAGGGGTTAGATCAGAAAATAATTGTTATGTTGTTTCAAACAAAATTTCTGAAAAATGTAACCTAGTTTCTTTAGATAATGAAACTCTTTGGCATGAAAGACTAGGTCACATAAATTTTAAAGAACTAGCAAGGATATCTAATAAAGACGTGGTTAAGGGGGTTCCTAAACTTTCATTTAAAGATAACATTGTGTGTGGAGGTTGTCAAAAGGAAAAGCAATCAAGGGCTGCACACAAGAACTTGAACCACGTTGGTACCAACCGGCCCTTAGAATTACTGCACATGGACTTAATGGGGCCAACTCGTCAACCATCTTTGGGAGGTAAATGGTATATTTTTCTTTTGGTTGATGATTTCTCTAGATATTCATGGGTAACATTTTTAAAAGAGAAAGCGGATACTTTCGACTCTTTTCATGAGGTTTGTCATCGTATTATGATTGAAAGAGGTGGAGAATTCATTAATTCTAAATTCATTGATTTTTGCACTTCCAATGGCATAAAACATGAATTCTCAGCACCCTATACACCTCAGCAGAATGGTGTTGTTGAGCGCAAAAACAGGGTTGTTCAAGAGATGGCGCGTGTGATGCTTCATAGCCGGAATCTCTCGCTACATTTTTGGGTTGAAGCCGTGAACACCGCTGTCTATGTAATTAATCGAGTGTATTTGCGCCCAGGAACTTTAAATACACCATATGAGCTGTGGTTTTGTAGAAAACCAAATATCAAATATTTTCGTATCTTTGGGAGTCGTTGTTTTATTTTACGTGATCGCGAAAATCTTGGTAAATTCGACTCTCGAAGTGATGAAGGGATTTTCATGGGTTATTCTACAAACAGTAGAGCATATCGGGTATTTAACTTGGAATCTAAAACTGTAGAAACTTGAAATTTTATTGTAAATAAATACAAGAAGAGAAGGAAATGTCAAGTTGATTTTGGCACAAGAGCGCAGTTGTCCTTTTTGCCACTATATAAATTGCACAGTTTACGAGGCAAAAAGGTTATTTTCCAATCCGTACATGATCTTGGAAATCCGAGTTGACCGTTGCGATCGTCTCGTCGAACTGAGCGAGATTCATATTCAGCACTTTTCGATCTGACGGCCAGATCTTCCAGAAATCAGCGAAGAAGCGAGCGAATATCGTGACCGATGAAACAGTGGCAGCGCACAGTATCAATTAAGTGGATTACTGTAGATGAATAGTAACTCCAATTTTCGGGACTCCGACGAATGCAACGCTGACCAATTCACTGTTCGGATTCTGAACATAGTGATCTAGATAGTCGTTTTAATCGGTTTCGACGTTCTGAACGCAATGGCACTGACGGAATTTCCATTTGACGACCCTAGAGTCTCGAAAAGCGTGATAAACTGTATAATTAGACAGTAATTATGGACCGAGATTTTATCCGGGAGTTTTCTCAAAAAATAAAAATCGCTACCTGATAGGTTTCGTCGAGCCGGACGTCGTGGCGAAGTCCATTTTTTGTTTCGACGACAGAAATGTCTCGAAAAGCGTAAAAAAATAGTGGAAAATATAGTATTTTGCGTGAAACACCCTATATTTCATGCTCCGTTTTACGTGCCACTGCTGGGAAAGGGACCAGATTGTGAGAAGAGTGTGCTGCGAAGGACTGGGCTTGAAATAACAAAGTTGGAGGGACCTAGAGGCAATTGTGCTTATACACTACTTATATGTATCCGAGCTAGGGTTTCTATTAAACCCTAGACTCTTAGCCTCTACCTCCAGCCGCAGCTCCAACAACTCCTCCTCCTCTGCCGCACCCACAGGAGGTCGCGCACCGGCCGCCGCCACTCGCGGCCGGAGAAGGAGGATCAAGAAAACCATCTCGATCTCGGGTTCTTGGGGAGGAAGGTGCTCGGGAGGGGCCTAGGCGATCAGGTCCTTCCCTGTGGTGTCCCCCGTGGAGCCGCAGCCGAGCTGAGGTGGACCCAGCCCCAGCCGCTGCCGTGCACCGCCGCGGGACCACCTCTTCTTCCTACAGTTTCCAGCGAGGTAGGTTTTATGGAACAAAATTATTTTAAGTAGCCTAAGTTTATGTCTAGTAGGTTTCTGAAGATGTGATGACCCTCTCTGTGAAGTCTGGTCCATCGCCGTGTCTCCGGTTACCGGCGGGAGAACCTTGTTGCAGGAAAACCTTATTTTGACCGATCTTGGGCACGGGCGTCATCTAACCGTTGGATTAAGATCAAGGCCGTTCATTCTCTTCCTCTTGGTGACTGCAAGATCTTCCCAAAGTTTGAAGAAGATCGGTTGAGGGACCGTGCCGCACGACAAAGCCCTAGAACCGGACTTTTTGAGCTTTGGCCGGAATTTCTCCGCCCGGTGCCGCCGCTCACCCGAGCCGCCGGTCATCACCACCAGAAGCTTCCTGGCACCGAGTGAAGTCTTTCGGTCCAAGTGGCATCGACTCCGGCACCGCTGGCCGGAATCCGCCATTAACGGCCCTTAAAGTTCCACCGAGCTCCGCCGCCGCGCATCGCCGTCGCCTCCTGTCACCGGCCAATCGTGCAGGTAGGCTTATTTAGTCATTTCAATGTCGATGGTGGTGTTGCATGGGGTTTGTAACGTCGGGTTAGTGACCTTTGCAGTTGCACCCGATTTGGCCTTCAAGCTTCACCTCCGGCCATCCCCGGCGTCGCGAACCCCGGCCATCTACCCAGGTAGGCTCCAAAGTTAATTTGTTGATTTCCCATCATTCTGCTTTGGGCCAAGAAACCCCTGTAAGAGAGCTCGGGACTTGCACCCGAAGTGTCCAGCTCGGGCTTTGCTTCCGGCCGCCGCCGCCTCCGGCCGCCGGCGCCTGACCCGACATGGACCGAGCCTCATCTGAGACCCCCATCTAACTACTGCTCACCCTTGTTGCTGACAGAGCAAGGCTGCATTGGAGCTTGACCAATCCGAGCTCTAGCCCGAATTGGGAGCTGCTCCGGCCGACCCCTCCGGCCATCCTCCGGCGCCCCTCAGGTGAGCCCCACTGTCCCTAGTCCTTGCTGAACACCATGCTCCAGTAAGCTCCTTAAATTGATCAAGTAGACATTAAGATATTTTGAGTTGAAAATAGAACAAAAATAACTTATGGGCCAATCTTGCCCTCGGGCCCCGTGCCAGCCCAATCTTGTGAGCACGGGCTCCGTCTTGTCGAAACAAACACGCTGAAACTTACGACATCATTGTTGGTCTCCCGGATTGCGAGAACGAGTCGAAACAAGCTGTAATATAGCGTAATTATGCAATTTAAAGATTCGTTATGGACCAAAATGCAAATTAGACTTGCTGGCTGTCTTTAGACAGTGTTTTCACACCTACTAGATATTTTGTTAGAGTCCCGTGGGCTCTCGTTGATCGGGAATCGGATTTTGTTCGGTAAATCGGCGATATTGTCCCGTTTAAGCGTTCCGTTACTGTTGTGTCGTCGGGATGGGTATGTGTGAGTTTATTACTGATTATAGCTGTGTATTCAGGGCCCAGTTGTTCAGCACCAGCCTCCTAGTAGCAGAGCGGGAGTTCGAGGATCTGCCTACATCCAGGTGGGTTATCTTCGGTCCAGGCTTTATCTTTTCGGCCCTCTGGTTGCTTTAGTCCAGTCGGACACCTGTTTTTCGTTAGCCCTACTGATTTTATCTATATGACCTATCTTGACTGATATCGATTCTTTAGACATCGCATGTACACCTGTGCTTGACCTTACCTGTTCATGGTTAGTCCTGATGATTGTATCTATACATCGCATGATTTTTCTGATAGACACTGATTCCTTAGACACACTATATACATCTGCTTGTCAGCTTTTACATCTTAGTACATAGATGTCATGATCGATTATACCTGCTATTTCCTATCATTGGTTATACTGCTTTATATTCAGATATGCATGATAGATCCTGATTGATAGATACAGACAGATGATTCCCTGTTGGGATCTCGGCTTATTGCCGACTACCCGGTCGCTAGACCGTGAGCTTGAGCATAGCATGATTGATCGCCATGCACGCTGTACGTCACGTACACTGACGGTTTGGCCACCGTCACAGTGTTCTTTACCGGTAAAGTGGTCTAGAGGAGGGACCCGTGAGCCCCCAGATCAGCACCAGTGGGTGCGGGGTTATGTCAGCCAGATAGGTGCCAGATAGGTGGCATGAGCCTGAGGTCCTCGTGACCAATAATAGCATTGATTGGGTACTTGAGTTTCTTTTGTTGACGCATGATTCTTATCTTGCACTGTTATTGATAGATATCTTACCCTGTACCCTTACTGCTCAGTTTATGATTGATTATCTCATTTATATCCAGATTTCTTGTATTACTTACCTGCAGTCCTTATGCTTGATTTTTATAGCTATACATTGATTTCCAGCATTTATTACCTGCAGTTTCATTACCCTTGATTATCTGCCTATTCAGCTATCTGTGGATTATTTGATTTTCAGTAGACATTATTTGTTATTTCAGCTTTACCCATCGATTATTACTATCCGCAGATTATTGTATCCAGTAGGTACGATTAGCTATTTCTCGGCTCGTCGTGCCCACTGGGATACATGTACAGTGTATCTCACACCCCCTGGGTGACCATTTTTCAGGTCGTTCGGGTAGTGGGGTGTCGGGACGATCCAGTGAGGCTGTCACGATAGAGTTGTCACCGTGATGATATATTGATGTCTGAGATCTTGGATGATTGTAGCTGACTTCCATTTATGTTATTTCAGCTTCCAGTTTATTTCGATATTTCAGATTGATGATAGTATGATATTTCGGACTATTCCTGATGATTAGTATTGTTTAGTGAGATATTTATTGCTCTCTGATTGATGATTTGATTCGCCTAGCCGTGCATGTATAGGAGAGACTCTATCCATTGGGATAGGGAGTTTCCTATATGTGTGGCGGTCTGTTACGCCCGTTTTTGCAAACTCTGATTTATTTTTTTTAAAAAAATTTAGACTGGATTTTAAAACTCGGGGCGTGACAGATTTTATGGTATCAGATAAATAGGTACACGGTACCTAGGAAAGATGAATTAGGAACTGGTTAGGATGAACCCTCGGATGACTTGTCACGTGAGAGCGCGGGGTAATTGTCTAGCAGTTAGGAGCTCAGGTGTATTTTCACACTATGAGTCGTTTCCAAATCTTGTCGTTGTGACTACGAGCGGTGTTCGCACGCTCTCTGGGCTTAGTGGTCGTGGTGGGTGCAGTGTTAGCTGTGGGGTTGGTACGAGCCATGGGTTAGATATATCAGTGGAGCCTTAGAGCTCGGATTGTTGGCAGCGGTTAGAGAATCAGCTCACCGCTTTTGCTGGGATAGTCCAGCAGATGGCTCAGCATTAGATAGTTGCTATTGTTACACTGGCCCCACCACTAGTCCAGGTGCTTGGAGAAGTCAGTGATCCTCCGATTGTCCCCGTGCCACTAGATATAGTACTTTTGTCACAGCCGGGGTTATTAAAATTATGTTGTGGCTGCTATTACCGGAGATTCCCCGAATATAGTTATCGGGATGCCTATGAGGTTAGCAATCTTGTTGCTTTGGACGGAAGGATTCTGATGACACTCAGCAAATATTAGACCTTATTGAATTGTGTCCCAACCCTGATCAGTGTAAAATAATTTGGGATTCACGATTACTTCGATAGAGATGGTGGTAGCAATGAGCGCTTTGGCGCATACATGGTTGATGGATAGGCTAAATTCGGTGATCTATGTGACGATTGAAATCCTGATTTGAGTTGGATTCAGATTCAGACCCCGCCTTTGGCATGATTTTAGTGGAGTCTTAGTTACTCCTATGAGTATGTAATAAGTTAGATATTATGATTACTACGATGGTGAGATATGACTGGAAAGTCTAATATACGGAGTGATGATGATAGCTTGAGGAATTTGACTTGTATCCTAAAAGAATCCGATTTGTAGTTGATTCGCACATTGTGTGTGAACTGATTATGGGGTCGTGATCGCCCCTGATGATATTTGAGTTACGACCGGCGTCGCTAGAGCCGTGTTAGCAAGTGGTGATTCATTTAAGATAATCGGTAGATAGTGGAATAGGGTTCTAGATTCTTGTGAGTAGCCAGGGCCGCACTCATGACCACGAGGTGGTAGAGACCGTTGATATAAGTTTATAATATCGGCATAGAGATTTGTGTCTTGAGGTATGAGTTATACCTTCCGTCGACTCCGGTGGGAGTCGTGTCCCCAACTTGATGTTGGCGACAGATCTATAGTATTTCACTTTTTCTTTTGATAAGTATGTTGGCTGCAGACAATATACTGTCGAAAGAGTGGTCTGAAGTACTCTACCCCGTAAGGGGTAATATCGTGATTGGGTCTATTTGTCTGCTTACTTAAAATTTTAGTTCCAAGGTAGGTCTCAGACAGATCGCGTACATAGTGGATTATCTTTGTCGTTAATGTGGACATTCGTCCTAACTTGTGGTCACTAACCACGTTGATCTCGTCAGATTTTGCAACTGAGTTGATAATAGAAACATATGGTTTAAACCCAAAAAGTTGGATGACATGTCCAGATCGGATATTCTAAGCTTTACGAATGGTGACCTTGGGGTGCCATGTTTTATGATGCTAAGCGACGGATCGTGTGATATTTAACCGGCAGTTGTGCGTCCTTAGTAGTCTGAGGTTTAGTTCTAGCAACTGGTGGTGAAAATTTTGCCACAAACGATTATAAAGTGTAAGAAGAGATTCTCTACCTTATATGATTTCACGTAAGAAAGTGAATCTAGTGGCCTTTTGTCAGTGCTCGGCCCCGATAGTCAGCCTAAATGGGTGAGACCGTTGAGTTCTGCCCGCACAACTGTAAGTTATGTGAAACCAGAAAAGAATATGAGAGTTGGTTGCCACATCGGATGCGATCACATCAACCCTTAAGCATCGGATCTTATCCGAACTCCAAGGTTAAGCGTGCTTGTGCGGTGTAGCCTTGGCTGGGCGTGTAGCATCTCTACGAGAACCCTAGTCAATGGAACTTGAAATATAAAGCAGTTAAGCCTTAAAACTTGGCAACATGTCAAACTCAAGTCTGTTAAGTCTTTGTGGATGGCTCGAACTGCTAAAGGACTATGATCTCACTATCCAGTACCACCCAGGTCGGGCCAATGTAGTAGCGGATGCTTTGAGCCGAAAGCACGTGTCGCCAGAGCTGCTAATGATCACTGATCAGGACCGGTTGGTTTCTGAGTTCCAGCGTCTAGACTTGGAGATCGTTCCTTCGGGATCTACCGCTCGACTTTTAGCGATGGTAGTGCAGCCTACCCTGCTTGATCGCATAAAGGAGGGACAGCAGTCCGACCCCTCCTTCCAGAAGATTCGAGAGCTGATATCATTGGGACAGACTGACGATTACCAGCTGCACGCCGATGGCTCTATTCGATTCAGGGGTCGTTGGTGTGTTCCAGATGACGGTGAATTAAAGAAGGACATCCTTACTGAGGCGCATCGGTCCTTATATTCGGTACATCCTGGCGGGACTAAAATGTACCAGAATCTGAAACAGCATTTCTGGTGGCCTGGGATGAAGGCTGACGTGGCGAACTATGTAGCGCAGTGCCTAGTTTGCCAGCAGGTGAAGGCGGAACACCAGGGACCGGCGGGAAAACTGCAACCGCTTCCTGTACCAGTTTGGAAGTGGGAGCAGATCACGATGGACTTCGTTACCGGTCTGCCTCGATCCCAGCGAGGCCACGATGCTATATGGGTCATTGTGGATCGACTCACCAAGTCGGCCCACTTTCTGCCGATACACACGACTTGGACCCGTGATAGACTCGCCCAGCTCTATATTGATGAGATCGTGCGACTCCATGGCACTCCGGCATCGATCGTTTCGGACAGGGACACTCGCTTTGTGTCTCAGTTCTGGAGGAATGTACAAGAAGCTATGGGCACGAAGCTAAAATTCAGTACTGCCTTCCACCCCCAGAGTAACGGGCAGTCCGAGCGAGTCATTCAGACATTGGAGGATATGCTGCGAGGCTGTATACTTGAGTACGGAGACGGTTGGTACCGGTATCTTCCCTTGGTGGAGTTCGCCTACAACAACAGCTATCAGGCGAGTATCGGTATGGCTCCTTATGAGGCACTGTACGGGCGCCGATGTCGTTCCCCCATCTGTTGGGATGACGTCGGTGAGCGCCGTGTTATCGGGCCAGAGCTACTAGAGGATGCTGAGGCTAGAGTGCGGGTAGCAAGACAGCAGATGCTGACCGCGCAGAGCAGACAGAAGAGCTATGCGGACCAACGACGACGAGACTTGGAGTTCCAAGTAGGTGATCATGTCCTACTGAAGGTATCGCCAACTCGGGGAATCAAGCGATTTGGAATTCGCAACAAGCTCAGTCCCCGATTTGTCGGTCCCTTCGAGATTTTAGAGCGCCTTGGTCCGGTAGCATATCGATTGGCTCTTCCTCCTAGCCTCGCCCGGGTGCACAATGTCTTCCACGTCTCCATGCTACGGAAGTATATCAGAGATCCTTCACATGTGGTCAGCCCTACCGCCGTCCAGCTTCGAGAGGATCTGAGTTATGATGAGACACATCTGAAGATCCTGGCTCGAGATGAAAAGAAGCTGAGGAATAGATCGATCCCCTACGTCAAGGTACAATGGGAGAACCACGAGGAGCGTGAAGCCACGTGGGAACGCGAGTCAGCCATGATGGAGCGTTACTCCCATTTATTGACTCCTAGTTATATTTAGTTTCGGGGACGAAACTTCCTTTTAGGTGGTAGAGATGTAGAAACTTAAAATTTTATTGTAAATAAATACAAGAAGAGAAGGAAATGTCAAGTTGATTTTGGCACAAGAGCGCAGTTGTCCTTTTTGCCACTATGTAAATTGCACAGTTTACGAGGCAAAAAGGTTATTTTCCAATCCGTACATGATCTTGGAAATCCGAGTTGACCGTTGCGATCGTCTCGTCGAACTGAGCGAGATTCATATTCAGCACTTTTCGATCTGACGGCCAGATCTTCCAGAAATCAGCGAAGAAGCGAGCGAATATCGCGACCGATGAAACAGTGGCAGCGCACAGTATCAATTAAGTGGATTACTGTAGATGAATAGTAACTCCAATTTTCGGGACTCCGACGAATGCAACGCTGACCAATTCACTGTTCGGATTCCGAACATAGTGATCTAGATAGTCGTTTTAATCGGTTTCGACGTTCTGAACGCAATGGCACTGACGGAATTTCCGTTTGACGATCCTAGAGTCTCGAAAAGCGTGATAAACTGTATAATTAGACAGTAATTATGGACCAAGATTTTATCCGAGAGTTTCCTCAAAAAATAAAAATCGCTACCTGATAGGTTTCGTCGAGCCGGACGTCTTGGCGAAGTCCATTTTTCATTTCGACGACAGAAATATCTCGAAAAGCGTAAAAAAATAGTGGAAAATACAGTATTTTGCGCGAAACACCCTATATTTCATGCTCCGTTTTACGTGCCACTGCTGGGAGAGGGACCAGATTGTGAGAAGAGTGTGCTGCGAAGGACTGGGCTTGAAATAACAAAGTTGGAGGGACCTAGAGGCAATTGTGCTTATACACTACTTATATGTATCCGAGCTAGGGTTTCTATTAAACCCTAGACTCGTAGCCTCTACCTCCAGCCGCAGCTCCAACAACTCCTCCTCCTCTGCCGCACCCACAGGAGGTCGCGCACCGGCCGCCGCCACCCTCGGCCGGAGAAGGAGGATCAAGAAAACCATCTTGATCTCGGGTTCTTGGGGAGGAAGGTGCTCAGGAGGGGCCTAGGCGATCAGGTCCTTCCCTGTGGTGTCCCCCGTGGAGTCGCAGCCGAGCTGAGGTGGACCCAGCCCCAGCCGCCGCCGTGCGCCGCCGCGGGACCACCTCTTCTTCCTATAGTTTTCGGCGAGGTAGGTTTTATGGAACAAAATTATTTTAAGTAGCCTAAGTTTATGTCTAGTAGGTTTCTGAAGATGTGATGACCCTCTCTGTGAAGTTTGGTCCATCGCCGTGTCTCCGGTTACCGGCGGGAGAACCTTGTTGCAGGAAAACCTTGTTTTGACCGATCTTGGGCACGGGCGTCATCTAACCGTTGGATTAAGATCAAGGCCGTTCATTCTCTTCCTCTTGGTGACTGCAAGATCTTCCCAAAGTTTGAAGAAGATGGGTTGAAGGACCGTGCCCCACGACAAAGCCCTAGAACCGGACTTTTTGAGCTTTGGCCGAAATTTCTCCGCCCGGCGTCGCCGCTCACCCGAGCCGCCGGTCATCGCCACCAGAAGCTTCCTGGCACCGAGTGAAGTCTTTCGGTCCAAGTGGCATCGACTCCGGCACCGCTGGCCGGAATCCGCCATTAACGGCCCTTAAAGCTCCACCGAGCTCCGCCGCCGCGCGTCGCCGTCACCTCCTGTCACCGGCCAATCGTGCAGGTAGGCTTATTTAGTCATTTCAATGTCGATGGTGGTGTTGCATGGGGTTTGTAACGTCGGGTTAGTGACCTTTGCAGTTGCACCCGATTTGGCCTTCAAGCTTCACCTCCGGCCATCCCCGGCGTCGCGAACCCCGGCCATCTACCCAGGTAGGCTCCAAAGTTAATTTGTTGATTTCCCATTATTCTGCTTTGGGCCAAGAAACCCCTGTAACAGAGCTCGGGACTTGCACCCGAAGTGTCCAGCTCGGGCTTTGCTTCCGGCCGCCGCCGCCTCCGGCCGCCGGCGCCTGACCCGACATGGACCGAGCCTCATCTGAGACCCCCATCTAACTACTGCTCACCCTTGTTGCTGACAGAGCAAGGCTGCATTGGAGCTTGACCAATCCGAGCTCTAGCCCGAATTGGGAGCTGCTCCGGCCGACCCCTCCGGCCATCCTCCGGCGCCCCTCAGGTGAGCCCCACTGTCCCTAGTCCTTGCTGAACACCATGCTCCAGTAAGCTCCTTAAATTGATCAAGTAGACATTAAGATATTTTGAGTTGCAAATAGAACAAAAATAACTTATGGGCCAATCTTGCCCTCGGGCCCCGTGCCAGCCCAATCTTGTGAGCACGGGCTCCGTCTTGTCGAAACAAACACGCTGAAACTTATGACATCGTTGTTGGTCTCCCGGATTGCGAGAACGAGTCGAAACAAGCTGTAATATAGCGTAATTATGCAATTTAAAGATTCGTTATGGACCAAAATGCAAATTGGACTTGTTGGCTGTCTTTAGACAGTGTTTTCACACCTACTAGATATTTTGTTAGAGTCCCGTGGGCTCTCGTTGATCCGGAATCGAATTTTGTTCGGTAAATCGGCGATATTGTCCGGTTTAAGCGTTCCGTTACTGTTGTGTCGTCGGGATGGGTATGTGTGAGTTTATTACTGATTATAGCTGTGTATTCAGGGCCCAATTGTTCAGCACCAGCCTCCCAGTAGCAGAGCGGGAGTTCGAGGATCTGCCTACATCCAGGTGGGTTATCTTCGGAAAGGGCTTTATCTTTTCGGCCCTCTGGTTGCTTTAGTCCAGTCGGACACCTGTTTTTGGTTAGCCCTACTGATTTTATCTATATGACCTATCTTGACTGATATCGATTCTTTAGACATCGCATGTACACCTGTGCTTGACCTTACCTGTTCATGGTTAGTCATGATGATTGTATCTATACATCGCATGATTTTTCTGATAGACACTGATTCCTTAGACACACTATATACATCTGCTTGTCAGCTTTTACATCTTAGTACATAGATGTCATGATCGATTATACCTGCTATTTCCTGTCATTGGTTATCCTGCTTTATATTCAGATATGCATGATAGATCCTGATTGATAGATACAGACAGATGATTCCCTGTTGGGATCTCGGCTTATTGCCGACTACCCGGTCGCTAGACCGTGAGCTTGAGCATAGCATGATTGATCGCCACGCACGCTGTACGTCACGTACACTGACGGTTTGGCCACCGTCACAGTGTTCTTTATCGGTAAAGTGGTCTAGAGGAGGGACCCGTGAGCCCCCAGATCAGCACCAGTGGGTGCGGGGTTATGTCAGCCAGATAGGTGCCAGATAGGTGGCATGAGCCTGAGGTCCTCGTGACCAATAATGGCATTGATTGGGTACTTGAGTTTCTTTTGTTTACGCATGATTCTTATCTTGCGCTGTTATTGATAGATATCTTACCCTGTACCCTTACTGCTCAGTTTATGATTGATTATCTCATTTATATCCAGATTTCTTGTATTACTTACCTGCAGTCCTTATGCTTGATTTTTATAGCTATACATTGATTTCTAGCATTTATTACCTGCAGTTTCATTACCCTTGATTATCTGCCTATTCAGCTATCTGTGGATTATTTGATTTTCAGTAGACATTATTTGTTATTTCAGCTTTACCCATCGATTATTACTATCCGCAGATTATTGTATCCAGTAGGTACGATTAGCTATTTCTGGGCTCGTCGTGCCCACTGGGATACATGTACAGTGTATCTCACACCCCCTGGGTGACTATTTTTCAGGTCGTTCGGGTAGTGGGGTGTCGGGACGATCCAGTGAGGCTGTCACGATAGAGCTGTCACCCTGATGATATATTGATGTCTGAGATCTTGGATGATTGTAGCTGACTTCCATTTATGTTATTTCAGCTTCCAGTTTATTTTGATATTTCAGATTGATGATAGTATGATATTTCGGACTATTCCTGTTGATTAGTATTGTTTAGTGAGATATTTATTGCTCTCTGATTGATGATTTGATTTGCCTAGCCGTGCATGTATAGGAGAGACTCTATCCATTGGGATAGGGAGTTTCCTATATGTGTGGCGGTCTGTTACGCCCGTTTTTGCAAACTCTGATTTATTTCAAAAAAAAAAAAAAAAAAAATTAGACTGGATTTTAAAACTCGGGGCGTGACAAAAACGATGGTAGAATCTATTAATGTTAAAGTAGATGAAGCTTTCCATTTTGCATCTGATAAATCTACCACTGATATGTCTCTGGATGATGATACTCCTGTAAATGCATCTTCTCATAATAACTCTTTCGATAAAGTTGATGCATCTAATGGTTCTTCTAGTTTATCTGAAATGCAGGAATCATCACATGTACCTCCGAGTACTCCGTTACCTCAAACGCTACGCATCTCCAAGGATCATCCGGAATCAAACATTATTGGAGACCCACAAGAAGGAGTCAGGACTCGGAGACAGTTGATTTGTGGAGTCGCATGTTACGTCTCCATGGTAGAACCAAAGAACGTCAACGAAGCTCTTCAGGATGACTACTGGATTGAAGCAATGCAGGAAGAGCTCCATCAGTTTGAAAGAAACAAAGTCTGAGAACTAACGAAGCCACCGAAGCAACACAACGTGATTGGTACTAAATGGATTTTCAAGAATAAGAAAAACGAGGATGGTACCATCATCAGGAACAAAGCACGCCTAGTTGCTCAGGGCTACTCACAAATTGAAGGTATAGACTTTGATGAGACATTCGCCCCGGTAGCTCGACTCGAGTCGATTAGGATTTTGTTCGCAATTGCTTGTCATTTTAAAATCAAACTCTTTCAAATGGACGTTAAGAACGCGTTTTTAAATGGGGTTTTAAACGAGGAAGTTTATGTTGCTCAACCGAAAGGTTTTGTAGACTATAAACAACCTAACCATGTTTTTCGTTTGAAAAAGGCTCTTTACGGCTTAAAACAAGCACCGCGAGCATGGTACGAAAGGCTAACAAAGTACCTTTTGGAAAAGGGCTACACTCGAGGGGGAGCAGACCGGACTCTCTTTGTGAAGCATTATCAAGATAATTTCATTGTAGCACAAATCTATGTCGATGACATTGTATTTGGTGCAACTAGAGATAATGATGCTTCTAAATTCGCAGAAACTATGGAAAGCGAATTTGAGATGTCTATGATGGGCGAACTAACATACTTTCTTGGATTGCAAGTGAAACAAAATGATGATGGCATCCATTTGTGTCAATCCAAGTATGCAAGGGAGTTGGTGAAGAAATTCGATTTAGAAAACTCTAAAGATTTTCCGACTCCTATGGGAACTAGCAATAAGGGATTAGGAAGTGAATCTCTTAGTGAATGTGTAGACGAGAAGCTTTATCGCAGCATGATTGGAAGTCTACTCTATCTCACGGCTAGTCGCCCGGATATATCCTTTAGTGTTGGGATTTGCGCGAGATATCAGTCAGCACCAAAGGAGGTTCACCTGAAAGCGGTGAAAAGGATCATCCGGTACGTCAAAGGAACACTGAACTTCAGAATTTGGTATCCTATGGGAACAACGCTTGACATTATAGGATATTCAGATGGCGATTGGGCAGGATCAGTGGATGATCGGAAGAGTACGAGTGGTGCATGTTTTTATCTTGGCCATTGCCTTGTTGCATGGCATAGTTAAAAGCAAAACTGCATAGCAGTCTCGACTGCCGAAGCGGAATATATCTCAGCGGGTAGATGTTCAACTAACTCATTTGGATGAAAAGCGTGTTGAGCGACTTCCGAATTTCAGCAACTTCGGTAACAATTCTTTGTGACAACACAAGTGCTATAAATATTTCTAAAAACCCTGTGTTGCACTCAAGAACAAAACACATTGAACTTAGATATCATTTTCTAAAAGAGCTAGTTGAATCGAATATTCTTCAAATTTCTTACATTTCAACTGAGGATCAATTAGCTGACATTTTAACAAAACCTTTGGATCAAAAACGATTTATTCATTTGCGTAAGACAATTGGAATGCTTTCCTTGAAATAATTCCTTTTGAAATCATTGCTTAGGTTAGGTTTTGTTTTGTGTTTTTGTTCATTATCTATGTTTGTACATAGAACATCAATTGAGCACTAGTACTATTGACTTTAACTGCATCCTTTTATATAACTTGAAATTTATTATGCTTTGGATATCATAATAACTCATTTGTTGCTATGATCATTTATATCAATTAAGTCATCTTTGTTTTGATCAAAGTCAATTTCTCTCTCAAATGATCTCTTGGTATAGTTTTTATCTTATTTGACAATTGAGTCGAGTATGAAATCGAGATCAATTTTTGGTTGAATACCTTATATATTAAATAATTGATAGCCAATTGAGGGGGAGTTAATGCAAATTGTTATGCTCAAAAGATGTGGAAAGAGTTACATCCCAATGAGGAGTGTGAA
Source organism: Tillandsia leiboldiana (assembly GCA_029204045.2). NCBI lineage: Eukaryota > Viridiplantae > Streptophyta > Magnoliopsida > Poales > Bromeliaceae > Tillandsia > Tillandsia leiboldiana. The sequence continues at coordinate 3,078,035 of CM055080.1, read as the reverse complement.
AACTACCACCACATGGAGGAAAGAGCTACCACCTCGATTGTCCGAGTACTGTGTGCAGCTACCACATGTATACCAAGCATGGTTTTTTAAGTTGATTAGATAAAATATTTTTTGGAATACTTGACTCTGTCGAATTTAAAGGTTGGTATAAGGTGGGGATTTTATTGAAAGATGCTCAAAGAGCCGCTCCTTACAATAATTTGACTAGATATATTATCTAATTTATCTGGGATTTCAAACATCTATTGATCTTGGTATTTCATTTTCTTTACCAAATTGATGATTTGATAAAGGCATTACTCATAAGATCATGATAGATGTAATTGAACTTGTTCAACTTTAAGGGATTTAATTTTTATAAATTTTCGTTTCATTATTTGGATATTTTTGATAGATTTTGCATAATCTATTTCTTTTATTATGGAATGATGATTTTCATTTAAAGTTGACATGCAAAAGTGCTTATAATCTTTTTCTGGATTTTCTGGAATTTTTCTGAATTTTTCTGAAGAAAAAGTTTGAAGCCGATCCGGACTGGACAATCCGATCCGGATCCCGAACGCAGGAATTCCTGCGGGTAGCCGATCCGGACTGGATTCACGATCCGATCCGGACCGCGGCTAGGGTTTTATATAGAACAAAAGGGTTTTGATTCCTTTTACTACAATCTTTTGTTCTTAAGTCTCCAGAGCTTCTCTCTCTAGAAATCAACTGATTTGGAGCCTTTTCAACTCAGGTTTTTCGATTCCAAGTAAGTTTTCTTGATCAAAAACTCGGTTTTTCACAGTTTTTCATTATTTCGCTCAAAATGTGATGGAAATCTTGTAACTTTTTCGTTTGAGATTGGTTTTTGGTCAAATTTCTTTTGAAATAAGAACTCTGGGTAGATTAGTTTTGATTATATGCTAGGTATTCTCTTGATTAACGGATTTTTAGGCTTCGATTTCTGAAAATTCAGTTTTAGGGCATATAATAGGAATTTTTGAAAATCATGGGATTGATCTATTTTTAAAATTCTTTTTGCAAAACTAATTTGATTCCTAGTCTCTCTACATGATAATGATTGTTTGGGTACAATTTTTCCAATTTTTGAAAATAAGCAATTTTTTGTGTGTTCGTGAGTCTTGCTCGCAGGTTCTTAAAGTTGAATAGCGACAATGGTGTTCTCACTGATAATAGTTCTGTTGGTTGCTATGGTCCATGCAAAATCAACTGACAAGCCTAAGAGAGCTAGGAAAAGCAAGAAAACTAGAGATGATTCCGAGACAGAATCAAAAACTGAATCTATAGACTGGGATGAGCTTCTGGTTGAAGCAACTGCTCCCACTGCTTCGAAGGGGAAAGTCCCTGCAGAAACTTCAAAGGCGAAGACTCCGCCTAGCGCCGCTGAAAAAGGGAAAGCCCCTATGGAAACAAGCCCGATTAAGACAAAAAGGAAAAGTGTTGCCAGAAAGAGAGGGAGTGCTCGAGGTATATCAATTGAGGAGCCACTAGCTAGCCAGCCTCCTCCACAAGACTTTATCAGTTCTGCGAGAATCAAAGATTTTGAGAAAAGAGAGTGCATTGGGGAAAGACATGTAAATGTCAAGGCTCTGAAGGAGCGGTCTGCACTCTTTGAGACTTTGTTTGACCATGCGGGTCTTGCCCCCATTTGCCATTTCCCTAAGTCCACTGCGTATTGTCTTCATTCGGTGAGAATGTTTTATCAGAATGCTTCAAGCTTACTTGATCAGGAGGACGGACATCGAGAATTTCTAACAATGGTTAGAAATATTAAGATTAAAGTCACACCTCATCTGATTGAAGAGGTGTTAGGGATGAAGGCCAGGATTGAAGGAAGACATTACCTGAAAAGTCAAATCTTCTCCACCACCTCCTGGAGAGTGGTCGTGGATGGAATTTGTGTTCCCGATACTCAGTCGACGGGAAATTCAGTGTTTTCAAAAGAACTTCGACCGGAGTATCGCTACTTGAACTTTATTGTTTGCTACAATATTCTTCCTAACATGCAAACAAAAGTTCTTCGATGGGATAGGATGTTATTTCTTTATCTTCTTGGAAACCCCGCAGCGGCTATGGGATCGAATTTAAACATTCCTTATATCATCTGGTCGAGGATGGCACGGTATGTGGAACATGTTCACCCTACAGAGAGACTTCCCTATCCTATGATCGTTATGCGTATTTTTCGCAAATTTAAGGTCGACAAAAGTGCGAGCTCCTACATGCACAGTCTAGGAACGATCAATGACACGACTATTGTGAAGTCTCTCTCCACTAAACAAGATGAGCTTCCATCACCTCCTCGCCGACGAAGAGCACAACCAGCAGCCACAGCTTCAGCACCACACGCAACAGCTTCAGCTCCACCACCAGCAGCTTCAACTTCAGAGGATGATGCTTCAGTTACCTCTATTTATAAAGAGCAACAATGACTTTCCTCTGAACAGGAACGGATGTCAAATGAATTTATTGAAATGAAGGAAGAAATTAAAGAGGTCAAAAAGAAGCAGTCGTCCATGAACAAGCGAATAAAGGAAATTTTCCAAAAACTCGGATGCATTAGTTCGGATGAATCTGAGTAATCTTTATCCTTCTAATCATTTTTCTTTTGCAGGTTTTTCAGTTTTAGTTCTTACCTTTTATTTTTGAACTTTTAACACTCCCTTTTATTTTTGTAATTTTGGCTACTTTAGTGACAAAAAGGGGGAGAGATATAAGAACAATTGGAACAATGGTGTGTGAGAACTTTACAATGGTGTGTGAGAACTTTGAAACTTGAGAACTTTACAATGGTGTGCGAGAACTTTGAAACTTTGAAGGTAAGTGTACCAAACCAACTTTTGGTTCTGTATTGTGTTTTGAATGCATTCCTCGACTAACTATTCGATTAACTATTTGGGCATGTATTATTACTAACATGTTGTTTGATTACTAACAAACTTATGACATTTGGATTTTAATGCTTAGAAGATATGTCTATTTCTGATTATGATCTTAATACATATATGAGTTCACAAATGTCATGGTAAGTATAAACTCTATCTCTGTTTGGTTTTGAATGCTAAATATTCTTGAGGTATCCAACGATCTCTTTTGTCAAGAATGATTTCTTTTGCAGAGAATACAGATGTATAAGTCTAGAGTCTGTTTTAGGAGTTTATCTCTTGTACTTATTTCTTGGTTCTCAAATGTAAATTTTTGTTGTATGGTGATAGCAACAAAAATATCTTTTTGAATTTTTTTGAGTGGATTTTTTGTTTTGTCACGAAACCGCCAAAGGGGGAGATTGTTAAGGAATTTGTTTTGGCGTATTTCGTGAAAGTGTTAAGTCTTGAAGATTGAAGATAAAGAAGTTTGGATCATATACCTCAATCTCAAGAAAGAAGAATTCAAAAGGATCAGGTACGTTTAACTAATTAATTTTGATGATCCGAATACTTCTTATAGTGTATAAACACTTGGATGAATTTTTATTTGCATAAAAATAAAAAACTGGACATATTACATGTTCAGGATCCGGATCAGGCACTGCAGTCCGGACCCCGAACGTTGTTTGGTCATGCGCAAATCCAGTCCGGAACAAAGCCAATTCTGATCCGGACCCCGAACATGGGTTTTGCTGAAATGTATGAACAGTCCGGACCTGGTACTTCAGTCCGGACCCCGAACGTATGTTTTTCTGGAAACTGTCTGTTTAGCCACGACAGTCCGGACCGCCGATTTTACAGTCCGGACCGTCGTCCTGAAAAATTCCAGATTAGGTCAGTTTTTGATTCTTATCCTCTTCCAACGGTTTCTAACCTATAAATAAACCCTACGATTCATTTTTTAGGGTAATCCAAAAATACGGTCGAAAAGGAGAAATCCACATATAGAGAAGAAAGGAAATAACTAGATTTAATTCTATGTTTCTTCATCTATATTGATTAATTTGATTCTAGGTTGTCATACTCAGATTTTGAGTAGAATCAAATTAATGAATACTTAGATGGTATTTCCGATCTATCTTTGTTCTAAGTATTCGGCGGACATCACCACCCAAAAATAACGATTTTTCCAAAATCGGCGCGTGGACTCGCGTGGCCTTGTGAATTCAAGGTGCTACCGCTCTCGTGGATTCGGAGCGAGGTACGTTCGTGGATTCGAGACGTGCTACTGGGTAAAGACCGTGGATTCGGTTGGACGTCGTGGATTCGACGTTGGACGCTGTGGATTCGGCGTTGGACGCTAATCGTGGATTCGAGGAGCGTTGCGGAGCGAGCGGAGAAGATCTACTAGGAGCGTATGGAAAAAGGTCGAGTCGTCTGTGAGTACGGTATATCACCTTTGTACGTGTTATAATTCTAGTGGATTTCGCCGTGTTATCAGTCCCGTGGTTTTTTACTCCGGCTTTGGAGTTTTCCACATAAAAATCTTGCGTGTTATATTTTCTTTTCAGCATTGGGTTTTATTGCGCAACGATTTTTGAGTGTTTATTGTTTACACCTATTCACCCCCCCCTCTAGGTGGTTTTTCCCCTATTTAGATCCATATTTTAACATAACCCAACACACCTAACTCCGAATCCACGAAGTCGTAACCTTGAATCCACAAGGCCTTCACGGAATCCACGGTCTTCACGCGAATCCACGCGCCGATGTTTCTTCCGGAACTCGTTGATAGTTTATTGGTGATGGTGATTTTGAATACTTAGAAAATCATAAATAGACTAAAAAAATACCATCTAAGTATTCATCAATTTAATCCTTGCAAAAGAATAAAGAGTTGAGAAACCCCAAGAATCAAATCGATAAATTTTCTTGATCAAAAGATGATCAAAATTATAGAAGAAGAAATCTAAATTAGAACGTGTTTTCCTTTTCTTCTCTATATGTGAATTATCCTAAAATAAAATCTTTAGGGGTTATTTATAGGTTAGAAGTCTTAGAGATAAGATAAGAATAAAAAAACTGCTCATAACAGAATTTTCCCGCATTACGGTACGGACCGGAATCACGACGGTCCGAACTGTCATAAAAATTCCAAAAATAATGGTTTGGGGTCTGGACTAGAATAGGTTTGATCTGGACTTTGAGGACCCAAATTTCCGCGATAGGATTACTGTTGGATCAGCAGCTTCTGGAGGCCTTTGTTGGGTGTTGGAGGTGTTGGGTGCGTATCGGACTCAAGAAAGGGGCTTAGTGCGTTGAATGGATCACGAGTGTATTTGGATGCACTCGTCGAATTTTAGACGTGGTTTTGCGCGAAACGGACATCAGATTTGGATTTAGCGCGGGAAAATGATGGAAATTGACTACTTGGTTGTATTTTTCTGAGTCCGGACGCCCGAAAACGGACACCCGGAAGTTTTCTGTGTTTTCGGGTGCACGGGAGGAGCCGTGGACCACCAGGCCGCCACGTGGCAGAGCCAGATTGGCCGGCGCAGCGCGCGCAGTCCACGGAGGCGCGCGGCCGGGTGCATGGACCGGGGCGGGGACACGTGGCAGCCCCGGGTTGGTCGGTGCAGCGCGCGCGGTCCACGCGGGAGCGCGCAGGCAGGTCGGGCAGGGCGCGCGGGCAGGCGCGGTGCAGCGGTGTCTGGTGTGCCACGTGGCGAATTCCCATTTGGCAGGCTGAGGACACGTGGCAGCTGCGGGTTGGCTGGTGTAGGAGGCGCGGTCCACGGAGATGCGTGGGGTGGCGCATGGATCGGGTGGGGACGTGTGGCGGCTTGGTTGGAGGGCTCATGAAGGCAGGGTCCACTGAGGCGCAGGGAGAGGGCGCCTCGGGATGCGTGCATGGCAGGCGGGGTGATAGGCGGGCGTGTGGGTGCGGTCGGGGGCCTGTCAGAGCGGGGGACGTGGCGCCCGTTGATTCGTGGACGCCACCCACCTGCGTTGACCCGACCGGGCCACGTGGCGGCGCCCGGGGGGCCTTGCACCGTTGTCCGCTGTTCGGTGCGACGTGGCGTCGCTTGGGCGATCCGGGCGCTCCTCGCGGGGAACCTCTTAGAGGATTCGGGCGCCCGATTTCATCCCGATATGATGGGAATTATTTGATTTCTTCGGCTGGGCCTATAAATAGGCCCATTCCAGCCCCGATTCGGGTTTTTCTGGGTTGTTTCTCTCTGGGAGTTCTACAGTAAACCTCTCCCTCTACCAGTGCCACACCTCTTGGAGGATTTCTGGGATTTTAGGAGGCCACTGTACCGATTTTTTTGGCGATTCGGCGTGCTTCGACGCTTCTTCTCCGGCGACCCTTCCCGTCGCGTTTTGGTGCGCGGACTCCTCAGGGCTACCCCGAAGGAATTTTTGGGCGATTTTTGCCCTGATGTTTCCATGACAGATAGGGCTACGATTCCTATGTTTACAGTTTCTTTCCATTCTGAGATTTTCTTGGGCTTTTCAGACTATTTTGTGACCTCATTTTCTGGGGCGGAGTTTTGGACAGCATTGGAGTATTTGTGGGATATCTCGGCCCACAAGCATCGGAATGAAGAGTGCAAGTACTTGATCTTCATCTACGTGTCACAAGGAATATTGCCGTGATTTTTTTGAGATTTTTGGAGGTTGCTGCGAAGGTGATAATCCCACTTTTCTGGACTGAATGCTACAGAATTTTGATTATGGGAAGTTTTGGGCATGCCGCGATGTTTATTTTGTAACTTGGCCTACAGGTATCGGAACGGAACGTGCGAGTACTCGTTTGCATCTACTCGTCGCGAGGATCGCAACGGTTATTTTTTTGGAATTTTCTGAGGTCATCTCGCAGGTAAAATTTGGCCATTTTCGGGACTGGTTGTATGGACGACGGCAGATTGTGCATTTTTGAGATTGATTGTATGCCGTTTGGGTTATCTTTGCAGTTTGCGCGGTGTGCCATGGTCACCTAGTGTGAGGGCGTATTTGGGTTGTGCTTCGCGTGCATTGCGACCGAGGTGGGTGGTTGTTATATCCCTCTACTTTGACGAGCTCACTTGGAATATTAGAAAGATCCCTATATTAGAGTTATTGATTAATCATGCTCGTGGTTGCGTTTATGCATGCTTGTGTGGATTTATAGATTGCTCTGTTAACACTTAACCTTGCATGTGGTATTGAATATTAAATTGGGACAAATTGGTTTACCTTGATGGTGGGTACCACTTGGGGATATTTTTGGACATGCATAGGTGGATGGTTTATGTGAGGGTGAGTAGCGGTTTATGTGAGGTGTTAAGAATTTTATTTTGGCGTATTTCGTGAAGTGGTTAAGTCTTGAAGATTGAAGATGAAGATGTTTGGATCATATACCTCAATCTCAAGAAAGAAGAATTCAAAAGGATCAGGTATGTTTAACTAAATAAGTTTGGTGATCCGAATACTTCTTATAGTGTAGAAACACTTGGATGGATTTTTGATTGTATAAAAATAAAAAAACTGGACTGTTATATGTTGAGGATCCGGATCAGGGTATTCCAGTCCGGACCCCGAACGTAGGTAAGTTCATGCGGAATTTCAGTCCGGACCTTCCCTGGTTCAGTCCGGACCCCGAACGTGGATTCTGCAGAAATCGCATGAACAGTCCGGACCGTGTATCTTTTAGTCCGGACCCCGAACATGATTTTTCAGGAATTCTCTAAAAAATGACGACAGTCCGGATCAAGCCAAATCCAATCCGGATCGTCGTGCGGGAAAAATTCTGTTAAAGTCAGTTTTTGATTCTTATCCTCTTCCAATGGTTTCTAACCTATAAGTAAACCCCATCTTTCATTTTTTAGGGTACGACCGAAAATTAGAAAAATCCACATATAGAGAAGAAAGGGAAAAACTAGATCTATTCTATGTTTCTTCATCTATATTGATTAATTTAATTCTAGGATTTCAAACTCGGATTTTGAGTAGAATCAAATTAATGAATACTTAGATGGTATTTCCGATCTATCTTTGATCTAAGTATTCGGAAGATTTTCACCACCAACAAACAACGATTTTGCCAAAAATCGGCGCGTGGATTCGCGTGGCCTTGTGGACTCAAGGTGCTACCGTTTCGTGGATTCAAAATGAGGTGCGCTCGTGGATTCGAGACGTACTACTTGGTGGAGACCGTGGATTCGGTTGGACGTTGTGGACTCGACGTTGGACATCGTGGATTCGGCGTTGGACGCAAATCGTGGATTCGAGGCGCATTGTGGAGCGAGCGGAGAAGATCAACTAGGAGCGTATGGAAAAAGGTTGAGTCGTGTGTGAGTACGTTATATCACCTTTGTACATGTTTAATCTTAGTAGATTTCACCGTGTGATCGGTCCCGTGGATTTTTACTCCTGGTTTGGAGTTTTTCACGTAAAATCTCTGCGTGTTATTTACTTTTCCGCATTGGGTTATTTTTACGCAAAGATTTTGGTGTGTTTATTGTTTACACCTATTCACCCCCCTCTAGATATTTTTTTCCCCTATTCAGATCCATATTTAACATAACCCACATGAGGTTCATGATTATTGCTACTCTTTATTTTTCTTTCCAAAAGAGAATACTTGCATGCTTGTATGGACATCTAGTTAGGCCATCTTTTATTGCTACACTATCATGTTGGAACTTGACTTAGGAGAAACCATGTTTGCTTCTTTTCTCCTTATTCTTTAGTCAGGTGGTTCTTGTTGCTCAAGTTTGAGCAGGGGTTTGGGATAGTGTAGTCGGGGCCTGGATTATGGATTCTGGGGTATTGCGGCGACCGCGGATATTTGGCGGTTGACCGGATGTCGGTTGTGGGATATGATTGTGGATGGCAGGGTATTGCGGCAACTGCGGATATTGGGCGGTTGACCGGGTGTCGGTTATTGGACTTGATTATAGATTGTGGGGTATAGCGACAATCGCGGATATTGGGCGATTGACCGAATGTTCACTTATGCATCAGATTCGGGATCGGGGTTTATTTAGTGGAGGGATTTGTTCCACTTGGGCATTGTAGTGATCCAGTCCTGCTTTTATGATACTTGTGACATGGTTACTTTCCTCGTGTGGGTGGCTCCCCTCGAGTTCCCCTCCGGAGCGTGGGGGCCAGGCAGTTATTGAGTTTTACTATCACATCGGCGCGGCTTTACATGCCCGATGATGAGGGCGGCAGTAGGCAGTACCAGTTTTTACTGGTGGATAGATTGGGTTTATCTGGACGGTAGGTTACTGATGCATACTTGCGGTTATTCCATTTTCGGATTTCATTTAGAGGCATAGTAGTGGTAGCTTATTTTCCTCAGCAGTTCTGTTTATAGCTTACCACCTCTTCTTTCCACTTTTGCCTCCGGTAGACCTAGTGGGTGCGTCAGAGTTTGATGATTTACCCACTAGGGGAGGCTACTGGTTTACTAGTAGTTCTCACCCCCATTCTTCTTTCCCTCATTTTCTTTTCCTTTGTTTTGCAGTGTCTTCTGCGGGAGCTGCTGGGCTTTCAGCGGCGGGTCGAGGAGAGAGGACGACTGAGTAGATAGATCTCGAGGCAGGATGAGCGAGTTAGCTGGACTGTTGGTGTACCTATTTTTCCTCAGATGGTTGTACTTTTACTTTTGGGTCTGGCTTTAGCCACCTGATTGTATTTATTTTTGGTGAGCTGGGAAAGACAGATGTATCATTTTTACAGATGTACTGTATTTTACTTCCAGTTTCAATCTGAGATGTATTAGTTTTAGTTCAGTTCTGTTTTTATTGCTCTTTTATTGTATCTCTTATATCTGAGCAGGTTTCTGGCGCTTCGTGTGTGCGGGAAATTCCGTGTGCACGACGGATCTGTAGACGGGTCCGGATTCTGGTTTACACCCGGGGCATGACACGGAATGTTTCATGCGAAATAAGAATTTTAATGTTCGGGGTTCGGACTGAAGCCTGGCTGATCCGGACTAGAAATTCACATGAACCAACCTATGTTCGGGGTCCGGATTGAACCCGTCTGGTTCGGATCCTGAACACTCAAAATGTCCAGTTTTTTATTTTTAAGTCATAGAAAATATTCTAAGCGCTTCTAATCAAATAGAATGAATTCAAATCACCAAAAATATTTAATTAAACATACCTGATCATTATGGATTCATTCTTCTTGAAATTGATGTCATAGATATTCAAGTCTTCATCTTCAAATTTCAAAACTCCAACTAACTTCACGAAATTCACCAATACATATCCGTAACAATCTCCCCCATTGGCGATTTCGTGACAAAACATACAATACTAAAAAAGTAATGAAAATTAATTTTGTTGCAATCACCAAACAACAAAAATACGTATGAACGATCCAAATAAATTTTAATACAAGATATGAACTCCTAATACAAATTCCAGACTTAAACACAGTTAGGAGTCATCAAGTCTTGTACTCTCTGCAAAAGAAAAATTCTTGACAGAAAAATTCATTAATCACACACGAATTTAATCAATAAGCAACCAGAGAGTTTAACATTCAAGTTGACATTTGACATGCACAAGTATAAGCATCCAAGTTCTCATGTCTAGAAAGTTCATCATCAAGTTCAAAATGTCAAAGTTCAAAATGTCATACCTGTTCTCATGTTTCACCTTTTCTAACCTGTTAGCAGTTAGTGGAGAGGGTTAGAATGTTACAATACCAAATAGTTAGTAAAGTTCCTCTCAAGTTCTCAAATTCTAGACCATCTCCCCATTTTTGTCGCAAAATAGTCAAAGAAATATCTATGGGGGCAGAGAGTGCTAACAGCACATGCACAAATAAAATGCAAATGAAAGAAAAGCCAGATGCAAAATGTGTCAAATGTATGCAGGTGAGGTAAAGAAAAATAAAATCGAACAAAAGAAACTGTAAGTCACTTAAAAAATCACTCTTGTCACGCCCCGAGTTTCAAAACAGCGGTAGAATTTTTTTTTTTTTTTTTTAAATCAGAGTTCAAACTTTAAACTCAGGACGTGAACAGACCGCCACATGCATAGGGAATCCTCTGTCCACACGGACAGAGTCTCCCCTGTACATGCTCGGCTAGGCAATTGCAGTGATACAATCAGAGAGCAACATAATCAACAGTTAAACCAAAACATAAACTCTACAACTAATACATCCACAACTACTCATGACAAAATCCACAAATACTCCAACTAACTAAAAAGAAATACAGAGAGCTATGATCATGATACTGAAACAAAATACTAGCACTGGGCCACAGCGGCCAAAAGCAGGGGACAACTCTAGCGCAGACAGCTCACTGGATCGTCCCAATCTCCCAGCACCCGACTGACCTGAAAAACAGTCACCCAGGGAGTGTGAGATACACTCTACATGTATCCCAGTGGGCATGATGGGCCGAGAAATAGCAAGTCGTTCCTACCGGATACACTGATAAGCGGATAACAAAAGCTGAATATAACTGACAGCTGAATAACAAGATGCAGATATAAAATCTAAGCATGCTGAAGTGGAAACAAAGATAAAAGCGGGGGTACTCGAATATATAAGCTAATCGTGCAGTAACTGGCAAATCCAACACACAGAGCTAATCATGCTATAGAGCAGAGCTAATGTGATAATCAATATCTATCAATGCTGTAAATAGAGAATGCTGAAACTCATGTGCCAGTCATGCTAAAATACTGAAACAATCAAAATAGATGAATCATGCATCAATACAAGCGGTAGAGTACCCAATCACCTGCCACTGTTGGTTCTAAGGACCTCAGGCTAAATGCCACTATTGGTCTCACAGAACCTTAGGCTAAATGCCACCTGTACACCAATCTGCTGTCATAACCCTCTGGGCTCACGGGTCGCCACTGCTGACCACTTTACTGGTAAAGTACACCACTGCGGGGGATCAATCCGCTAGTGTACGTGAAAGAACAGCTGGCTCTGTGGGGATCATAATGCTGATGCTCAAGCTCATGGTCTAAAGACCACACACACGGCAATAAGCCGAGAAATCCCTATCGGGATGCTGAAGGCTGTAACAATCACGGATGCTGTATAAACGAATCTGAACAACAGGAGCTGAATATCTGAGCTGTAACTGAAACTGAATAGCAGAACTGTACTCCTATTCTATCATGCATCATAGAACAGGAAATGCTGATATAACTAGGCTGATAACCAAACAAACATGGTATATATCAAGCTGTATATCACTATACATACTAAATACTGGGAATGAAAGCATATAAAGAGCTCAACTGTAAGATCAAGGCAACATAGCTGTAATAACTGAATGCTGGAATGAAACAAATAGAAAGGCTCAAGCATAGGTTCAGGGCTACACCAAAAACAGGGGTCCAACCTACCACGGCACCCCATAGGGCCAACCTGATAAAGCCCGGACCGAAGATAAACCCACCTCAATGATCACGGTGGCTGCTGGATGGCTCGCAAGATGGCGGCTGACTGCTGGGACCTGAATCATAAGCACAGGTCAGAAAATAGACTCTCACACATACCCAACCCACTGACACACTGTGTGCTAAACGGGGAACTTCGCTGAAGTCCCGGAATCTTCCGAAATTTTCGAAAATCCGCTGATAGATCCACTATGACCTAATCTGTGTTGAACAATAACCAAAACTCGTGAAACTTCACGTGCTGCCCAAGAATGTCTAACTTAAGACATTTAGGCCCTAACACCAGACTCTGGGTAATCCTGTGCACCGGCAGTGCCATAACCACTGAAACACTTCCGGGAAGCCTATTTTGGCTCCGGAAGCTGCAAACTAAGAACTAAAATCATCGGGCTCTCTGGAACAGCACCGGGAACAGCCACGAATACCTGGCATCACAAATTGATCACCGCAATTTCCTGAATTGCATGATTAACGCCGAATCGCCGTTAAACCGGCGATTTTGCCGATTTACGGTTCGGGATCCAATTCCCGCTCAACAAAAAGCATCGGACCTCCAACAAAAGGTTTAGAGATCATGTGTACACTGCACAAAGCAGCTAGTATGGTCACAATTGCATTTAGGCCCCCAGGATTTTACCAAATTGCATAAAAGCATGCAATTTCATGCCTTTTTCGCTTGCATTTAATTTCGGAGTGCTATTTTAACAAACTGACACCACCAACAGGTGGCCCTCGACTTGCTGGAAACTGTGCTCACCATTTGGTAGCAGCACGAAACTCGAGTAAAACTTTGGGCCAACAATTTCAATACATAAAGGCTCAAAATGCTACTTTTAATACTTACACTCGACCAAACCCAAACTTAGGATGAGCATCAAGCTCCTGGGATCAAGAGGACACAAGGGCTTGCTCTAACAAAGCTACAAAGGTGCTGGAAACAATGCAAAAGGTCACATAGCTTATGCTAAGGCTTGGCGTGTGGAATCCAACAATCCACCTGGTCATTTTTCAAAACAACTTGAGCAGAAAGCTCCTGATCAGATCATGTGTAGTCATTTGATCACTTGCTGGACGCTTGTAAGTGGCTAAAACCCATTTGAGCTCTCTCGGGCATTTTTCCGAACACATGGTGGGCATCACGCTTTATACACAACCTTTGAAGACATTAATGGTGGAACTTTAAATAATGGCTCTGGGTCTCAAGCACCAGCACCTGTAGGTGCTACCAGACTCTAAGAAGCTCGCTGGGTTCATGGCCGGCGGCGCGACACAGTGGCGGCGGCGGCGGGGCAAACTCGGCCGGAACAAGCACTAACTATGGTGAAGCCTCAACCGAGCAGCATGGATCTCATGCAAGGGCATCTATGGGTCAGTCTCGACCTGGTGGAGCTATCTGGGCAGGTGGCCGGCGGCAACAAGCGGCGACGGCGGCGGCGGCGCAACCTTGGGCGAACCCGAGATAACCCAACTCTAGGGCATCAAACTGCGAATCGCATACTACTCCAAATGCCATGAAACTTCATGGAGAGTTTCACAGAGACCAAAGGAAGGTCCCCATGCATTTAGATCTGATCCCAAGACCCCGGGTGCATCACTTGCCCGAGGCGGAGCACAAATGGACTACGGCGGGTGCAACTCCCCCGCCGGCGACCGGGTGCATCTCGGGCGCTAGGATTCGGTAGAGGTGATCTCCAGGATGTAAGGAAGGTGCACCAAGGGTTTAGGTAGCAAGAAAAATAAAAACAACAAGACCTCACCTTCGCCGGATCCGAGGAAGAAGGAGATGGTGACTCCGGCGGCGTGCGACCACGGCGGTGCACCAGCCCACTTTGGTTTGTCTTCTGGATGTAGAGCACACCCGCAGAGAGGTCTGGGCACAGGTCTAGGGCTTGGGTGCTTCTCCTTCTCCCACAAACCGAGGATCAAGAAACTCCTTGATTCCCTTTGCTTTTCCGGCAACCATGGGCGGCGGCCGGCGGCGCAGCAGTTTGGAATAGGTAGCAGAGGGAGAGGAGGAGTCGTGGGTGTGGCTGCAGTTACAGGTGGGCTACGGCTAGGGTTCTCTCAATGCAACCCTAAAATACTAATACACCTATTGCATAAAATGCCAACTAGCCCTTCAACTCTTTGTATTTTCACTTAAGTCCATTGCTGTAGAACACATTTGCGATAAAGACCCTCCTCTACAAGTTTGGTGCAAATCGACACATAAAATATAGCGCTTTCTCACAAAATACTACAAATTTTCTCATATTTCATGCTTTTCGAGACAACCGGGTTGTCAAATTGAAAAATGGACACCACCACGACGTCTGGCTCGACGAAACCTATCAGGTAGCAATTTTGGTTTGCTAAAATTCAGCTCCATAAATTTTAAAATCCATCTTATACTGTAAATTATACAGTTCGGCACGCTTTACGAGGCTTTAGGCTCGTCAAATGCAAATTTCGTCAGCGCCACTGCGCTCAGAACGATGATGCCATTCGAATCGACTACCTGGACCGTTAAATTCGGTCACCAGACAGTGAATCGGCTGACGTTTTCCAGCGGAAAAACCGAATCAGGGGGTTACTATTCACCTATACTATTCACTTAAGTCGCGGGTCCCACCCGTAACTTCGCTGTTTCCTGGACAATCCGACCGTCGGATCAAAAATTAGTTTATATCATTTTTAATCGATTCGACGAGACGGTCGCACTGGCGATTTCAGATTTTCGAGATCAGACTCGGATCTGAAAGGCAGACATAGTGCTCCGTAAACTGTGCAATTTGCACACCGGTATACAACCACAAAGGTTTACTTTTGCATTTTCTCATTCAAATTGACATCTGAATTTTTTAAATTCAAATTTGAGTTTCTCGAGTACTACAACTCTGTATCAGAGCCTCTATCGGAGCTGCAACATCCCAACTTGTCAAATATTGCCTTGACCAACTTTGAAAGCTTTGAGTATTTCTTCCTGAGGTCGTGTTGGTCGGCAGTGATGCGTTGAAGATCCAATAAGATGCACTCATGCTCTGAAGATAGTCATTGTTGTTCACAGTATATTGAAGTAATAGAGGCATCAATCTCTGAAGTGTCAGTCGGTGGTGCCGGAGTAGGTACCGGAGGTGCTGTCGGTGCAACGGGGTAGGCGAGGGTACAACCGGAGTGGGAGTCGATGCAGAAGGTCTAGCGGCTCGGGGAGGAGTAGGAGTATCATCTAGTTGTCAAGGGAGAGATTTTACAACCGTTGAATCATTAATTGTTCCCAAACTGTACTGATAACTGGACGATCGAGTATCAACCCCGAAGCGTCGGAAAATACGCATTATAATCAATGGGAAAGGAAGTCTCTTCGTCGAATGTGGGTTTTCCACATATCTTGTCATCCTGGACCAAATGATATAAGGAATATTTATATTTACTCCTCGAGCCTCCCCGGGATGTCCCAAGAGATACAAAAATAACAATCTATCCCGCCGAAGAACCTTGGTTTGCATGTTGGGGAGGATATTGTAACAAACAATAAAATTTAAGAACCTATACTCGGATCGGAGTTCCTTAGAAAACACTGAATTTTCTGCCGATTGAGTATCCGGCATGCAAACCCCATCAACCACTTTTCTCTAGTCTAAGCTCGTCAATGTATGACCTTTCAGATAATGAGTTTCGGTCAATTGAGCTTTCATCCCCAACACATCTGCAATGGTCTGTGGGGTGATCGTAAGTGACTTATTGCGGACCTTTGTCTTGAACTCCATAGGTCCACCCTCATTCTCCTGAAGCTGATTCACACACAAATAGAATGTCCTGATGAGATGGACACAAAATCTAAAAGTTTTTGAAAAGTTGTAAATTGAAGAAAGACCAGCCTGATAAAAAAGAAGTCCAAATGTCGTGGAGCGATCACGCAAATTCCCATTATTTACGTATCGTTCTCCGATGCATTCACGATTCTCAAATGCTTTCATTCTCTGAGTGTCGATGTGAACAATATCCTCATCCATTGGAGGTGGAGCACTCGCAGGTGGCTCCTCAATCCGGATACCTCCAGCTTTTGTTTTCTTTCGAGTAACACTTTTTTTTCTTTGTTGAGCTAAAATGCTCCATCGGAGCTTTGTCTTTTCCTGCTGCTATTGCTGGAGATTTACCCTTGGTAGGTGGTGGAGAGGCAGGTGATTTCTCTTTAGCTGCTGCTGTGGGTTAGTGAATCCAAGGATCTACATAGGAAAAAAACCACCTAGAGGGGGGGTGAATAGGTGTAAATAATAAAACTCAGAAATCTTTACGTAAAAATAACCCAATGAGGAAAATATATAAAGTATGCAAGATTTTATGTGAAAAACTCCATCACAGGAGTAAAAACCACGGGACCGATCACACGAAAAAATCTACTAAGACTAAACATGTACAAGGTGATATAACGCAATACACGACTCAACCTTTTTCATACGCTCCAAGTAGATCTTCTCCGCAGTCCACAACGCGCCTCGATCACACAATTTGCGTCCAACTTCGAATCCAAGAAGTCCAACGTTGAATCCACGACGTCCAACCGAATCCATGGTCTTCACCAATTTGGTACGAGTCGATCACATGAACGCGCCTCGCTCCGAATCCACGAAGTCGATAACACCTTGAATCACAAGGCCACGCAAATCCACGCGCCGATGTTCCTTTCGGAAATCGTTGTTTGTTTATTGGTGGTGATGATATCGAATACTTAGATAATCATAGAAAGATAAGAAAACACCGTCTAAGTATTCATCAATTTAATTATACAAGAAATAAAGAGTTTGAAAAACTCTAGAATCAAATCGATCAATATAAAAAAAGAAACATAAAATAGAACGTGTTTTTCTTTCTTTTCTATAGGTGGATTATCTACGATTCCTTTTTGGAATTTTTTGGAATATCCCTAACAGATGATCTTAGGGTCTATTTATAGGTTAGAAACTTTTTGGAAAGAGATAAGAATAAAAAAATTGTCTTAACTGAATTTTTTCCGCATGGCGGTCCGGACTGCACTTCATCTCTGATCTGGTCTGTTGTCACAGCTAAGAAAATTTCCAGAAATAAGGTTCGGGGCCCGGACTGGATTGGTCTAATCTGGACTGATTCATGCGATTTACTAAAAACAATGTTCGGGGTCCGGACTGGGTAGGGGTTGATCCGGACTGGTTTTCCGCATGAACCAAACTATGTTCGGGGTCCGGACTGGATCTGCATGATCCGAATTCAGAACATATAAAATGCCCAGTTTTTTTTTTTAGCACAAGAAAAATATTCCAAGTATTTCTAAATTATAAGAATGTATTCAAATCATAAAAAATATTTAGTTTAATGTACTTGAACATTTTGAATCCATTCTTCTTGAGATTGATGTATATGATCTTCAAGTCTTCAACTTCAATTTTCAAGACTCAAAACACTTCATGAAATACGCCAATACAAAAATTCTTAACAATCTCCCCCTTCGACAGTTTCGTAACAAAACATATAATCCACAAAAAAAATAGAAAAATAATTTTTGTTGCTATTACCCTACAACAAAAATACGCATGAATGATCCAAATAGATGTAAATACAAAAGAGAAACTCCTAATACAAACTCTAGACTTAGACACAACTAGGAGTGTTCAAATCTTGTACTCTCTGCAAAAAAAATAATTTTTGACAAGAAAAAATTATTAGTACCTCAAGAATTTAATCAATAAGCAACCAGAGAGTTTACATTTTAATATGACATTAAATATCAGATATGCACAAATATAAACATTCATATCCATATATCATTTCAAAGTTTCAAAGCATAATGTCACAGTTTATAGTTCAAAATTCAAAAAGTTCAGTTCAGTTCAGATGACCATGACCACTTGTTCTACCAACTTACCTTGTTCATTTGTTCTACCAACTTGTTAGAAGTTAGAATATTACAAAACCAAATAGCCAGCAGAATAGTTAGTGTCAGGTCTCAAGTTTTAAGTTCACTGTTCATCATCTCTTTCATCTATTTTCTCATCTCCCCCTTTTTGTCACAAAATAAGCCAAAATAAAAGTAGAGGTGCAATAGTTCAAAAGTTAAAACTAAAATTTAAACCTGAACAAAACAAACTGCTAGAGAAAAAAAAAAAAAATGAAGTCAAACTTATCAAAGTTTACTCTGAACCGGATTCGTCGGAGCTGCTGCATCCGAGCTTTGTAAATATCTTCTTGAACAATTTTGTCATCGTCTTATACCTTTTCTTCAAGTCCTCTTGAACTGACGTAATGCGCTGTAGATCGAGAGATATATGTTCTTGTTCTATTGTAATCCGTTCCTATTCAGACGAGAGCAGTTGTTGCTCTCTATAGATGGAAGTGACAAATGCCTCATCTTCGGAGGTCTCAAAAATTCCTGGTCCTGAAGTTCCTGTTGGTTGTGTTGTTGCTGGTGCTGCTGGTTCCCGTTGGGAGGAGGTCGAAGGTCGCTTGCTCCTAGGAGGAGTTGGGGTCTCATCTGGTTGGCGAGGGAGAGACTTCACAATGAGTCATTGATTGTTTCCAAACTATACATGTATGTTGACGAGCGAATGTCCATGTCAAATTTTCTTAAAATCCGCATGATAATCATTGGGAATGGAAGTCGCCATGTAGGATGAGCATGTTCCACATATCTCACCATCCTTAACCAAATGAGGAATGGAATATTTATGTTCAAACCCCGAGTAGCGGTAGGATGTTCTAAAAGATACAAATATAACATTCTATCCCAACGCAAAACCTTCGTTTACATGTTCGGTATTATATTGTAACAAACAATGAAATTAAGAAAACGGTATTCTGGTTTAAGTTCTTTAGAAAATACCGAATTTCCAGCCGAGCGTGTGTCCGGCATGCATATGCCATCTGTGATGAGCCGGATCTCCGCAGAGCTGCTGTAGTGCGTTGGGGTGGCTATTGGAGGCCAACATGGTGTGTTGGAGGTGTTTGGGGCATAATTGGGCATAAGTGTTGGACTTCGGGCTTAATTGGATCATGTGAGTGATCGGAGGACCCCGTGGAGGGTTTAGAAGTGGTTTCGAGCGTTAAAATTGGGCTCCGCACGAAATTTGGGCTTAGAACACATTTCCGGGTGCCTTCGGCAATTTTTAGAGTTGGAATTTGGCAAAACGGACGTCAAATTCGGATTCAGCGTGCGAAAACGGTCAAAATGGACTACCCACTTGTCATTTTTGAGCTCCGGTTAATGTTCACTGCCGGAAATGTGATTCCGGCGATCGCCGGCGGCGGCGGGCAGCGGCGGCGCGGCCTCGGGCAGGCGGACAGCGGCGGCGGGCAGCGCGCGTGGGCGCGGGCAGGGCGCGCGGGTGCGCGGTCCACGCGGCCGGCGTGCACCGGAGCGGGGTGCCACGTGGCGTCTTCCCATTGGGTGGTTCATAGGTCGCGGTCTACGGAGCAGCGCGGTGTTTGGTGGACTGGGCGGGAAGACACGTGGCAGCACGTCATTGGTTCGGTGTTTGGGGTGTCGTGCACCGGGTGCAGCGAGTGTGTGGTTGGACACGTGGCGCGCGGGGATTGGGCGAGCTACTGTGCGCGTACGGCGGCAGGCGTGCAGGTGGCAGGCGGCGTGGCAGCGGTGGCGGCTGGCGTGGCGGCCACGGCGCCGACGTGGCGCACGCGTGCGCCACGTGGCGGCCCGCCATTGGCGGGCGCCAACTGCCCCGTTGACCTTTGTGGGCCACGCGACGCGAAGGGAGCGGCCGAGTTGGCTGTCCCCTGTGCGGGGACACGTGTCGGTGCGCGGAGCGGGTCGGACGGGTGCGCGGTCCGGCCGGATCGGGTGTGCGGGCGTGGGCCGTGCGGGCCGGGCCACTGTGCGCGCCCGGTTTCGGGGCCCGAAAGTTTCGGGCGCCCGAAACCGGGGACACAGTGGTCATTTTTGCAAATGTTTTTGTGGGCCTATAAATAGGCCTCCCCTCCCCTCCTTTTTCTGCTTTTTCCGAGTGATAGAGAGAGAACCTGAGGGAGGGCCTTGAAGCAAGTTTGTTCCCCTTGATGTTCTTGAGCTCGTGGTGGATCGCCGGAATTTCTGGAAGCTCGGCAACGGCGATATCGATTTTACAGTTCGCCTCGGTTTTCTCCCCATTTCGGCCCATTACCGTCGCAGATCAGTCAAAAATTCACTGTGAGCAAACCAGGAGGAGTTTTTGGGCGATTTCTTCGACAGCGTGTTCCTAAGAGGTAAGGCTTCGATTTTCGTGTTGATTGCTTCTCTCTGTTTCGCACTTTTGGCATGTTTCCCGAGACATCTTTGACCCCCATTTTTCTGTGTTGGATTCTGGACAGCACCGGCTTGTCGATTTTATATCTCAGCCTAGGAGCATCGGATCAAGGCGTTTCAACACTCGATTTTGATCTACTCGTCGCGAGGAACACAGTGGTGATTTTTCTGGGATTTTTGGAAATTTTTTCGAAGGTGATAATTAAGATTTTATTGGACAGATTGCTACAGGAATTTTGATTTGGAAGGTTTTGAGGTGCAGCGGTGTTTTATTTTTATCTTGGTCTACAGGTATCAGATCTGGGCGTTTAAACAGTCGTTTTGGGGCTACTCTTCGCGAGGAACGCGACCGTGAATTTTCTGGATTTTCTTGAGAACTGGACAGAGGTGATATTTAGCCATTTTTTTGGGGCTGATTTTGGACTGTAGGAAATTGTGCAGTTTTGGGATTAATTGTGCGCATTGTTCTGTGCAGTGGGACACAGTTTTTGGTGGATTGCTGTGTTAGAGGACTGCGGGCAGCGAGAGGTCTCTTTTGGTGTTGTGCGCGCTTTTTGAGGTGGGTGGTTGTTGCTTGCCTCTATATCTGACTTACTCACTAAGTTTATTAGAAAATCCCACTATTGAGCATATTGGTTGAGTATCATGCATGATTGACTGATATACATGTGAGCCTATCATCTGAGATTAATTTTGTGAATATAGCATGTTGGGGATATTATTGGGATAATATTTCTGTTGGAACATGATCATTGGAATAATTTATTAGTGATAATTAACATGCTACATTAGCACCTAGATTTTATGAAAGTGGATTAAATGATTAATTGTTGGGACATAATGACACATCAATGTGCGGGTTTCACTCTGGGGATTTATTATGGATCAGGGATCATATACATGTGTAGTCGACTGATGATTTTTGCCTGATGGTTATATTTATGTGGATATATTAATTATTACACATGTAAAACTGTTATTGGACATTCTCTCTCTTTCACATTGCTTGAGGACTTTTGCATGCTTATTTGGACATCTAGATAGGCCACTATTTTATTGCTACACTATCATATTGGGATTTGACTTAGGAGAAACCATGATTACTTTCTTTCTCCTTTTATTTAGACTTTTGAGTCATGTTGCTCGGGTTCGAGCAGAGGTTTGGGATAGTGTAGCCGGGATCTGAGGGTCAGTGACAGGGTGTGCTTGATGTTGGATTATGGGTTATTGCGGCAACCGCGGACAGTAGGCGGTTGACCGGATCCTGATTATTTTACCCAATTGCGGGTTGTGGGTTATTGCGGTGACCGCGGACTTTGGGCGGTTGACCGGATATTTACTATTGCATCAGATTGGATATCAGTTTTCTCTAGTGGATGGTGTTTCCCACTTTGATCATAGTCTTGATCCAGTCCTGCTATATCGAGGTACTGATGACAGAGATATTTATGATACTGATGACAGAGATACTTTACTCGTGTGGGTCGCTCCCCTCGAGTGCCACTCCGGAGTAGGCTTTACACCGTGCCGAGCGCCGGGCACCATACTGAGTTCTTGAGTTCGACAGCAGAGCAGGCAGTACCAGTTTTGACTGGTGGCACTAGATTGGGTCTATTTGGTCAGATACTATTTTTTGATGCATTCATACCGTCATTTCCTTCGGTATTGCATTTAGAGGCATACTTGTTGTGGTCTCCCCTTTTATTCAGTAGTTCTGTTTACAGCTTTACCACTTGCCCTTTTCTTGCCTCTAGTAGACTTAGTGGGTACGCCGGAGCTTGAGGCTTTACCCACAGGGGGAGGCTACTGGTTTACTAGTGGTTCTCACCCCCATTGTTGTTTTCCCTTTCTTCCCCCCCCTGTTGTGCAGAGTCCTCTTCGGGAGTTGCTGATCTTCGATCGTTGTCCGAGGCGAGGGAGTCACGAGCTAGATCTTTACCACCCGAGGAGTGTAGCTGTATCCCCTGGTTGGAGATTCCTGGTAGCTGTTGGCTGGTTTTTACTGTTGTCTTTGGAGTGAGATCTTTTGTATTTGGAGAGACTGATGTTGAGACTGATGTACTATAGTTTTAGTTTATCTCCTTTTATAGTTGAGAGATGCTGTACTGAGGACATTGTATGATGATTATCTGTATTTGAGGAGATGGAGATTGTACTTTATTTCGTGTTGTACAGTGATTGGATTTTATTTTACAGCATTTTATTTCAGCTCTGATATTTGTGTAGCTATAGTACTATCTTTTGCAGGTTAGACGCTTCGCCTATGCGGGTTTTAGCATAGGTGGCGGATCTGTTGGCGAGCCCGGGTCGCAGTTTCGACCCCGGGGCGTGACAGATTAGGTTGGTATCAGAGCTTAGGGATAGGTCAGTTGGGACTGTAGAAACCCTAGGCTTATGGTTGGACCCTAGGATGACTTCGTGAGAGTCGTGATTTTTAGCGAGAGTCCTGATTGAGTTTTATACCTCTCCCGAGTGATGGGATGGGTGATTGGCATGTTTATTCTCCTAAGCAATTATGTTGGCTGCAGACAACATAATGCGGCGGAACGGTTGACATGCTCTAGACTCTCGCTGGATTGGGTCGAGTTTTGTTTTGTGCTGTGGTGCTGTTGGTCGTGGTCAGCGGTGTCTCCCCGACGCGTTGTGCGGATTGGTGTGCATTCGTCGCAGCGGTGGAGCTCGAGCGGACTGTTTTGGGGCCGGATATCCGGATTGAGGTTAGAGAGCTTCAGGCCCCGATGGTAGGATTGTCAGAGGTATATCAGCGGCAGAGTGAGCCACTGGTATGGGTGACACAGTTGTCGGAGCAGTGGGCAGCCCGACAGTGTTTTTCCCCTGAGACCACCTGGTTATAGTATCCTCAGCGACAGTGATTTCTGTGGCGCCGAAGGGGCGAGTAGCCCCCCTCCGTGCCAATGTTTAGTGTCGCGGCACCGAGGCGGGGTGGATTGCTGATAGTGGATGAGCTGTGAGACATTATCGATCGATAGAGCCAGTTTTGGCAGATGAACCACCACGATTCATGGATTGGAGTTGGAGCCTTTGGAGGCAAAATCGTGGTTGATGGTGATGGAGTGATCAATTGAGAGTCTCCCTGTACTAGAGAGTTGAGGCAGTTGTTGAACTGTACGCTCCAGGTCTCGAGGGACGAAGCGCGTAGGATGTGTGCGACTGGGAGTGGATTGCGCCAGAATACCCTTTTAGTTTATCTGATTCCTCTGTTTTGGATTTTGGATTTTTTGATGCCTCGATGGAGTAGGCAATGTGTATGGAGCGTACTGTTGCAGTTCCTTTGGATAGGGATCTGCCGCCAGAGGCGAATTCTGGATAGAGGTGCCTGGCGCTAAGTGTTGAGGGACAGATCGGCTGGCAGAGGCACTTTTGTTTTCCTTTCCTGGATGGTGAACATCCTTGCGGACGGATTATGTAAAGCTTACCCAAAGGAAGGTTACCCTTTGTGATGGATAACATTTGTGTTTGGGGTACAATAGATGTGCTTGAGGGGTGAGCTGAGTAAGGATAATTGAATGAGGAATTGCATGAATTAATTGTGTTTTGCCATATGACGATTGTAATAATAGATTTTCTGAGATGCCAGAGGTCAGGTGGACCCCGGTGGCAGCATCAGCATCGTTATCAGAGTGGCGCAGCGGTAGCGTGGATTTATTGTCTGCGGAAGACCGTATTCATCGCCTCAGTGTGAACAAAGGTGGAGAATTGTGCTCCTTTTGTGGATAGCCTTGATTTCAGACAGATTAAGTGACGACCACCTACATTGAGCGGTTGAGACTGTGCTGCCTGGGTGGAGGGCACCAAGGCAGTGGATCGGGTCGTCGCAGGTGTGATTTCATCACAGCAGTCGAAGTTAGAGCATGGTGCATTCCTGCATGGACTAGAGGTAGATTTGTTACCACATGCACTAGAGGTACAGGTTCCTGTTGGGGTGGTGCATGTGGAGGAGGTTTGTGGATCATGTCCAGTGCAGTTGAGACCTCGAGTGGTATCGGCAGACTTATTGTTACTTGTACCTGGTCAGTGTTTGACCCAGTGCGTGGGATTGGTTGGCACAGTGCCACATGGTGTATGACTGCCGAGAGAGAAGGTTATGATCTTCTGCAAGCAGACATTAGAAACTTGTTCATTGAGACAGTCAGAGCACACAGGTTACAGTAACGATGCGCGAGGTGCTTACGGCGGCACCGGGACGCAAGGGTATCCCTGTTATCGTGAGATCCCGGGTGTGATTCCACCGGAGCTGATGATAATGCCGCCGGTTAGGAAGATTGAGATTGCGATTGACGTGGTTCAGGGAACCACGCCAACCCCGATAGCACCTCATTGGATATCACCTGTAGAGCTGAGAGAGCTGATGGCGCAGTCGCAGGATCTGATGGATCGAGGGTCTGTTCGGTCTAGTGCCACGTCGTTGGCACACGACAGTGAGGGTCCTTGTGTGGAGTGACCGCAGGCAGGTCTGGATATTATTTAGGACCTTTTGATGGAGTTATACCCCGACAGTGGCCTGCTTATGATGCAGGTATCTTTTTGGGATCATACAGTTGAGTATCTCGCCAAGATGGTGTTCAGGACCCGGTAGGGGCATTATGAGTACAGTGAGGACAAATGGACTGACTAATGCCCTGTCGTCTTTAAGATATGAGGAATTGGGTATTCTTGCTGCACTTGGAAGAATTATTTGAGATATCCTTCTGGGATATTTTGATTTTACTCCATCTCTGTATGGTTTAGAGCTGGTGGAGTACTTGTAGATGGTGTAACAAGGTCTGTGAGGAAGAAGCTGTATGCCAGGCTGTCGTGGTACAAATTTTAGCTCCGAGAGCATATCTTCTTGGATCACTTAGTCTAGCCATAAGAGGCGGTGGTGGAAATCCGGCCAAAATGGATGCTATGCGAGAATGACTGAGACCGGCAGTCATTTGTTGAGGTGAGGAGCTTCTTGGACTGAGCAGTGTCGGGAGAGCTTGGCAATCGGATGATGAGACTGATACCAGCGCCGATTTCAGCATCGCCAGTGTTGGGAGATGGATTTGTGAGATACAGTGATGCCTCCCATAGTAGCTATGAAGTTACAGTTGGATTTGTGGCAAGCATCCAAATTCACCCGATAGACCGCGGCTGAATGGTTCGCTCGGATGGTCAAGATTTGGGAGCGACCGGGCGAGGACCCCCTCCTGGTTAGGGCTCTTTTCCTTTCGGAGTTGCCTAGCATGTCA
Source organism: Tillandsia leiboldiana (assembly GCA_029204045.2). NCBI lineage: Eukaryota > Viridiplantae > Streptophyta > Magnoliopsida > Poales > Bromeliaceae > Tillandsia > Tillandsia leiboldiana. The sequence continues at coordinate 3,052,249 of CM055080.1, read as the reverse complement.
CTGGTTTGGGAGTTGAGGACACAACTCCCGGAATTTGATGAAGTGATCATCTTGAGCAGGTACCCTTTTTTCGAGCCTGAAGGATTGGATTTACCAGCTGCAAGGGTACTGGATCTTCTCGAAGATTGATTTGCGATCTGGTTCTTTCAACTGCTTATAGTTGTGTGCTGATGCCCGAGAGTTGGGGAGGTGTGTCTACACCCTGATGGTTTTTAGATTAGAGATCAGAGTTTACGTGATCAGTTGGAGGACTTATATTGGGTACCTCGGGAGTACAGAGATATTCGGATCGAGCTTGTGTGCCGATGGACTTGTGGTTGGATTATCTGGGGCCCTGGGAGGAGCGGAGGCTTGTACCGATGCAGATTACTTGGTAGCTCGAGCGGTTAGCCCAGCTGTACTTGGTTGAGTTGGTACGGCTTTTCTGGAGTGCCCGCCTTTATTTTATTCTAGTTAGAGACCCGAGGACCGCATCGCGTCTCTGGAGGAGGTATTTATCAGCCTTGGGAGCTTGAGTGGTGGATGATTGGATATTTACCCCCCTTTATTTGGTTGAGATTCCGTGTTGAGGAACGACTTTAGTTTCGAGGACGAAACTTTCTTTTAGTGGGGGAGGATGTGATGACCCGGATCTCTGCAGAGCTGCTGTAGTGCGTTGGGGTGGCTATTGGAGGCCTACATGGTGTGTTGGAGGTGTTTGGGGCATAATTGGGCATAAGTGTTGGACTTCGGGCTTAATTGGATCATGTGAGTGATCGGAGGACCCTGTGGAGGGTTTAGAAGTGGTTTCGAGCGAAACGGATATTAAAATTGGGTTTCACGCGAAATTTGGGCTTAGAACACATTTCCGGGTGCCTTCGGCAATTTTTAGAGTTGGAATTTGGCAAAACGGACGTCAAATTCGGATTCAGCGCGCGAAAACGGTCAAAATGGACTACCCACTTGTCATTTTTGAGCTTCGGTTATTGTTCACTGCCGGAAATGTGATTCCGGCGATCGCCGGCGGCGGCGGCGGCGGCGGGCAGCGGCAGCGCGGCCTCGGGCAGGCGGACAGCGGCGGCGGGCAGCGCGCGTGGGCGCGGGCAGGGCGCGCGGGTGCGCGGTCCACGCGGCCGGCGTGCACCGGAGCGGGGTGCCACGTGGCGTCTTCCCATTGGGTGGTTCATAGGTCGCGGTCTACGGAGCAGCGCGGTGTTTGGTGGACTGGGCGGGAAGACACGTGGCAGCACGTCATTGGTTCGGTGTTTGGGGTGTCGTGCACCGGGTGCAGCGAGTGTGTGGCTGGACACGTGGCGCGCGGGGATTGGGCGAGCTACTGTACGCGTACGGCGGCAGGCGTGCAGGTGGCAGGCGGCGTGGCAGCGGTGGCGGCTGGCGTGGCGGCCACGGCGCCGACGTGGCGCACGCGTGAGCCACGTGGCGGCCCGCCATTGGCGGGCGCCAACTGCCCCGTTGACCTCTGTGGGCCACGCGACGCGAAGGGAGCGGCCGAGTTGGCTGTCCCCTGTGCGGGGACACGTGTCGGTGTGCGGAGCGGGTCGGACGGGTGCGCGGTCCGGCCGGATCGGGTGTGCGGGCGTGGGCCGTGTGGGCCGGGCCACTGTGCGCGCCCGGTTTCAGGGCCCGAAAGTTTCGGGCGCCCGAAACCGGGGACACAGTGGTCATTTTCGCAAATGTTTTTGTGGGCCTATAAATAGGCCTCCCCTCCCCTCCTTTTTCTACTTTTTTCCGAGTGATAGAGAGAGAACCTGAGGGAGGGCCTTGAAGCAAGTTTGTTCCCCTTGATGTTCTTGAGCTCGTGGTGGATCGCCGGAATTTCTGGAAGCTCGGCAACGGCGATATCGATTTTACAGTTCGCCTCGGTTTTCTCCCCATTTCGGCCCATTACCGTCGCAGATCAGTCAAAAATTCACTGTGAGCAAACCAGGAGGAGTTTTTGGGCGATTTCTTCGACCGCGTGTTCCTAAGAGGTAAGGCTTCGATTTTAATGTTTATCGCTTCGCTCTGTTTCGCACTTTTGGCACGTTTCCCGAGACATCTTTGACCCCCATTTTTTTGTGTTGGATTCTGGACAGCACCAGCTTGTCGATTTTATATCTCAGCCTAGGAACATCGGATCAAGGCGTTTCAACACTCGATTTTGATCTACTAGTCGCGAGGAACACAGTGGTGATTTTTCTGGGATTTTTGGAAATTGTTTCGAAGGTGATAATTAACTTTTCTTGGACAGATTGCTACAGGAATTTTGATTTGGAAGGTTTTGAGGTGCAGCGGTGTTTTATTTTTATCTTGGTCTACAGGTATCAGATCTGGGCGTTTAAACAGTCGTTTTGGGGCTAGTCTTCGCGAGGAACGCGACCGTGAATTTTCTGGATTTTCTTGAGGACTAGACAGAGGTGATATTTAGCCATTTTTTTGGGGCTGATTTTGGACTGTAGAAAATTATGCAGTTTTGGGATTAATTGTGCGCATTGTTCTGTGCAGTGGGACACAGTTTTTGGTGGATTGCTGTGTTAGAGGACTGCGGGCAGCGAGAGGTCTCTTTTGGTGTTGTGCGCGCTTTTTGAGGTGGGTGGTTGTTGCTTGCCTCTATATCTGACTTACTCACTAAGTTTATTAAAAAATCCCACTATTGAGCATATTGGTTGAGTATCATGCATGATTGACTGATATACATGTGATCCTATCATCTGAGATTAATTTTGTGAATATAGCATGTTGGGGATATTATTGGGATAATATTTCTGTTGGAACATGATCATTGGAATAATTTATTAGTGATAATTAACATGCTACATTAGCACCTAGATTTTATGAAAGTGGATTAAATGATTAATTGTTGGGACATAATGACACATCAATGTGCGGGTTTCACTCTGGGGATTTATTATGGATCAGGGATCATATACATGTGTAGTCGACTGATGATTTTTGCCTGATGGTTATATTTATGTGGATATATTAATTATTACACATGTAAAACTGTTATTGGACATTCTCTCTCTTTCACATTGCTTGAGGACTTTTGCATGCTTATTTGGACATCTAGATATGCCACTATTTTATTGCTACACTATCATATTGGGATTTGACTTAGGAGAAACCATGATTACTTTCTTTCTCCTTTTATTTAGACTTTTGAGTCATGTTGCTCGGGTTCGAGCAGAGGTTTGGGATAGTGTAGCCGGGATCTGAGGGTCAGTGACAGGGTGTGCTTGATGTTGGATTATGGGTTATTGCGGCAACCGCGGACAGTAGGCGGTTGACCGGATTCTGATTATTTTACCTAATTGCGGGTTGTGGGTTATTGCGGTGACCGCGGACTTTGGGCGGTTGACCGGATATTTACTATTGCATCAGATTGGATATCAGTTTTCTCTAGTGGATGGTGTTTCCCACTTTGATCATAGTCTTGATCCAGTCCTGCTATATCGAGGTACTGGTGACAGAGATATTTATGATACTGATGACAGAGATACTTTACTCGTGTGGGTCGCTCCCCTCGAGTGCCACTCCGGAGTAGGCTTTACACCGTGCTGAGCGCCGGGCACCATACTGAGTTCTTGAGTTCGACAGCAGAGCAGGTAGTACCAGTTTTGACTGGTGGCACTAGATTGGGTCTATGTGGTCAGATACTGTTTTCTGATGCATTCGTACCATCATTTCCTTCGGTATTGCATTTAGAGGCATACTTGTTGTGGTCTCCCCTTTTATTCAGTAGTTCTGTTTACAGCTTTACCACTTGCTCTTTTCTTGCCTCTAGTAGACTTAGTGGGTACGCCGGAGCTTGAGGCTTTACCCACAGGGGGAGGCTACTGGTTTACTAGTGGTTCTCACCCCCATTGTTGTTTTTCCTTTCTTCCCCCCCCCCTGTTGTGCAGAGTCCTCTTCGAGAGTTGCTGATCTTCGATCGTTGTCCGAGGCGAGGGAGTCAGGAGCTAGATCTTTACCACCCGAGGAGAGTAGCTGTATCCCCTGGTTGGAGATTCCTGGTAGCTGTTGGCTGGTTTTTACTGTTGTCTTTGGAGTGAGATCTTTTGTACTTGGAGAGACTGATGTTGAGACTGATGTACTATAGTTTTAGTTTATCTCCTTTTATAGTTGAGAGATGCTGTACTGAGGACATTGTATGATGATTATCTGTATTTGAGGAGATGGAGATTGTACTTTATTTCGTGTTGTACAGTGATTAGATTTTATTTTACAGCATTTTATTTCAGCTCTGATATTTGTGTAGCTATAGTACTATCTTTTGCAGGTTAGACGCTTCGCCTATGCGGGTTTTAGCATAGGTGGCGGATCTGTTGGCGAGCCCGGGTCGCAGTTTCGACCCCGGGGCGTGACACCATCCACCACAGTCCTCCAAATAATTAATGTCATAATCTAACCCTTCATATAATGAATCCCATCGAGTTGAGAGGACATCCCCAATACCTCTCCAATTACTTGAGGCGTTATTTTGATCTTTTTGTTTCGGACCGCGGTGTGAAACTCCATTGGTCCGCCTTCTTGTTCTTGAAGTTGATGAGCACATGTGTAAAAAGTTCTGACAAGATGCAAACAATATATATCCAGTGGTTTCTGGAAACTTGCAAATTTGTGGAAAACCGGCTCGATCAAACAAAATTCCAAAGGCCGCAGAGCAATCTTTGAGAGCCCCAACATTCACATTTCTTTCACCAATACATTCACGGTTCTAAAAAATCCTTCATTCTTTGAGAGTTGATCTGAACAACATCTTCAACAACTGGAGGTGGTCACTACCAAGTGGCTCGTCGATCTCAATTCCACAAGATCTGCCTCTTTTCCGTGCAACACTTTTCCTTTTCATTGACGTAGGTTCCGTAGGGGCTTTCCCCTTCTCAGCTGCAGTTGGAGGTGTTTTAGCTTTTGTTGTAGCAGGGGTTGCAGGAGATTTTCCCTTTACTGCTGCGGTTTCTTTTGCTCCCTTGACGGTTTTCTCTCAATCTTTCGAGTCGGTCTCGGATTCATCCAACGGAACGAATTCTGATTTATCTTGATTTTTCTTTGCTCGCTTCAATTTGTTCGTGACTCTCGTACTCATAATAGCAGTGATGATCACAATTAACCACCTGAAAACCATCTTAATAGATTTCGAAAACCTGTCCTGTGAGCAAGAACTCCAAAACACATAAGAAATTATTCAATTCCAAAAAATTTGAAAAATTATACCTAAACAATTCTTATGTTATATAGAAGCTAGGAATTAAGAAGGATTTGCAAAAAGAATTTTAAAAATAGATCAATTTCATGATTTTCGAAAATTCTTAAAATATGTCCTAAGACTGAAATTTTAGAAATCGAAGCCTAAAAATCTGTTTAGAATGTAAAGAACACTCATAGAAAGGTTTCTTAGGCATCCAGAGTTCAATTTATGCAAAAAAAATTAGAGAAAAACATCAAAAATTGAGTTCTGGGCATGAAATCCATCTCGTTTAGAAGAAAATAGCAAGAACTGAAAATAAACCGAGATTTGATCTTGAAAACTTACTTAGATCGAGTAAAAACCAATCGAGAACGATCCAAAAGCTTTTAAATTCTAGAGAGAGAAACTCAGGAAACCCGAATCAAAAGCTTGGAGAGAATGAAAAATCGAAAACCTTTCGTTTTATTATAAACCCTAGCGCGCGGTCCGGATCGGATCGGGAAGTGAGTCCGGATCGGCTTTGCGCGCAGAATCCCATCGTTCGGGATCCGGACTGAATGATCCAATCCGGACTGCCTGCAACTTTTTCTCCAGAAAAATTTATAAAAATTTCAGACAATTCAGAAAAAGTATGTAACCATTCTTGCATATTAACTTTATACAAAAATTATCGTTTCATATAAAAAAAATAAATTATAAGAAATCTATCAAAATATCTCAAATTTTGAAACAAAGATTTATAAAAATTATAACTTCTAAAGTAAAGTTGAGCAAGTCCAAAACATCAATCACGATCTAATGAGTAATGAATTTATCAAATCATCAATTGAGAAAAGAAAATGAAATACCAAGATCGATAGATGTTTGAAATCCCTATTAAGTTAGATAATTTTCTTTAGTCAACAAATTTTATGGAGTGGCTCTTTGAATATTTTTCAAAAAAAATCCCACCTTATATCAACCATAGAATTATTGAATCAAAAATTCTATTTAGCATTGTTTAAAGTAAACATTAACACCATATTTTTTTAAAACATGTGGTAGCTGCACACACTACTCGGACGACCGAGGTGGTAGCTCTTTCCTCCATGTGGTGGTAGTTTTCACACTCTACTAATGGATGTAACTCTTTCCACATCTTATGAGCATGAAAAACTAAAGGTTACTCCCCCTTAATTGGCTATTAATTATGTAAAATATTAAGTATTCAACCAAAAATTGATTTTGTGTTCATACTTATTTCAATCATCAAATAAGAGAAAAATAATACCAAGAGATCATTGAGTGAGGTATTGACTTTGATCAATTAAAGATGGAATAATTGATATAAATGATCATTGCATCAAATAAATTATAATGATATCCAAATCATAATAAATTTATCAAGATATGAAAGGATGCAATTAAAGTCAATATTACTAATGCTCCGTTAATGTTCTATACTGGATATATAAACAAGAAGAGCAAAAACACAAAACAAAACCTAATCTAAGCAATAATTTTCGAAATTTTTTTTTTATTTCAAAGGAAGCATACCAATTGTTTTTCGTAAATTAATGAATAAAACGTTTTTGATCCGAAGATTGTCAAAATATCGGCTAATTGATCATCAGTTGAAACATAGGAAATTTGTAAAGTGTTTGATTCAACTAACTCTATTAAAAAATGATATCTTAGTTCAATGTGTTTTGTTCTCGAGTCTAACACAGGATTTTTAGAAATATTAATGGCACTGGTGTTGTCACATAAAATTGTCACCAAGGTCGCTGGAATCCGAAAGTCACTCAATACACTCTTCATCCAAATCAATTGAGTTGAGCAACTTCCCGCAGATATGTATTCCGCCTCAGCAGTAGATAGAGCAATGCAATTTTGCTTTTTATTATGCCATGCAACAAGACAATGACCAAGATAAAAACATGCTCCACTAGTGCTCTTTCGGTCATCCACTGATTTAGCCCGATCGGCATCCGAATATCCTATAATGTCAAGATATGTGCCCATAGGATACCAGATTCCGAAATTGATAGTACATTTGACGTACCGGATGATCCTTTTTATTGCTTTCAAGTGAATATCCTTCGGTGCAGATTGATATCTCGTGCAAATTCCTACACTAAAGAAAATATCCGGATGACTAGCGGTAAGGTAGAGTAAACTTCCAATCATACTTTTATAAAGTTTCTCGCCTGCACTCTCTCTGTGAGATTTACTTCCTAATCTCTTATTGCAAGTTCCCGTAGGAGTCGGATAGTCTTTAGAATCTTCTAATCCGAATTTCTTAACCAACTCCTTTGTATACTTGGATTGGCACAAATGAATTCCGTCTTCACATTGTTTAACCTGCAATCAAAGAAAATACGTAATCTCACCCATCATTGACATCTCAAATTCGATTTCCATTATTTTTGCAAATTTTGAAGCATCCTTTTTTGTCGTAGCACCAAACACTATGTCATCAACATAAATTTGTGCCACAATGAAGTTATTCTGAAAATGCTTCACAAAGAGTGTCCGATCGGCTCCCCCTCGTGTATAGCTCTTTTCTAGAAGATATTTCGTTAATCTTTCATACCATGCTCGCGGTGCTTGTTTTAGTCCGTAAAGAACCTTTTTTCAAACGAAAAACATGGTTTGGAAGTTTATGATCAATAAAACCTTTCGGTTGGGCCACATAAACTTCTTTGTTTAAACGACCATTTAAAAACACGCTCTTTATGTCCATATGAAAAAGCTTGCTTTTAAAATGACAAGCAATTGCGAATAGGATACGAATGGACTCGAGACGGGCAACCGGGACGAATGTCTCATCAAAGTCTATGCCTTCAATTTGTGAGTAGTCCTGAGCAACTAAACTTGTTTTGTTCCTCACAATAGTACCATCTTCATTTTTCTTATTCTTGAAAATCCATTTTGTACCAATGATATTTTGTTGCTTGGGGGGCTTCGTTAATTCTCAGGCTTTGTTTCTTTCAAATTGATTAAGCTCTTCTTGCATCGCTTCAATCCAATAGTCATCTTGAAGAGCTTCATCAATATTCTTTAGTTCCAACATGGAGACATAACATGCAACTCCACATTCTAGCTGTCTCCGAGTTCTAACTCCTTCTTGTGGATCTCCAATGATGTTCGTTTCTGGATGGTCCTTGGAGATTAGAAGCGTTTGAGGTAAAGGAGTACTCGGAAAAATTTGTGATGAATCCTGTACATTAGATGAACTAGAAGAACCATGAGTTGCATCAAAATTTTTGCAAGATTTATCATGCAAAGTTGAAACATCATTAGCAGTCAATTCATCATCAAGAGACATATCAAGAGTAGATTTATCAGAAGAAAAATGAGAAGCTTCATCTACTTTAACATTTATTGATTCTATCACCATTTTAGATTCAAGATTGTATACTTGATATGCTCTACTATTTGTAAAATAACCAAGAAAGATTCCTTCGTCACTACGAGAGTTGAATTTTTCAAGATTTTCACGATTGCGTAAAATGTAACAACGACTCCTGAAGATACGAAAATACTTGATATTCAATTTTCTACTAAACCATAGTTCATATGGAGTATTTAACGTACCTGGACGCAAATAGATTCGATTGATCATATAGACCGCGGTGTTAACTACTTCGGCCCAAATATACAAAGGGAGTTTCCGACTATGAATTGTCATACGCATATAGTGATGTGTTAATGACAAGACAAGGGTAGAATTCACCTTTGCGCACCCAAACCTTACGAGTTTTGGAAGACGTCGGCAATGATCGTGACATTGATCTCCTTGGTGAACGCGTCTTGTTCGGTTGATCACTTTTCTTTGGAATCCATGATGACGTCGTCTTGTGGGGTGTACTACCAAAGTTCTTTACCTTTGAAAGATTCTTCTTCGATTTCCAGAGGATGAACTTGTTGGTAGTTGTTGCAAGAGGCGCTTGATTTGATCGCTTCGCTCCATTCTTGCAATTTCCTCTTATGTGCCTTGCAAAACCACAACGAAAACATACCTTTGTGCATGTTGAACCCGAAGTAGATGAGGTAGGCTTGTTAACGTTGGATGCAGTGATTTTCGTCGTCGGAGGAGAAACCGACTGGGGCACAAAAACCGTTCCACTCGAACTCGGATCCTCACCGGTTCGAACGTATTCAAGACCCAAACGGTTCGTTTGACCGAGACCAAGCAACTTGTCCAACTTGCTCCTTCCAAAAGAGAATCGCTTCAAATCTTCCTTAAGTTGGAGTATGGTCATCTCCAATTTTTCTTGTTGAGCCTCGGAGTAGAGCTTTGAGAAGTGATTTACATTATCCACCAATTTGATGTGTTCCTTCTCGAAATGCTCGTTCTTCTCTCGAAGGGAAACATTTATTTTGATTAAGTTATCCTTTTCCTCTTCAAGAGCGTTTGAGAGAGAAGTTGCCTCTTTAGATTGTTCTTCAAGATCCCACAATCTTCTTCTCAAACTTTTGTTTTGCTTTGCCAATTTCTTTGAATCCTTTAATAATTTATGGTAGGCAAAAGCAAAGTCTTCACCTTCGGAATTGCTCGGTTCATCATCCATTGCATTCTTTTCATTTAAGGAGGAGTTGGATAATGAACCAGAGGAAGTCGCCGAAAAGCACATGTAATGTGAAGTTGTGGACGCGTGGAATGCTGTGGCGTTGTTATCCTTATCACTGGAAGATGACTCATTGGATGTGGAAATGTCATCCCATGTGACGGCTTGCATAGCCTTCTTCTTTGACGGATTCTTGTTGGGACACTCCGTTGAGATATGGCCATAACCTCGGCATTTGAAGCATTGAATTTGTCCCTCAGAGTTCTTCTTGTCCTTTGATGAACCCTCTTGCTTCCTTGACTTAAAGCGTGAAGATCCCTTGCCTTTCTTGGACTTAACGAAGGATGAGGATTTACTTGAATTTCCCCTTCGAAAGCTTCGACGAAATTTCCTTGTCAAGAGTGCAAGTTGTTTCTCGAAATCCTCCATGGATAGATTATTGTCAGCGTCTGAGGAGGATGAATCCGCGTCTTCTTCTTTTGTTGATTTCAATTCAAAACCTGAAAACTTAGAAGAAGAGGAAGGCTTTCCAGAAGAATAGTTAGTACGAAAAGTCATTTCATAAGTTTGAAGTGCACTAACTAATTCTTCTACTTTGATTTCGTCCGGGTGTTTTACTGTTTCAATGGCTACGACCTTAGGGAGAAATCTTTCAGGAAGAGTTCTCAAAATCTTTCTTACAATTTTTTATTCTGAAATTTTCTCTCCCAAGTTAGTACATGTATTAACGATATTTTGCAATCGTGTATAATACTCTGTGAAAGATTTATTTTCTGCCATAAAAATAGAGTCAAATTTGCTCGTAAGCATTTGTAGTTTTTGAATCTTCACTAAACTTGTACCCTCATGTGTAACTTGTAGAGTATCCCAGATTTCTTACGCAGTCACACATGCCGAGACGCGAGAAAACTTAGTTTGCGACAAAGCATTAAATAAGGCGTTAATTCCTTTGTCGTTGTAAGAAGATACATCAATTTCTTCCTTAGTCCACTTCGACCTAGGTTTGATGGTGACAACATCGACAATAATCTCAGTAGGATTTGTCCATCCAAACTCAATTGATTGCCAAACCCATTCATCGATGGAAATTAAAAACGCTCTCATGTGTACTTTCTAATATGCATAATTTGTTCCATCGAAGAACGGTGGTCTATTGATGTTTCCACCTTCAACCATTGTTTACTGCCCTATTCCCGTTCCGATACCACTTGTGGGTTATGGATAATATGGATCTGAATAGGGAAAAAATCACCTAGAGGGGGGGTGAATAGGTGAAAACAATAAACACACCAAATCGTTGTGTAAAAAAAATAACCCAATGCGGAAAATAAATAAAATACGCAAGATTTACGTGGAAAACTTCATCACTGGAGTAAAAAACCACGGGACCGATAACACGGAGAAATTCACTAAGATTAAACACGTACAAGGTGATTTACCGTAACCCTACGACTCAACCTTTTCCATACGCTCCTAGTTGGTCTTCTCCGCTCGCTCCGAACGCTCCTCGAATCCACGATTTGCATCCCAACGCTGAATCCATGACGTTCAACGTCGAATCCACGACGTCCAACCGAATCCACGGTCTTCACCAATGTGGCACGTCTCGATCACACGAACGCACCTCGCTCTGAATCCACGAGAGCGGTAGCACCTTGAATCCACAAGGCCACGCGAATCCTCGCGCCGATTTTTGGTAAAATCGTTGTTTTTGTTTGGTGATGATCCTCCGAATACTTAGATCAAAGATAGATACAGAAATACCATCTAAGTATTCTTCAATTTGATTCTACAAGAAATAGGAGTTTGGAAACCCTAGAATCAAATTGAACAATAAAGATGAAGAAACATGAATTTAATCGTGTTTTCCTTTCTTCTCTATATTTGTGGATTTTTCTATAATTTTTTGATTATCTCGATTAATTCTCGGTTACCCTAAAAGATGACAGTAGGGTGTATTTATAGGTTAGAAACCTTTGGAAAGAGATGAGCATCAAAAACTGACTTAACAGAATTTTTCCCGCGCGGCGGTCCGGACTGGATTTGGCTGATCCGGACTGTCGTCTTTTTTCAGCAAATTTTCTGAAAAAACAGTTCGGGGTACGGACTGGAATTTCCTGATCCGGACTGTTCATGCGATTTCAGCAAACACATAGTTCGGGGTCCGGACTGAAACAGGGGAGGTCCGGACTGGAATTCCGCATGAACTAAACTATGTTCGGGGTCCGGACTGGAATGGTCTGATCCGGATCCTGAACATCCAACTTGTCCAGTCTTTGATTTTTATGCACTGAAAACTTATCCAAGTGTTTCTAAACTACACAAATGTATTCGGATCACCAAAATTATTTAGTTAAACGTACCTGATCATTCCGAATCCATTCTTCTTGAGATTGGTGTAATTGATCCACAATTCTTCATCTTCAATCTTCAAGACTTATACCACTTCACGAAATACGCCAAAATAAAATCCTTAACAACATCCACCACACACAATGTTTTCTTTGAAGTTTAGTTTAGGAACACCTCTAACAACATCCTTGTGTGTGATCTTAGATAGTTCCTTAAAGTTCATGTGACCTAGTCTTTCATGCCAAAGAGTTTCGGTGTCAAGTGAAACTAGGTTACAATGTTCAATGGGTTTATTAGGAACTACGTAGCAATTATTCTGTGATCTAATCCCTTTCAAAAAGAATGATTGGTTTAAATCAGTTACAAGACATTCAATCGTAGAAAAACTAACTGAAAAACTATCATCACACAATTGACTAATGCTTATCAGGTTAGTCTTGAGGCCTTCAACAAGTAACACATTGTTCAAAACTGGGCCGTTTGGAATAGTGATTGTTGCTTTTTCAACTATTTTTGAAGATCTACCATCTCCGAAAACAACAAGTCCTCTGGAGGTTTTCTCAAAAGATTTAAAATAGTTTTTATCTCCGGTCATGTGCCGTGAGCAACCACAATCCAAATACCAAGACGAATTATCATATGCATGTAGTGATGTGTGAATAACAAGACAAGAAAAGATTTCACCTTTGCGCATCCAAACCTTACAAGTATTGGAATACGTCGGCAATGATCGTGAAGTTGAGCTCCTTAGTGAATACGTCTTGTTCGGTTGATTACTTTTCATTGATTTCCATGTCAATGTTGTCTTGGGGGGTATGCTACTATTGTCCTTGACCTTTGGTTGATTTTCTTTCGATTTCCGATCAGTTTTCTTGATGGTAGTCAATGCATGATTCGCTGGATATGCTCGTTTTGTTCCATGTTTGCAATTTGGTCTTATGTGCCATTGTTCTCCACAATTGTGACATACCTTATTTAACTTTGAATTCCCTCGTGATATAGAAGGTTTGTCAACAATTGATAGGGTGATTTCAGTCGGCGGTGGAGATGAGACCGACTGAGGCACAAACTTTATTTCGCTCGAACTAGGATCCTCGCCAGTTCGAATCCACAGTCGTCACTAATGTAGCATGTATCGATCACACGAACGCGCCTAACTCCGAATCCACGAAGTCGTAACCTTGAATCCACAAGGCCTTCACCGAATCCACGGTCTTCACGCGAATCCACACGCCAATGTTCTTTCTGGAACTCGTTGATAGTTTATTAGTGATGGTGATTTTGAATACTTAGAAAATCATAGATAGATAAGAAAAACACCGTCTAAGTATTCATTAATTTGATTCTTGCAAAAGAATAACGAGTTGAGAAACCCCAAAAATCAAATCGGTAAATTTTCTTGATCAAAAGATGATCAAGATTATAGAAGAAGAAATCTAAATTAGAACGGGCTTTTCTTTTCTTCTTTATATGTGGATTACCCTAAAATAAAATCTTTAGGGTTTATTTATAGGGTAGAAGCCTTAGAGATAAGATAAGAATAAAAAAACTACTCATAACATAATTTTCCCACATTACCGTCCGGACTGTCTTAAAAATTTCAAAAATAATGGTTCGGGGTCCGGATTGGAATGGGTCTGATCCGGACTGTTTCATGCGAAATAAGAATTTTATTGTTCGGGGTCCGGACTGAAGCTTGGCTGATTCGAACTGGAAATTTGCATGAACCAACCTATGTTCGGGGTCTGGACTGAACTTGTCTGGTCCGGATCCTGAACACTCAAAATATCCAGTTTTTTATTTTTAAGCCATAAAAAATATTCTAAGTGCTTCTAATCGAATAGAATGAATTCAAATCACCAAAAATTTTTAATTAGATGCATCTGATCATTATGGATTCATTTTTCTTGAGATCGATGTCATAAATCTTCAAGTCATCATCTTAAATTTTCAAGATTCCAACTAACTTCATGAAATTCGATAATACATATCCGAAATAGGGGAGGTACATGGGGTTGCGGTCGATCGAGGGCATCCAGGGGAGAGGAAAGGGGTAGCAACAGCGGTTTTTCCATGATCGAGAGCAAAGCCACTGTCAACAATGGTGGGGAGGTAACGACTTCAACAGGGAAGAAGAAAGAGGAGAGATAGGGAAGTGCATGGGGATGCGGGCGAGGCGAGGGCATCCGAGGGAAAGGAAGGGGGTGGGAACACCGATTCTTCGACCACCTAGAGCAAAGCCGCAGTTAACAATGGTGGGGGAGGCAGCGGCTTCAACAGGGAAGAAGGACCAGGAGAGATGGGGAAGTACATGGGGATGCGGGCGAGGTGAGGGCATCCAGGGGAAAGGAAAGGGGTGGGAACAGCTGTTCCCACCCATAACAGGTTATCCCACCCAAGCGTTATGGGTAGTTCTAATTACGCTTGGGGGAATAATAGGGATATATCTCCTTTATTCCCCAAATAATATCAATGCCAAACGGAGCCCTAGGATTTAGTAGGTGATTGGATGAATAGTATAATCCAATGGATGGAAATGATCATGGAGATAGATATAACCGTAAAAAAATTGGTAACACCAATTGTTTGGTGCTATCGATAGCATTCCAGCCATACTATATATATATATATATATATATATATATATATATATATATATATATATATATATATATATATATATATATATATATATATATATATATAAAGAGAGAGAAAGAGAGAGAGAGAGAATAAAGCTTTTATATTTTTAAAAGTACAAGCCAAATTATGATTGTGAATTTTTTTATCATTAAATTTGTATTGAGATCCGTATTATTATACTTTCTTTTGCTCTCTCTTTAGTTGGCTTTACAATAACACAAATCTCAATACAAATTAATTCAATGGTAAAAAATTACAAGTATAGTTGGGCTTGTGCTTTTAAAAATATATAATCTCTACTATATATATATATATATATATATATATATATATATATATATATATATATATATATATATATATATATATATATATATATATAGAGAGAGAGAGAGAGAGAGAGAGAGAGAGAAAAAAATGCTATGTATACACCCATACTTGGGTGTATATCATACACCCCACCCCATCCAAGAGTGGGGTGAATTTCACCGGTCACTTGAAGTCACCGGTCACTTAAGCAGTATCTTTCCGTTTTATCCGCAAATCTGCAGGTTACTTGTGGCCAAGAACAGTGACTCTCGTGTCCAAATTCATGATGTAAACTATCAAACGTTATTTAAATAATATAAATTTTTTTTAATTAAAAATTTAAATAATTTAAATTGTTTTACACCGTTAATTAAACAAACGGTTCATATAGATTGTAAAAAAGTGTGGATTTTGTGATCCTATGATTACTACATAAATAATTTTTAGGATTTATAAAGTTTAGTTTCTATACGCTTTAAATAATTTAGATCAATTTTAATAGTTTTGATTATCGATTTAATATGTGTGGTTAGGATGATAGTGGTAATCTAGAATTTAGTAGGTAGTTGGTGCGATAGTATGATCTAAAAAATAAAAATGATCAAAAGAATATATTTAACGGCAAAAAATTTGATAGCACAAAATACTTGGTGCTATTGTAGTATAGTAGCCGGACTCTAGTACCAAGTCATTGGTATTATTAGATTTTCAGCTCTTGGATGAAGAGATGTGTGGTTAGGATGATAGTGATACATTTGATTTTAGTTCGTGGTTGGTGATAAAATAGTATGATTTAAGAAATAGAAATAATCAAAAGAATAGATCTAGTGGCAGAAAACTTGATAGCACCAAGTGTATCGCGCTATTGTTACTATAGTAGCTAAACTATATATATATATATATATATATATATATATATATATATATATATATATATATATATATATATATATATATATATATATATATATATAGAGAGAGAGAGAGAGAGAGAGAGAGAGTAGAGCTTATATATTTTTAAAAGCACAAACCAAAATATGCTTATAAATTTTCTACCATAAGATTTATATTGAGATTTGTGCTATCATAAAATCAACTAAAAAGAGAAAAAGATAAAGTACAATACTACGGATCTCAATGCAAATCCAATAGTAAAAAAATCACAAGTATATTTGGGATTGCGCTTTTGAAAGTATATAAATTTTACTATATATATATAGAACTAGGTTATTATACTATTAATAGCACCAAGTCATTAGCGCTATTAGGTTTTTGATCCTTGGATGAAATGTTGTGCAAATAAAATAATAGCGGGCCTTAAAAATTTAGTAGGTGGTGGGAGAAATAATATAATTTAAAAAATAAAAATGGTCACCAAATCATTAGTACTATTAGGTTTTTGACCCTCGGATGAAATAATATAATTTAAAAAATAAAAATGATCACCAAGTCATTAGTACTATTAGGTTTTTGACCCTCGGATGAAATAATATAATTTAAAAAATAAAAATGATCACCAAGTCATTAGTGCTATTAGATTTTTGACTCTGGGATGAAATGTTGTGCAATTAGATTGGTAATGGGCCTCAATAATTTAGTTGGTGATTAAAAAAATAATATAATTTGAAAAATAAAATTAATTTAAAAAATAAATCTAACAATAAAAATTTTAGTAACACTAAGTGCAATAATATCTAAAGTTGGCATTCTTGGCTACAAATGGTGACCAAAAGTGACAGGGCATCGTTCTAAAAGTAGAACAAGCATCTGATGCTTTGGTACAGGAATGGAATCTATCTCCATACCAACACCCAAATAAACATCAAGAGGCGAAAGAAAAATAAAAAGAGAAAGATTGAGACAACTGATTTTGGACGTATCTGATTGCATCAGTTCTGGGAATTTTGAAAAAGAAAACAAAAATAAAAAGTATAGGACCTCTGAATCTTTAACTCTGTTTTGCAAATAAGCGCCTAAAATCTAATTTGAGCTATGCTGCTTGCACATTCCAAATAGTATGTACCTTTTATATCTAGTCCACTCTAGAATGAATATTCATTCATTCGTCATTTCGAAATGATAAAAAAAATTTATTCTATTCTAAAATAGATGAGTGGTAAGATATACACTTTATTTAAAATGTACATCTAGTATTTTTCATCTAATTTTAACAATCAAATTTTCTAAACTTTATTAAATAACTCAATAAAACACCCTCCTCCTCACTTATTATGCTAAGATTTTGATTGGATGCGGTCTGTATAATTTTGAAAGACTACAATATATATATATATATATATATATATATATATATATATATATATATATATATATATATATATATATATATATATATATATATATATATATATATATATAAAATTGAGTTTTTATATTTTTAAAAATATTAAATAATTAGTGTTTATACGTTTTTGGCTCTTGGATGAAAAAATAAATAGTTAGAATGATAATTGACCTCTAAAGTTTAATGTATAGTTAATGAAATAATATGATCTAAGTGATGAAATTGATTAAAGGATAAATCTAATAGTGAAAAATTTATAAACATCAAGTGATTAATATTTTTACAGGCACCATAGCCAAACTATATATATATATATATAGTAGGGCTTTTATATATTTTTAAAATCACAAGTCTAAATATATTTGTAATTTTTTTATCATTAAATTTGTATTGAGATTTGTGATATTATACTTTCTCTTTCTCTTTCTTTAGTTGACTTTAGAATAGCACGGATCTCAATACAAATTCAATAGTAAAAAAATCACAAGCATAGTTGTGCTTGTGCTATATATAGTAGAACTTATATATTTTTAAAAGTACAAGTTCAAATAAACTTGTGAATTTTTTACCATAAAATTTGCATTGAGATTTGTTCTATTGTAAAGTCAACTAAAAAAAAAGAAAAAAAAAGTATAATAGTACAAATCTTAATACAAATCTAATAGTAAAAAAATCACAAGCATATTTGGGCTTGTACATTTGAAAGTATATAAGCTCTACTTTATATATATATATATATATATATATATATATAGAGAGAGAGAGAGAGAGAGAGAGAGAGAGAGAGAGAGAGAGAGAGAGAGAGAGCGCGCGCGTTAGGTTTGTGTGTTTTTAAAAACACGGAGGCTCCCATGCTTTCAAATTGTTTTCGATGTTGGACTTTCAAATGGACGGTCGGCTCTGTTAAACTTGATATAAAGTATTTAAAAGGCTTAGAAATTAAATTCCGCTAATTTTCGATATTATTTGCCTAATGAGCAAAGTGATTCAAAACAACAATTTTAATGGTTGCAGTGAGTCGTTTGTAAGTTTAACGGTATAGAAATATTCAAATCATATAAAATTTTGATAGAAAATTCTTTATACTATATAGAACAAGATCAATATTTTTGATCTAAAATTTTAGTATCATATCATCGTATTTTGTAAGATTTTTATTTTCAATCGTTGATTTTGAGCCCTTTCAATTTCTATGTAAATCATATCGAAAAATCACAAAATTTAATTTCTAGATACTTTAAATATTCTAAATCAAGTCTAATGGAGCCGATCGTTCATTCGGAAATTCCAACATTAAAAACAACTTGGGAGCACAGAGTGCTCCGTACATCTAAAAACACACAAATCAGACTATATATATATATATATATATACACACACACACACAGAGAGAGAGAGAGAGAGAGAGAGAGAGAGAGAAGAGTAGAGCTTATATATACTTTCAAAAATAAAGTAGAGCTTATATACTTTCAAAAATATAAGCTCATATTGTGAATTTTTTACCATAGAATTTGTATTATAATTTGTACAAATTTACTTTCTTTCTCTCTCTCCTTAAATGCTTTTACATTAACACAGATACCAATACAAATCCTATGGTAAAAAATTTACAAGTATGGATGAACTTGTGCTTTTGAAAGTATGTAAGCTCTACTCTCTCTCTCTCTGCAAATCTTTTAAAATTTGAAATTTGAAAGTATGAGCTGTGCTTTTGAAAGTTTGTAAACTCTACCCCCCCTCTCTCTCTCTCTCGCTCTCTCTCTCTCTATTCACAAGCTTTTGAAATTATTTGAGAGAAAGAGAGTATAGCTTACATATTTTCAAAAGTATAAGTTCATTCATGCTTATTAATTTTTTATTATAGGAATTGTATTCATATTCGTGTTATTGTAAAAGCATTTAAAGAGAGAGAAAGAAAGAGTCCATCTACTGTCTTTAGGAGGACGGAGGCTTTCGTCCATGCAAGTCGTTTTCGATGATAGATATTTCGAATTGATGATCGGAATCATTAAAATTGATATAAAATATTTAAAACTATTAGAAATTAAATTTTATAAATTTTAAAAATTATTTATATAGTGATCAAAAGATTACAAAATCGATAATTTTTTACGATCTATACTCTATATGAGTCGCTTGCTTGTTTAACGATATAAAGCAATTCAAATCGCTTGTGCATTTTAAAGATAGTAGTATATATATATATATATATATATCACTACAACAAAATTAGATTATAGGGACACATCTTTGTGACACTTTTGTATAAGTGTCCAATCTATATTTTATCTATATCCAAAATTAGGTTATAGGGACACATTTTTAGGACACATTATAATAATGTGTCGCTATACATCCTAGGGACTGTACATATAGCGACACTAATTATAAGTGTCGGTATTTTTGCGAGCGGCACTTTTTTAAGATTTTAGAAACACTTAAAAGTGTCGCTATAGCATACTTAAAATTCACAACGAGGGCCTCTTCGTTGGTGCTGCGAGGCTGCTGGCCCTGGTTGGCGGCGCGCTCTCATTCCCCTCCCAGATCTCAGCCAAGTCCTTCTCCTATTGCCTCATGGACCGCGACTCGCCCTCGGCGGTAGGGCGCCGCCGCTGCGGAACCGTAAGATGGAGACCTTCTACTACGTGGGGCTGCGGGGGATCAGCGTAGGCGGGCAGATGCTCTCAATCCAAGGGTCCGCGTTTGCGGTGGACGAGGGGGGAAGCGGCGGGGTCATCGTGGACTCGGGCACGGTTGTAACGCGGCTGCGGACCGAGGCGTACGCGGCACTGTGGGACGCGTTCGCCGCGGGGACGGCGGCGCTGCGGGACGCGTTCGCCGCGGGGACGTGGTCGAAGCTGCAGCCGCCGAGACGCAGATGCGGCGGTTCCTGCGATCACCGAGCATCATGGAGCTCGACGACGATCGGGAGGGCGGCAGCGAAGGGAAGATTGTGCTGGTGGCGGCGGTGCAGAAGAGCAGGCTGAGCGTGCCACGCAGCGTGCGCGTATGGGCGCTACGCGTTTGGGCCCTGCAGGCGTGCGGGAGCGCGTGGGGGGAGCTGTGGACGGGAAAGGAGAGAAGGGCATTTACGTCATTTCACCGGTTCTGTTAACCCCGTTGCCCCCTAAAGATAATTTCGTAATTACGAGTGGGCAAAATATAGACTTTTGAAAGACTGTAAGATAAAGTGAAAAAACGATATATTATAGAAATATTTTCTGTAATTTAGCCAATATATATATATATATATATGAGAAAAATGAGTCTGCACATTCAAACTCAGAGATGCGACCATGCATCTACCTTTCCTTAATAATAAATCTATAGTGTAACAGTTATACCATATTATTTTTATATATATATATATATATATATATATATATATATATATATATATATATATATAGAGTTGGGCTGGAATGCTATTGATAGCACCAACCTAACTTTGCCATCCATTTTGTATCCATTGGATTGCATTGAGATTCGTGCAAGTTCTTTAATTAAAAAGAAAATTTTTTTACTTTTTACTTTTTCTTTTCTCTTTTTTTCATTAAAGAGTCTACACGGATCTCAATGCGATCCAATGGCTACAAAATGGGTGGCAAAGTTGGGTTGGTGCTATCAATAGCATTCCAGCCCAACTCTCTCTCTCTCTATATATATATATATATATATATATATATATATATATATATATATATATATATATATATATATATATATATATATATATATATATATATATATATATATTGTGGATTGTAAATGTCAATTAGTTATTCTAAAATTAATAGAAATGACACACTATCATACTTAAGGGCTAACGGGCAATAATAATTATGGGTTGTAGCCATAGCGCTAATATACTAGAATTAGTGAGAAATCTGCAGTTTAGAGAAAATCAAACCAACCCACCTGGAACGTGCTAATCCGTAGTCCGATCTAGCCAAAATTTGACGTGAGAAATCCTTATTCACTCTGGAATCCGATGCCGCAAAAATTATCTAAATCTGTCACTCGGATTGAGCGCAATTGCCGAAACAGTACACGCTGCGCCATTAAATTCCAGAATTTCAGCATGTAGTCTTAGGCTAAATAAAATGCACAATTAACACCCAATACCTCAAAATGAAGCTTCCCACAGCACAATTGAAGTGTCCTCCATCATAATAACATCCCCAAATCTCAAAAAAATCTATCTTTAATTCCCTTTAATAATCAAAATAACAAAATATTACATGCTGTCCAATATTGACATAAACATAGCTTGCACTTCCAAGCTTAATTAGAGGCCTTTCCACATGGAATTATCCACATCTCACAAAAGAGAACTTGCTCACCTTGAAGTTAAGAAGATGTCCCAACTTGAAATTCTGAAAAAGACCCAATATTCTCAAAGTTATTCTCAAACCAAGGCTCAATGCTCAAAGGAGCAATCAAAATCTGCACTATTGTAATCCCTAAAACGGAGCTGAAAAGATCAATAATATTACCTGGTCAATTGTGCCCCAAATTCTACAAGCAAGGTACCAATGGATTCCTCTTAGAGAGTAGATGCAAATTGTCACTCCCCGAGTTCGAAAATAGAGTCTAATTTTTTTTTTTTTTTCAATCAGAGTTTAAAAGCAAGCCAGGGCACGACAGACCGCCACATATATAGAAAATTCCCAATCCCCTTGGATTGAGCCTTTTCTATGCATGCACGACTAAGCACTTACATCCAATACCAGAGTAGTCTAAACTACGCACTAACTATAAAAGATTACAAAAGATTATTATTTAACATTTACAACAACTTATTCAATTGCATGTTTACAATTGGTAAAATTTCAGCGGCTGCCAAGAGTCAAAGCTATCTCGATAACCTCACCAACACGTCCCGACATCCCAGCACCCGACCGACCTGAAAAATGGTCACCCAGGGGGTGTGAGATACACTGTACATGTATCCTAGTGGGCACGACGAGCCGAGAAATAGCAAATCGTACCTACTGGCATACAATAACTAGCGGATAGTAAAAGTCATTGGAAAAAGTAGATATATTTGGTACTGTAATTAAAAGCAGACTTACACAATCTCTGAGCAATCATAGGTTGATAACTATAACAGGAACAAGAGCTGGGCAATCATGGAGTATGATAAAAGTAGGCTATACAGGCAACATATGCATCAATGCTAGAACAAGCAAATACCCAATCAAAGCCACCATATTGGTCAATAAGACCTCAGGGAAACACGCCGAACCTGGCACCAACCTGGCTGGCATACTCCGGCACCCTCGGGCGCTAACCTGGGAGTCAACACTCCGGCACTCTTGGGCACTAACCTGGGAGTCACGGGCCCTTTCCATCAGACCACTTTACCGATAAAGAACATACCCACGGGGCGCGACCCCGCTAATGTTCGTAAAGTACAGCAGTGCGGGCGATCATAATGCAGATGCTCAAACTCACGGTCCACTGACCGGGTAATCGGCAACAAGCCGGGAAATCCCAACAGGGATGCAATAACAGAAATCCAACAAATCTCGACTCATGGTAATCGGCAACAAGCCAGGAAAATCCCAACAAGGATGCAATAGCAGAAAACCAACTGATCTCAACTCATGCAATAATAAATGCAGGATAATTTACTGTCCAATCACACATGGCATAGATCAGAAATAATCAGCAAATACTGATAAGCAAGTAAATGTGTGAAAACTAACTAATGACCAATGAGGCATGGCAAATGTCCAGGATAAGGATCATAATAACTGATAGCAAGCTAAGGATCAATCGAGCATGGCAACATATAACCTAGCAAGCTAAGGATCAATCGAGCATGGCAACATATAAGCTGATAACTGATGATGATCAATGAATCAAGCAGATATAGCAATATAAAAGTTGATGCTAATCAATAAAAAGAGCAGGCTCAACAAGAAAATCTAGGCTATCACAAGAACAGGGGTCCGACCAATTACGATACCCCAGAGGGCCGAAATGATAAAGCCCGGACCGAAGATAAACCCACCTGTTTGCGGGTGATCAAACAACTCCAACGGAATGCTCGGAGGCTAGAATCAAACCGTGCCAACCTGAATCATAGATGTTGATCAGGGAACAATTCACACACACCCAAACATCAGACTTACTATTCTTACACAACTTAAACTTTGATCTTTTTTAGATTAACGCGGGTCGCCGGAAAATCCGCCGTTCGATCCACTTTGACTTGAACAGCGCTTGCAGATTTCCGAATTCAGCGAAACCTGACGTGCAGCCTCAGAATGCTTAAACATTAATGTTTGACAATTAACATCTTGCTAGACGCAACCCTATGCTCAAATGTTGCCAAAATTACCAAAATGCCCCTCCCGAAAATTTATTTTAGATTTCCGGGAGACACGGGCACCAACTCTTTGCCGCTAGCTCAACCAGATTCTACTAGGACACATCAGACAGCTAGGCGGAACCGCCACAATTGCTCGAATTGCGCGATTGCCACCGGGGTGCCGTTAAACCGACGATTTTGTCGATTTACGGACCAATAATCAATTTATGCTCAACGAGAGCCAACGGACCTCTAATGAAAAGATTAGAGGATGCGTACACGCTGCCCAAGACAGCCAGCATGCTACATTTCCAAGTTGATCCATAAATTACTCTAAAATTGCATAATTACGCTTAATTCATCACGATTTCGGCTCGTTCTTCCAAACTCGGAAGTTTTAAACTGCGCCATAAATTCCAGCGTGTAGGTTTCGACGCAAGCTAACCCGTGCTCACTGTTCCGGGCTGGCACGAAGCCCGAGGGAAAAGTTGGCCCATAAACTCTTTAAGTCTAAATAACCACTTATGCTACACCTAACAAAATACTTATTCAAACTGGAATTAAACTTGAGCATCATGCTCACTGAGGTCAGAGAATTGGAAGGCTTACCTCAGGCGCGCCGGAGACCGGCCGGAGAGCACGCCGGAGCAAGGTGGAGCAACCACCACCTAATGCTAGAGCTCGGGTTGACAACTCCCTGAACAAACCAGGCTCAGTCCTAAAGAAAAGGTCAGCACACGTTAGAGAACCCTCACTGAGAGAGTCTAGACTCGGCCAAGCCAGTTGCCGGCGGCCTGAGGCGGCGGCGGCCGAAAAATACCCAACACAAACTCACTTATCACAAGGTTGGAGCAACTTTGCATCCAGTGGTTCTTTGGCTAAAATAACTTGATTGAGTCTGTCTAGAAGGAGTTTAAGACTCACCTGGGTGGTTGGCCGGTGACCCGAGGCGATGGCGGCGGCCGGCGGTGGAGCTCGGGCAAGCCCGGGGTGCAACAATGGAAGGTACTCTTCCATACGTCCAAGCTCTCATGCAATTACATGAGGAGCATCCTACCATCCCAAATAACTCACTTGAGTGCTCGGACGGCGGCTGGGAGCGACGGCGATCGCCGGCAGCGAAGCTCGGCTAAGCTCGAGAGCTCTAATGGTGGATTCCGACCCGGAGCATAAGAGGCCCTCCAACTTGGACCAAAATGCTCCTCTTGGTGCTACGGTGCTTGCTGAGGTGGTGGCCGGCGGCGCGGGTGAGCGGTGGCGCCGGACGGCGAAGATCGGCCAATGAAGGAAATAGCCCGGTTCTAGGGCAAGCCCGTACGCCCTCAATCCTTAGCCGATCGACCTAAAACTTTGGGAGGAGATTTTAGTCATTGAGGAGACCAAAACCAACGGTCTTGATCTCAGTTTCAACGGTCGAAACAGTCCTACGCCCGTAACCAACCGATTCTTGGTTTTCTGGCGATAGCTTGCTCTCGCCGGCAACCTAGGGCACGGAGGCTGCCCGGACAACACAGAGAGGTTTGTCTCAACATCAGGAAGTTTATGCATGCTCTCTGGAACCAAATAAAAACAAAAGTTCCCATGATCTCACCTTGCCGGAGAGAGGGAAGAAGAAGGAGCCCTCCGCGGCGGCGCACGGCTGAGCTCGGTGTCGGGAACCCCTCAGCTTGACGTAAACCTCACAGAGACACTCTCAGACCCAACTTGGAGCATCAAAGGCCTCCCAAGATGCAACCTTCTCCTAGATGGCCGGAAAAACCAACCTTTTCCTTTGCTTTCTTGGCTTCTCCGGCGACGGGACGGCGGCGCTTGGGTGCGACGGTTGGAGGGTGTTGTGGGGTGGAGGCGTCGGTTCCAAAGAGGGAGGCAGAGGGATGGGTTTCGGTTGATAAAACCCAAGAGACACCATCTCGGAGCATTGAAATAGTGCTTATATGCACAAAATGCCAACATACCCCTCCACACTTTATATTTGGCTCCAAGTCCCTCATAGAAAATCCCAAATTACTTTTTAGTCCTTGTCATGTAGTGGCACAAGTTTCAGAGCACAAACATTTGGGTTTAAGCGCAAAATATTATATTTTTCGTCATTTTTCACGCTTTTCGAGGCTCTAGGATCATCAAACGGAAATTCCGTCAGCGCCATTGCGCTCAGAATGGCGAAATTAGCTAGAATTGACTACTCATACTGCTATGTTTGGATTTTAGACAGTGAATCGGCTGACGATTGGTCGAGAGGGGACCGAAATCAGGGGTTACTATTTATTTCACTATTCACTTAAGTCGCGGGTCCCGCCAGCTTCGTCGCTGATTTCTGAACAGTCCGACCGTCAGATCGATAATATTTGTATAACAACCTTATTTGTTTCGACGAGACGGTCACAATGGTGATCTCAGATTTTCGGGATCAGATTCCGATCAAAAATTAATATTTCTGGATCTAATTTACACTATAAATTACCCATCTTTGCTATTTAAATAATCCAGGAATTATTTAAACTTAAATTTTTTGTTTCAAAAATCATGGTTATTACACAAATCGAGCCAAAGAACACCAAACTTTATGCACGGATCACGAAGAAATTACATAATTACTTTAGACTATCCAAAATTCAATCTTAACAGTCCAATACTTAAACCAGAACACAAGAGTTCCAAAAATGATAATTATACTCCAAGAAAATATCAGATCTAGGGGAAATGGTACATACCAATGTTGTAGATCTTTGAGTCCTGGAAATTTTCCCACAAAATTCATTCCAAAACTCTTATCCTACTATCCAGAGCAACCAAAACACCAAGAACTGACTAAAACTCCAGGCTAAAACAAAGGGTCCCAAAGATGGCCTCAAAACTCTATAAAATCTTATAATCTAAGGGAAGATTTGAATACTAAAGTTGTAGGCCTACCTCTTGTGAAGATACATAACAAAAAATCAGGTCAAAACTCCCTCTCGTTAGCTTTGTAGGATTTTTGCACTGAAACGCGACGAAGTAGGCTGTGAATGCCGCAATGGTGATGTTCTCAAAGGTTGATGAAGAAGATGATTAAAGGGCCTTCAAAAATTCCCAAAAAATCATGCTTGTAGGTTTTTATAGGATCCACAAGGATCTAAATAGGTACTATCAAACAACTAGAGGGGGGGTGAATAGGTGTAATACTTAAAAACTCAATCTCAGTGCAAAATAAAAACCAATGCGGAAAATAAAAACAGCACACCGAGATTTACGTGGAAACTCCAATCCAGGAGAAAAACCACGGGACCAACACGCAATAACAATCCACTAAGAATAGAAGAATAACAAGGTGATTACCGACTCCACGGACTCAACCCCTCCTTCAGCTTCTTCGGACCTTGCGCTGACCGGTTGGATGTCCACGCAATAACAATCCCTAAGAAAAGAAGAATAACAAGGTGATTACCGTCTCCACGGATTTAACCCCTCCTTCAATTTCTTGGACCTCGCGCTCCACCGATTTTGCACGTCCACTGCACACGTTCGAATCCACGAACACCACTCGAATCCACGAGCACACGTTTCGAATCCACGAAACGCCTTTAGCACACCGAATCCACGATGCCACGTCGAATCCACGACGCAAACTCAGTCGATAAGAATATTGACTTCGATGGTGATCCTTTGCTTAGATTCTCATTGAGGAACCGTAGAAGAAATCTCTAAGCAAAGATTAGATCAATTCGACAAAAGATAAATCTTGGAAGAACCGTCGAATTGACCTAAAGGAGGCTATAAAGAAGATCGATAAAAACCTAGCCTCTAGGGTTGCTCTCAAGAGTTTTATAAAATGATCGGCCGTAGCTCCCACGTTTTTGAGAAACCCTAAGTGTCTATTTATAGTTTAGAAACCTTTGGAAAGAGATAAGAATCAAAAACATACCTTATCTGGAAATTTTCAGGACGGCGATCCGGATCGGATTTACTGCGATCCGGATCGTCGTAACGAGATTGATGATTCCAGAAATACCATGGTTCGGGATCCGGATCGCATTGCCCGATCCGGATCGTTCATACAAATCAGAAAACTTAACATTCGGGATCCGGATCGGAAATTGCATGGATCCGGATCGAAGTCTTGTATGAAGCAACAACCTTCGGGATCCGGATCGTTGGCTCTGATCCGGATCCTGAACAAGTCCGAACACCAGTTTTTGATTATTATGCAATTAAAAGTTTATCCAAGTGTTTCTACACTATAAGAAAGTATTCGGATCACCACAATTATTTAGTTAAACATACCTGATCCTCTTGAATACTTTCTTCTTGAGATTGATGTAACTGATCCACAATTCTTCAACTTCAATCTTCAAGACTCAAGACACTGAGTGTCAACTTGAGCTCTTGTTGAATCTTCTCTAAGTCTTTGATTGCTGATTGACAATTTGATCCCTTTAAGACTCCGACTCAACTCACTGACTTGACTCACGAAATATGCCAACACCAAAAAGCCGTAATAATCTCCCCCTTTGGCAATTTCGTGACAAAACCCAAAAATACATAAAAGCGCTCAAGTCACTCATCTTAAACCAAAAAGTCGAAATTCAATGTTATCACCAAAACATTGATTTTCTTTGCGTGAAAGATCCAATAAATACAAAATTACATTTGAACCAAACAGTCCTAGAACATACTCTATGACTTAGGACTTGGAGTCTTAAAGTGATGTAATTCCTGCAAAACAAAACTCCAAACGAAATCAAACGTTAGTCGTTAGAAATTAGAATCCTGCATTTGATCCATCTTCCTTTTGGTTCTTTTGCTTTTCGGCTCTTTCAATTTTTCTTTGTCTCCCCCTATCTTGAGCATCTCTAACATGTTCTCCATGTTCTTGAGCATCTATGTTCTCCCCCTTTGAGGTACGATCATTATTTTCCGTTCTCCCCCATTTTTCCATTTTCGTTTCGTTTGTCCTCTCTTGATGATCTCATCTCCGTCATTTCTCTTCTCCCCCTTTTTGTAACAAATTGTCAAACAGTGAACATACTAGACAAAAGGAAATCACTAACAACATCAGTTCAAAGAGAAAGAGAGATAAAAGCTCAGTTCCGGTATATAACAAAAATGCAGATTGCGTACCGGTACCAGAAGGCAAAAAAGAAATAATTCCTTGAAACAAATCCAAATTTTAGAATCTTTTCAAATACCAATTTGTATTCCATCAAGAAAACAATTTAAGTGCTTTAACCAATGAATTAACAAGATGTCATTCAATCCAATTAATTTCACAAGGTTAAAAAGATTTACTCCTAAATCATGAAAAATAAAGGTAAAACATTATAAACCGTTTTTCATGTTATATTCATCAAACACAAGTCATCAAAAATAATCTTGAGATCCAAAGTCTATCAAGATGTAACGGATGTACAAAGATGACTTACAGAGATTTCCAAATGACATCAATTTGATTTCTTACCCTTTCAAATTTGAGATAAGCACTAAAATACCTAAGGGTGGCTCTTTGAGCATCTTTCAACTATCACACCTTATACCAACCAGGAGATTGTTCAAAATATAAGAGTTTTGCATATAAATCTCCAAATGCTTCAACTAAAGATTTTCTCATAAAATACTATCAAGCATCCATAACATGTGGTAGCTTCACACACAAACCGGACGACCGGGGTGGCAGCTCTTTCCAACATGTGGTGGTAGTTTTCACACTCCTTTCGGATGTAACTCTTTCCACATCTTTTGCAAATTATTTCAATACCCTTGTAAGAATGCAATCTCTTACGTGAAAGAATTATATCCCAAATTTTAGTCTAGCGGTTGTCTCACGTTTATCACAATGAATTCACACAACCGAGATAGATTAAGCATCTAAAGATCACACATGATTTCTAAAATTTGATGCTTATAATATCAAAAACTCCTATAATGAAGTATCTTCAAGATTATGATTATGGAGTAAAGTTGATAATCCAAATAAAATTAAAATGGAGTGATTGAAAGTGAAAACCCTTTTTATTCAATGCACTTGTTCGTTAAAATCCTTTTGTTTAAACAAAACATAAAAACGAAGAGCATTGAAAAACATGTAATGCAAAGATTAAGAAAGATATGAAGGGAAAACCAATCAAAGCATTACATATAGTCATAAGCTATTTAGAACTTAAGACAAGGAAAGATATCACCTTTCCGAATCCAAAATTGTCGAATTCTGGGTTGTCTTGATATATTGTGGTTGGGAGATGATAGCTTTGACTGTTGATCCACCTTAGGTCTTTGCCTCGCAGTGATCCACTTGTATGATTGATGATGTGGCTCGGACCTTTGGTGGGTTGAGTGAACTCCTTTGACTTGATGTGTCTTTTGATTCCGTTGAGTTCGCTCCGTAGATGAAGTTGCCGAAGAATTCTTCTTTCTCTTTTTCGGGCACGTCTTCACCAAATGTCCTTCAAGTCCACACAAGTGACAAGTTCTTCCTTTCAATTTGAATGTGGAACTTGAAGCATGCACAGTTTGGTCCTTTTTGAAACCCAAACCAACCTTGCTTGTTTGACCTAAACCGGACATACACTCAGGTTTCTCGGAATCGGTTGAAATCCTTTGTATGTCGGATTTAAGTTGATGAACTTGTTTGGTCAATGCTTGGTTGGTGACATGAATCTCCTCAAACTATTTTTCTAGAAAACCAATCTTGTCCGTATATGATTTAGCGTTTGTCTCCGATTGGTTTAGCTTTTCTTGGAGGATTTTATTGTTATTCAATAAACGTCCTTGTTCCTCCTCGAGATCATGAAGTTTTATCTTTAAAGCATGATTCTCGTCTTGATTCTCAAGTCGTTGCTTCCTCAACTTCTTGATATGCTTGGCCATCTTCTTAGATTCCGCAAGAAGTTGTTGATATGCCTCAACGAGTTCTTCCTCGTCCGACTCCCCCTCACTTGATGACTCTCCGCCGGATGTTGATGTTTCATGCAAAATCAAAGGAATAGAGTCAGTGATTAAAGATGATAAGCAACCATTAGAAGAGGGAATATGAGAGGCATGAGAGGCAACAACTTTTTCCTCTTTACTTGAGGTCGATTCATTAGAAGTAGAATCGTCCCAAGTTTTCGCTTGCAAAGCCTTCTTTTTGTATGATTTCTTAGACAGACAATCCGTTGAAAAATGGTCGTAGCCTTTGCATCGATAGCATTGGATTTCCCCTTCGAAATCATCTTTTTCTTTTTCTTTAGAAGGTTTTGCAACGCCTTTGAGATTAGAGGATTTAGAACCCGATGATCCTTTAGATGGTTTCGTGGATGAAGATCCATCGGTTCGATTCTTCCAAAATTTCCGACGAAATTTCTTTACGATCCGCGCCAATTGTTCTTCAAAATCGGCAAAAGAGATTTCATCGTCAGAACTTGATTCGCTATCTTCTTCCTTTGTTGATTTGAATGCAATACCTGTAAGCTTAGAAGAAGACTTGGAAGAAACTTGATTAGTAGGAAAAGTCATTTCATAAGTTTGCAAAGCACCTACTAATTCCTCTACACTCATCTCATCCGGATGACTAACGGTTTCAATGGCGGTAACCTTTGCCCTAAACCGTTCCGGAAGAGTCCGAAGTATCTTTCTTACAATTTTCGACTCCGGGATCTTTTCTCCTAAATTAGCACATGTATTTATTACATCTTGAAGTCTAGTGTAATAATCTGTAAACAATTCATGCTCTTCCATATGAATAGAGTCAAATTGACTTGTAAGCATCTGGAGCTTTTGAATTTTTACAAGATTAGTACCCTCATGTGTAATTTTGAGGATATCCTAAATTTCCTTCGCGGTTTCACACGCGGAAATTCTTGTAAATTCAGTCAAGGAAAGAGAATTAAATAAAGCGTTCATACCTTTCCCATTGTAAGAAGATCTTTCAAATTCCTCTTTGGACCATCTAGAGCGAGGTTTTGGGGTAGTAGAATTTCCTACTTTCTCAACAGGATGCACCCAACCGTCTTCCACGGTTTGCCAAACTCGCTCATCAATTGAGATGAGAAAAGCTCTCATCCGTACTTTCCAATACGCATAATTAGTCCCATCAAAAAGAGGAGGTCTATAAATATTACCACTTTCACCCAACATGATAGATAAACCTAAAACCCGCTCCGATACCAATTGTAGGTTTTTATAGGATCCACAAGGATCTAAATAGGTACTATCAAACAACTAGAGGGGGGGTGAATAGGTGTAATACTTAAAAACTCAATCTCAGTGCAAAATAAAAACCAATGAGGAAAATAAAAACAGCACACCGAGATTTACGTGGAAACTCCAATCCAGGAGAAAAACCACGGGACCAACACGCAATAACAATCCACTAAGAATAGAAGAATAACAAGGTGATTACCGACTCCACGGACTCAACCCCTCCTTCAGCTTCTTCGGACCTTGCGCTGACCGGTTGGATGTCCACGCAATAACAATCCCTAAGAAAAGAAGAATAACAAGGTGATTACCGTCTCCACGGATTTAACCCCTCCTTCAATTTCTTGGACCTCGCGCTCCACCGATTTTGCACGTCCACTGCACACGTTCGAATCCACGAACGCCACTCGAATCCACGAGCACACGTTTCGAATCCACGAAACGCCTTTAGCACACCGAATCCACGATGCCACGTCGAATCCACGACGCAAACTCAGTCGATAAGAATATTGACTTCGATGGTGATCCTTTGCTTAGATTCTCATTGAGGAACCGTAGAAGAAATCTCTAAGCAAAGATTAGATCAATTCGACAAAAGATAGATCTTGGAAGAACTGTCGAATTGACCTAAAGGAGGCTATAAAGAAGATCGATAAAAACCTAGCCTCTAGGGTTGCTCTCAAGAGTTTTATAAAATGATCGGCCGTAGCTCCCACGTTTTTGAGAAACCCTAAGTGTCTATTTATAGTTTAGAAACCTTTGGAAAGAGATAAGAATCAAAAACATACCTTATCTGGAAATTTTCAGGACGGCGATCCGGATCGGATTTACTGCGATCCGGATCGTCGTAACGAGATTGACGATTCCAGAAATACCATGGTTCGGGATCCGGATCGCATTGCCCGATCCGGATCGTTCATACAAATCAGAAAACTTAACATTCGGGATCCAGATCGGAAATTGCATGGATCCGGATCGAAGTTTTGTATGAAGCAACAACCTTCGGGATCCGGATCGTTGGCTCTGATCCGGATCCTGAACAAGTCCGAACACCAGTTTTTGATTATTATGCAATTAAAAGTTTATCCAAGTGTTTCTACACTATAAGAAAGTATTCGGATCACCACAATTATTTAGTTAAACATACCTGATCCTCTTGAATACTTTCTTCTTGAGATTGATGTAACTGATCCACAATTCTTCAACTTCAATCTTCAAGACTCAAGACACTGAGTGTCAACTTGAGCTCTTGTTGAATCTTCTCTAAGTCTTTGATTGCTGATTGACAATTTGATCCCTTTAAGACTCCGACTCAACTCACTGACTTGACTCACGAAATATGCCAACACCAAAAAGCCGTAACAATGCTATCGGGTGGAGATGTAGATGGAGCTCAAGTAGAAATCCTCCAGAAAAATCACTCTCTAAAAGAGCTCAAAGGCGGTGAAGAAATCACTTTTTAAAAGCATTGAAGGGAAGAAGAAGGAGAAATGCCTCCCTGTTGCTACAGTAACGGGCCAGCTCGTCACCCATGACCCGGGCCGCCACGCGGCACTCATCCGCACCCCCCCGCTCCCCTGCTCGCTGCCGGATGGCTGCCACGCGTCCCGCTCCCCTGTGCTTCGTGCGCCCAGCGCACGCGCGGCGGCTTGCACCAGCCAATGGCAGCGCACCATATGGCCCACGCGGTCCACGCACCGGTCATTGCGCCGGGTCTACCGGACGCTGTCGGCCAATCAGAAGGTGCCACGTGGCGCCGCCCCGCCAGGGTGTGATTGTCGCGGCCCGGCCAATCCCGTGCTGCCACGTGGCCCATGCGCCTTATCGCTGGTCCCAGTGCACACGCCTGGGCCGTGGACCGGCCTACCCGCGCCTGCACACGGCCGCCTTGCCGCGCTCCGAAGCCTGCCCGCGGCCGCCGGCGCTGCCCGGCTTGCCCAGAACAGTACTAAGGTTCAAAAAAATCTGTTTTAGGGCGTCCGGATGCCGAAAAATATATCTAAATAGCCGATTTTGACC
This sequence comes from Tillandsia leiboldiana, assembly GCA_029204045.2. Taxonomy (NCBI): domain Eukaryota; kingdom Viridiplantae; phylum Streptophyta; class Magnoliopsida; order Poales; family Bromeliaceae; genus Tillandsia; species Tillandsia leiboldiana. The sequence goes on along the minus strand of CM055080.1, from coordinate 3,018,431 downwards.
GTTTTCGCGCGCTGAGTCCAAATTCGACGTCCCTTTTGCCAAAATCCACTTATAAATTTCAACGAAGGACTCCGGATAGGTAAACTTGATCCAATTTTCGCGCCGGGTCCAATCCTGGAATCCGATTTGCGCACAGCCATCACCAAACTACAAAAAAATTGTGATTTAGCGGCATCCTGTAATTGCCGCCTAAAGTTCAAAAAGTGCCGTAAAAATTATTAGTGGCATTTAGCAATTAGTGCCGCTTATACTCGTGTTGGTGAATCTTCTACCGGCATTTAATTAAATTGCCGTTAAAATTAAGTAATTAGTAACATTAAATAAATGCCGTTATAGATGTGGTTATTAGCGATATTATTAAATGTTAGTATTTTTTAATTATCTACAATACTAATAAATGCCGGTAATTATTAGTTTATTTGTAATATTATACAAATGTTGGTAATCTATTGTTAATTCCGGCATTAATAAATGCTGCTAATTCTAAATATTTTTAAATTATATTTTTAAATAAATAAAAATAATATAAATTATAATTTGCACTATCATAAAATAATTAAATTTTATCAATTTCAAAAGATACAATTTCAATGAATAATATGAGATTTCAATATTTTCATATGACAAGTGACATAAATCATACATAACAAAATAACAAAAATAATTTACTAAGCTCATTTTCAATTAAACAAATAATAAGTTAAAATCTTTAGTCCATTCAACATCCAAAAAAATAACAAACGACCACAAAATTTTCTAAACACAAAAGTACTAATACGTACATAAATAACGCATCCAAATAGGTCACACGACATAAAGTTGTTTGCGAATATAACAAAACAGCCTAAAATTGTTTAAATTTTCTTGAATTCCAAAGGTATCATTACTTGCGTTGAACCTGTCAAAAAAAGAACACGTTAAAAGTTAGTTTTAACGAGTGAAAAGTCTATATATTAAATAATAAAATTGACGAAAGGATAAAAATATAGGTCTTATACAAATGTAAAGGGCCAAGCCACAGTTGCTCCAACAACATCTCCAATTGTTTGAAAACCTCCATATGATCTTAATAATGGCTCGTTAGGCTCTATTGGAATTTTTATTTGCACCTCCCAGCATTGCGATCCTAACTCGACACCACCTATTTTCGTAGTTGGATTTGTACTCAACAAAGAACCTTACGCAACATACTTGTGAGGTTTTCTCAAGCTCTTCAAATATACTTCAATTCCGCCCTAATATTGAGTAAAAATAAGTAAATACAGTTAAAATTTTAAAGTCTAAAAAGTAATTTGTATTAGTCTTTATATTGAAATAATATTAAATAATAACTAAAAAATAAAATAAAACTTGTGATTTATATATATTAGAAATAAGTAATACGAAAATTCAGAATAAGAAATTGAAGGTAACCCCATTATCTAAAGTATGGACATCCTTTCCAACAACTTTTGCTCGATAACCCTGCATTCAAATATAGTATATATTGGATATCTATATTGATCTTAAGTACATATAAATTTATACAAAAAAATTAAGATAAATTAATTACAAAAAAACTACGTGATTTTATGGTACTTCAAAGCTAGATTCAGAAGATTGTATTTTATTACTCGGCGGTTCTTCAAAGAGAACGTTATTATTATTACCATTCTGCAAAAAAAAAAAGATTAGGTGATTTATCTCATTATAATTAGATGGTTATTTTAAAAAAGTACACTCGAGTTTACTTGTGGACTGCCTATTGGATTAGATGTGCCTACTGGATTAGATGGAATGTCTCTATCTTCAGTCAAATTCAAGTCTTGTGATTTTTTTTCCATTGATTCCAACTTTGCCCTCATCATCGATATTTCTTGCTTCATTTCAACAATCTCTTTTTGCATTGTATGTTTCTCCTCTTCAGCTAACTTTTTAGTTTCGGAGAGCATTCTTAAGCATTCAGCTCGAGTTGGATTTGTGCCGAAGACTTTTGAGGGAGCAGCACCCAACCCGTAACAACGAACATAATTTCCCTCTTTTTCTTTTCCTAAAGCCATCACTAAAAGATCATCTCGAGATGCATTTTTTTGTGCAATTTCTGGATTATGAGATGAAAAATTTTTGATTGCAGCCTAAAAAAAGAAAGTAAACGAGAGACAAATATTTTGAGATAGTAGATATAATTTTAACATGTTTAAAATATACAATGTTACTTTCACAGCTTTCCAGAGCCTCGCCATTCTTTTTAGTATGTGTTCTTATATATAATTCATGTCTTTTCGATGCAACTTTATTCTCCTTTGTCATCTAGCAATACGTAGAAAAGTTAGTTTGTTTAGAAAATATAATAATAAATTTATATACAAAATTTCAAAGAGAAAGAAGATTTTTCCCTCTGCGCGAACCCTTGCAAAGCTCTTTGTGCCTGCGGTATGCGTGATATCTTGCTTTGCACAAGTAGCTTTATTTTTTGCACAACGGTCCTATAATGAGGCAAATATATAAAATTTAAATCCAATACAGCCAAACTAGTAAATTATCAATGACTTAATTTTATATATATAATTGATAGGCCGTATATAGATATATAGATTTAATTGAAAGTGCGCTATCTGTGAAATTCTAAAAATATACTTATGTTTTTTCGTTTAACTTAATTTCTTTGAGAAAATATAACAGGATACCTAACACCTGTTAAATAAGAATTCAATAAAAAATTTATTATTGGTAATGCTTAAGTACAAGTGTCAATATCCTTCTACTAGTAGGTGTGTGGAATAGTAGTGATGTGCTTTTCTATGTTAAATTTGTTGTTCTTATATATATATATATATATATATATATATATATATATATATATATATATATATATATATATATATATATATATATATATATATATATATATATATATATATATATATATGTATATATGTATGAATACATAAGACTCGTGAAATTTAAATGCAAAAGAAACCTAAGTGGTTGTGTACCGGTGTGCAAATTGCACAGTTTTCGAAATACGGTTTCCCGACTTACAGATCCGAGTCTGATCTCGATAATCTGAAATCACCAGTGCGACCGTCTCGTTGAATCGAGTAAAAATGGTATAAACAGATTTTCGATCCGACGGTCGGATTGTCCAGAAATCAGCGAAGTTACGGGTGGGACCCGCGACTTAAGTGAATAGTACTAATGAATAGTAGCCCCTGATTTAATTCCCTCGCCGGCCAACGTCGGCCGATCGACCGTCTGGAGTCCGAATATGACGATCCAGGTAGTCGATTTGAATGGCCTCATCATTATGAGCGCTGTGGCGCCGACGAAATTTACATTTGACGAGCCTAAAGCATCGTAAAGCGTGGCGAACTGTATAATTTATAGTATAAGATGGATTTTAAAAATTATGAAGCTCAATTTTAGCGAACCAAAATCACTACCTGATAGGTTTCGTCGAGCCGGACGTCGTGGTGGTGTCCGTTTTTCAGTTTGACAACCCAGTTGTCTCGAAAGGCGTGAATTATGTGAAAAATCACAGTATTTTGCATAAAAGTGCTATATTTTATGTGTCGAATTGCTCCAAACTTGTACAAGGGGGGGGCGGGTGGGGGGGGGGGGGGGGGGGGTGGGCTTCTTTGTGATTTTATTCTACAGCAAAGGACCTAGATCTAAAGGATGCAAGTTCGAGGGCTAACAAGCATTTTGTGCATTAGGTGTATAGCAACTTAGGGTTTGCTTTGAGGAGAACCCTAGCCTCTTCATTTCTGTAACTGCAGGCGCACCCACGACCCCTACGAATCCTCTGCGAGGTTTCCCGGGCTGCTGCGCCGCCGGCCGTCCCTCCCCGTTGCCGGAAAAACCAAGGAGAAGCTGGCAACCTTACCTTGATCTCGGGTTGGTGGGTGTGGAATGCAACGTAATTCCTTTGGATGCTTCCTGGGGATCCTGCGGCTTGCTACTACCTCCAGAAGCTGAACCTGAGGTGTTCTGCGGCTTGGATTGGCCGCGCGTCGCGAGGAGGAGGAGCTTCTTCTTCCTCGGATCCGACCAAGGTGAGGTCTTGTTGTTCTTTATTTTCTTGCTACTTAGACTACTACAGTGGATTAGTGAAGCCCTGGGGATACCCCATGCAGAGCCCCAACATCGGGAATGCTCCCGGTCGCCGGTTGGGAAAATGCACCCGCCGGAACACTAAATCGCTCCGCCCAAGCCGTACACCGCACCCGGTGGCTCAGGACTTGAACCAAGTTGATAGGAACCTTCTGTAGGGCCTAGAGAGCCTTCCCAAGAAGTTTTAGAGCATTTAGTTTAGGGTGCGCTTCGCAGTTTGATGCCCTAGTTTTGGGTTATCTCGGGTTCGCCCGAGGTTGCGCCGCCGCCGCCGCTTATTGCCGCCGGCAACCTACCCAGTTTGCTCCACCAAGTCGAGACAGAGCCATTGGTACCTTTGCATGCAATCCATAATGACCAGGTGCAGGTTTGCCATTAACGGAGCTTGAATGGCCGCGTGCACGGTGGTCGACCGGTTGTTGCTCCTCGCCGCCGGCCATGCATCCGGTGAGCTTCGTCGAGTTGGGTAGCACCTACAGGTGCTTGTGCATGAGACCCTGAGCCTTGGTATTGAGATCCACCATTGTTGTCTTCGAGTTTGTGTACTAAGCAAGTTGCCCACCTTGTGTTCGGGGAAATGCCCGAGAGAGCCCAGATTGATTCAGGCAAGTTTTGATCATCCAGCAAGTGAGCGTACGACTCCTTTCAACCTCCTGAGCACGATGCTCACTCTACTTCAGCAAATGGCTGAGTAGGGGGAAGGATTTTGCAAACCGAGCCCTATAAGCTTATGTTTTGGAGCCATGTTGCTCCGACAATGTCTCTGGTTTCCCCACAGCACCTAGTTGGTGAGCCTCTAGATTCTTTCGACTCTTTGAGCATGATGCTTACCCAAAAATTGGGTTTGGTCGAGTCTAGGTATTAAAAGTAGCAATGTGAGCCTTTATGCATAGTAATAGTTGGCCCGAAGTTTTACTCGGGTTTCGCGCTGCTAACAAATGGAGAGCACGATGTCCAGCAAGTCGACAGCCACCTGCTGGTGGTGTCGGTTCGTTAAAATAGCACTCCGAAGTTAATGCAAGTGAAAAAGGCATGAAATTGCATGCTTTTATGCAATTTGGTAAAACCCTACGGGTCAATTTGTAATTGTAGCTTGGTAGGCTGCTGTAGACAGCGTGCACGTGGTCTCTGAACCTTTCGTTAGAGATCCAACGGCTTTCGTTGAGAGGGATACGGATATCGTCCCGTAAATCGACAAATCTTCAGTTTTACGGCTTTCGACGCGATTTTCGCGTGCCTCGATGTAATAGAATAGTTTATAGATGTTGTTATCCGTCCCTGATTAGTATTCGTGATTCAGGTCCTTGCAGTCTGACTCCGGCCCACGAGCCTTCTGTTGGAGTCGTTGGCTCGCCTACACTCAGGTGTGTTATCTTCGGTCCGGGCTTTATCTTTTCGGCCCTCTGTTTGTTTTAGTCCAGTCGGACACCTATTCTTGATTTGGCCTTGATGATTATGCCTATATGTTTCCTGTTCCTAGATTATAGATATTATTTGGACTGTTCTTGTTCATCTGCTCATCGGTACAGTAGATTTTCATGGTCTGATCATGCCTGTTGATTGCTTTCATATCCGTCATTGTTATACTACATCTATATCCAGAGATACTTGCTTTTACATTCCAGATATGCATGATAGACCTATGATTGATATACAGACATTTGCATCCCTGTGGGGATTTCCCGTATTTTGCCGATTACCCGGTCTGTGGACCGTGAGCTTGAGCATTAGCATTATGATCGTTGTGCACCTGCTGTTCGCTCGCGTACACTGTGGGATTGATCACCCACATTGCGTTCTTTACCGGTAAAGGGTCTGGTTGACCCGTGAGCTATCCCCTCTAGCTGTATCATTGGGTACGGGGAGCCCCTCGGCTGTACCGATATGAGGAAACTCTTGGCTGTACCGTTAGGTACGAGGATCCTCTTGGCTATATCAATGGTACGGGGTTGCTGTTCAGCTCGGCTAGGTGGAATCCAGTATGATTGTGGTTGGCTCGGCATAGATATCTTCGCCTGAGGTCCCCGTGACCAATAGTGGCATCGGTTAGGTACTTACTGTTCCTTTGTTGATGCATAGCTTATATTTCCATATTCTGGCATGTTTTACTATTTATTTCTATACCCATATCTGCTCAGTTATATTTGATTATCACCATGATTGATTCTGATGTTTCTGTACCAATATCTGCTCAGTTATATCGTGACTTATTTGTTACGGAATTTGAGTTGGCGTAGTTTCGTGAAAGTCTCAAGTCTTGAAGATTGAAGGTGAAGAAAGTTGGATCATTTAACTCAATCTCAAGAAAGAAGAATTCAAAAGGATCAGGTATGTTTTACTAAAGATTTTGTGTGATCCGAATACTTCTTGTAGTGTAGAAACACTTGGAAGAATCTTTCATTGCATAAAAATCAAAAACTGGACTTGGGACATGTTCAGGATCCGGATCAGGTTGTTCGATCCGGATCCCGAAGGTGGTTCGTTCATACACCAGTTCAATCCGGATCGTAGCCTCTTGATCCGGATCCCGAACACTTAGTTTACCATCTTCCTTGAACGATCCGGATCAGGCTTCGCAATCCGGATCCCGAACGTTGATGTTTGGTGAACTGTATGAACGATCCGGATCAAGCACTTCGATCCGGATCCCGAACCTTCGTTTTTCTGGAACTGGCTGACTCGTTACGACGATCCGGATCACAGCTAGTCCGATCCGGATCGCCGTCCGTAAAATTTCCAGAAATATTAGGTTTTTGATTCTTATCTCCTTCCTAGGGTTTCTAACCTATAAATAGACCCTATGACTCTTTTTCTAGGGTTAATCCACTGTGAATCGAAATAGCCGTCATTTTCATATATCATCTTTTACGGCTCTAGATCCACATATAGAGAAGAAAGGAAATCATTAGAGAATACTCTATGTTTCTTCATCTATATTGATTAGTTTGATTCTAGGTTTTCATACTCACATCTTGAGTTGAATCAAACTAATGAATACTTAGATGGTATTTCCGATCTATCTTTGATCTAAGTATTCGGCGGATCATCACCACCCAAAACAACGATTTACCCCAAAAATCGGCGCGTGGATTCGCGTGTCCTTGTGGATTCAAGGTTCAACCGCTCTCGTGGATTCGGAGCGAGGCACGTTCGTGGATTCGAAGGGTGCTATTGGGTGAAGACCGTGGATTCGGTCGGACGTCGTGGATTCGACGTTGGACACCGTGGATTCGGCGTTGGGCGCAGATCGTGGATTCGAGAAGCGTCGCGGAGCGAGCGGAGAAGATCCTCTAGGAGCGTATGGAAAAGGTTGAGTCGTAAGTGTGTACGGTAAATCACCTTGTATGTGTTTTAATTCTAGTGGATTTCTGCCGTGTTATCGGTCCCGTAGTTTTTTACTCCGGTGATGGAGTTTTCCACGTAAAAATCTTGCGTATTATTTTTATTTCCGCATTGGGTTTTTATCGCAACGATTTTTTGAGTGTTTATGCGTTTACACCTATTCACCCCCCTCTAGGTGTTTTTTCCCCTATTTAGATCCGTATTACATTTAACCCAACATTATTGATTATTCAGCTTTACCTATTGATCTATTACTATCCGCAGATTATTGTATCCAGTAGGTACGATTAGCTATTTCTCGGCTCATCGTGCCCACTGGGATACATGTACAGTGTATCTCACACCCCATGGGTGACCATTTTTCAGGTCGGTCGGGTGCTGGGATGTCGGGACACGTTGGTGAGGCTATTGCGATAGTACCGACCCTTATGTCACCAGTATATTTTATCTTCCGCATTTTGTTTAAAATATTCTAAAATGACTAATGTTGTATGCGTAGTTTAGACTACTCTGGTATTGACTGTAAGTGCTTAGCCATACATGTATAGGAAAGGCTATGTCCCATTTGGACAGGGAATTTACTATACATGTGGCGATCTGTTCACGCCTGAAATGATTTAAACTCTGATTTAAAAAAAAAAAAAAAAAAATTAGCTTGCTTTTCAAAACTCGGGGCGTGACAGATTTTATGATATCAGAGCAATTGGTACACGATGCCTAGGTATTTGGTTAGGATTGAGCCCTAGTATGACTTGTGACGTACATGAGAGCGCGGGGTATCTGTATAGTGGTTAGGAGCTCAGGTGTATGTTCACACTAATGAGTTGTTTCCTAACTTGTTGTTTTGGTTGTCATAGTGGGTGCAGTGTTAGCTGCGATCGTGGTACGGGCCATGGGTTGATTTTTCAGTGGAGCCTGAGGGCTCGGATCGTTTGTAGCGGTTAGAGAATCAGCTCACCGCTTTTGCTGGGTTAGACCGACAGATGGCTCAGCAACTGATGATTGCTATTATTGCACCGGCCCTACCACTAGTCTAGATGCTTGGGGAGTCGTTGATTCCCCAGTTGTCTCCACGTCACTTGATATAGTGACTTACGTCGTAGCTGTGATTATCGGAACTATGCATGTGGCTGCTATTAGTGGTGATTGATTCAAGGTGTTAATGAACACTGGAAGATGGTTCTAGACTCTCTTGAGTAGCCGAGGTTGCACTCATGACCACGAGGTGGTAAAGACTGTTGATACAGGGTTATAGTATCAACATAAAAGATTGTGTTGGGAGGTATGTGGTATACCTTCTTATGGGAGTCATGTCCCCAACTAGATGTTGGCGACAGATCAATGGTATTTCAACTTTCCTTTGATAAGCACGTTGGCTGCAGACAACATACTGTCAAAAAAACCGAGGAAATACTCTGCCCTGTAATGGGGAGTATCAGATTGGGTCTAAATGGGTAGCCTGACAGTTGCCGATATTTTGTGACTGATTGTCTCTACTGCGAACCTGTTAGAGGCTTAATAGTGGTTTAGTTAAGTTTAAGTTTCGGGGACAAAACTTTTTTTAAGTTGTAAGTTTCGGGGACGAAACTTCTTTTAAGTTGTAAGTGATGTAAGACTCGTGAAATTTAAATGCAAAAGAAACCTAAGTGGCTGTGTACCGGTGTGCAAATTGCACAGTTTTCGAAACACGGTTTCCCGACATATAGATCCGAGTCTGATCTCAATAATCTGAAATCACCAGTGCGACCGTCTCGTTGAATCGAGTAAAAATGGTATAAACAGATTTTCGATCCGACGGTCGGATTGTCCAGAAATCAGCGAAGTTATGGGTGGGACCCGCGACTTAAGTGAATAGTACCAATGAATAGTAGCCCCTGATTTAATTCCCTCGCCGGCCAACGTCGGCCGATCGACCGTCTGGAGTCCGAATATGACGATCCAGGTAGTCGATTTGAATGGCCTCATCGTTATGAGCGCTGTGGCGCCGACGAAATTTGCATTTGACGAGCCTAAGGCATCGTAAAGCATGCTGAACTGTATAATTTACAGTATAAGATGGATTTTAAAAAATATGAAGCTCAATTTTAGCGAACCAAAATCGCTACCTGATAGGTTTCATCGAGCCGGACGTCGTGGTGGTGTCCGTTTTTCAGTTTGACAACCCAGTTGTCTCGAAAAGCGTGAATTATGTGAAAAATCACAGTATTTTGCATAAAAGTGCTATATTTTACGTGTCGAACTGCTCCAAACTTGTACAAGGGGGGGGGGGGGGGGGCTTCCTGGTGATTTTATTCTACAACAAAGGTCCTAGATCTAAAGGATGCAAGTTCGAGGGCTAACAAGCATTTTGTGCATTAGGTGTATAGCAACTTAGGGTTTGCTTTGAGGAGAACCCTAGCCTCTTCATTTCTGTAACTGCAGCCGCACCCACGACCCCTACGAATCCTTTGCGAGGTTTCCCGGGCTGCTGCGCCGCCGGCCGTCCCTCCCCGTTGCCGGAAAAACCAAGGAGAAGCTGGCAACCTTGCCTTGATCTCGGGTTCGTGGGTGTGGAAGGCAACGTAATTCCTTTGGATTCTTCCTGGGGATCCTGCGACTTGCTACTACCTCCAGAAGCTGAACCCGAGGTGTTCTACGGCTTGGATTGGCCACGCGTCGCGAGGAGGAGCAGCTTCTTCTTCCTCGGATCCGACCAAGGTGAGGTCTTGTTGTTCTTTATTTTCTTGCTACTTAGACTACTGCAGTGGATTAGTGATGCCCTGGGGATACCCCATGTAGAGCCCCAACGTCGGGAATGCTCCCGGTCGCCGGCGGGGAAAATGCACCCGCCGGAACCCTAAATCGCTTCGCCCAAGCCGTACACCGCACCCGGTGGCTCGGGCCTTGAACCAAGTTGATAGGAACCTTCTGTAGGGCCTTGAGAGCCTTCCCAAGAAGTTTTAGAGCATTTAGTTTAGGGTGCGCTTCGCAGTTTGATGCCCTAGTTTTGGGTTATCTCGGGTTCGCCCGAGGTTGTGCCGCCGCCGCCGCTTATTGCCGCCGGCCACCTGCCCAGTTTGCTCCACCAAGTCGAGATAGAGCCATTGGTACCTTTGCATGCAATCCATAATGACCAAGTGCAGGTTTGCCATTAACGGAGCTTGAATGGCCGCGTGCATAGTGGTCGGCCGGTTGTTGCTCCTCGCCGCCGGCCATGCGTCCGGCGAGCTTCGTGGAGTTGGGTAGCACCTACAGGTGCTTGTGCATGAGACCCTGAGCCTTGGTATTGAGATCCACCATTGTTGCCTTCGAGTTTGTGTACTAAGCAAGTTGCCCACCTTGTGTTCGGGGAAATGCCCGAGAGAGCCCAGATTGATTCGGGCAAGTTTTGATCATCCAACAAGTGAGCGTACGGCTCCTTTCAACCTCCTGAGCACGATGCTCACTCTACTTCAGCAAATGGCTGAGTAGAGGAAAGGATTTTCCAAACCGAGCCCTATAAGCTTATGTTTTGGAGCCATGTTGCTCCGACGATGTCTCTGGTTTCCCCACAGCACCTAGTTGGTGAGCCTCTACATTTTTTCGACTCTCTGAGCATGATGCTCATCCAAAAATTGGGTTTGGTCGAGTCTAGGTATTAAAAGTAGCAATGTGAGCCTTTATGCATAGTAATAGTTGGCCCGAAGTTTTACTCGGGTTTCGCGGTGCTACCAAATGGTGAGCACGGTGTCCAGCAAGTCGAGAGCCACCTGCTGGTAGTGTCGGTTCGTTAAAATAGCACTCCGAAGTTAATGCAAGTGAAAAAGGCATGAAATTGCATGCTTTTATGCAATTTGGTAAAACCCTAGGGGTCAATTTGTAATTGTAGCCTGGTAGGCTGCTGTAGACAGCGTGCACGTGGTCTCTGAACCTTTCGTTAGAGATCCAACGGCTTTCGTTGAGCGGGATACGGATATCGTCCCGTAAATCGACAAATCTTCAGTTTTACGGCTTTCGACGCGATTTTCGCGTGCCTCGATGTAATAGAACAGTTTATAGATGTTGTTATCCATCCCTGATTAGTATTCGTGATTCAGGTCCTTGCAGTCTGACTCCGGCCCACGAGCCTTCTGTTGGAGACGCTGGTCTGCCTACACTCAGGTGGGTTATCTTCGGTCCGGGCTTTATCTTTTCGGCCCTCTGTTTGCTTTAGTCCAGTCGGACACCTGTTCTTGATTTGGCCTTGATGATTATGCCTATATGTTTCCTGTTCCTAGATTATAGATATTATTTGGACTGTTCTTGTTCATCTGCTCATCGGTACAGTAGATTTTCATGGTCTGATCATGCCTGTTGATTGCTTTCATATCCGTCATTGTTATACTACATCTATATCCAGAGATACTTGCTTTTACATTCCAGATATGCATGATAGACCTATGATGGATATACAGACATTTGCATCCCTGTGGGGATTTCCGGCATTTTGCCGATTACCCGGTCTGTGGACCGTGAGCTTGAGCATTAGCATTATGATCGTTGTGCACCTGCTGTTCGCTCGCGTACGCTGTGGGATTGATCACCCACATTGCGTTCTTTACCGGTAAAGGGTCTGGTTGACCCGTGAGCTATCCCCTCTGGCTGTATCACTGGGTACGGGGAGCCCCTCGGCTGTACCGATATGAGGAAACTCTTGGCTGTACCGTTTGGTTTGAGGATCCTCTTGGCTATATCAATGGTACGGGGTTGCTGTTCAGCTCGGCTAGGTGGAATCCAGTATGATTGTGGTTGGCTCGGCATAGATATCTTCGCCTGAGGTCCCCGTGACCAATAGTGGCATCGGTTGGGTACTTATTGTTCCTTTGTTGATGCATAGCTTATATTTCCATATTCTCGCATGTTTTACTATTTATTTCTATACCCATATCTTCTCAGTTATATTTGATTATCACCATGATTGATTCTGATGTTTCTGTACCCATATCTGCTCAGTTATATCGTGACTTATTGATTATTCAGCTTTACCTATTGATCTATTACTATCCGCAGATTATTGTATCCAGTAGGTACGATTAGCTATTTCTCGGCTCGTCGTGCCCACTGGGATACATGTACAGTGTATCTCACACCCCCTAGGTGACCATTTTTCAGGTCGGTCGGGTGCTGGGATGTCGGGACACGTTGGTGAGGCTGTTGCGATAGTACCGACCCTTATGTCACCAGTATATTTTATCTTCCGCATTTTGTTTAAAATATTGTAAAATGACTAATGTTGTATGCGTAGTTTAGACTACTCTGGTATTGACTGTAAGTGCTTAGCCGTGCATGTATAGGATAGGCTCTGTCCCATTTGGACAGGGAATTTACTATACATGTGGCGATCTGTTCACGTCTGAAATGATTTAAACTCTGATTTAAAAAAATAAATAAAAATTTAGCCTGCTTTTCAAAACTCGGGGCGTGACATGTTTATTGATTTTATTTTAATTGACACTTTTGCACATTCTTTGATTATATTTAGTAATAAAAAATTATAATGGGAGGAGGTCATGTTCATCCTCTTTTATACTTAAACACATAAATAAATGTGGGTTTCAACTATATTTTTTATTTAGTCTTCTATTATATATTATTTACTTTGTTGTATAATCATACAACCTAAAAATAATTAAATCTATTATCAAATAATAATTTTAAAATAAAAACTATAATTTTTTTAAAAAAAATTTAAATCAACCCATCTATTCCAAGGTAATAAAAGAATGCAAATTAATAATTTTACAAAAAAAAATCTAAATTAACTTACTTTTTTCTTGGTAGGGTCCTGCTTATGGGGCTCCTTCTTGGTAGAAGACAATGAAGAAAATCTTTTTCTTACACCCTGCGATTGGAAGGTAGAAAGAATAAATTTTTCTTTTTTTTTTACTTGGAGAGAAGATAATAAAAAAATAAAAAAGAGAGAAAAAAAAATTCTAGAAAGATGATTTGCATATGAGGAGAGGAAGACTAGGAGTCGTACGGCACAAGAGGAAGGAAGAAGTAAGCGGGATATGTGAAATTGATGGATAATCTCAGTTAGGCCCCTCAACTTATAATATACTTTAAAATAGTTCTTTTCTTTATTTTTTGTTGCTACTTTTTAAATTTTAACATGTAATTTATTATTTTAGTCTAAAAATTTATTAAAAATTATTAATTAAAACGATTGAACCATCTTTAATATTTTTATGTTTTATTGAATAAAATTAAACCACTGAAAAATAAATAGAAAATAAAATCATTAAGCTTATTAAAATTTAAAATTAAACTAAATAAGTAATTTACATAAAATTTATAATCTACAAGTAAAAAATTAAAATAAAATTATAAATATTATATCAAATTATATAAAATTAAACAACCTTATAAAATCAAAATTAAAATAAACAACCATATAAAATCAAAATTATATCAAATTATAAATATTATATAAATTTTAATTAATAAAATTGTAAGAAAATAACTGCACATATAAATGAGGATTTAAGATTTAAATGAGTGGAGAGAATCTGCGGGTGTGTGGGGCAGAAATAAATTTAATATTAATTATTTATATCTTAAATAAAGATTTAAGATCTTTTACCAGCATTTACTTTTAAAGGTTAGTAATTAAAGTTTCTTAGTGGCATTAAAAGTAACTGCCGATATTTAAACTATATTTTACCGGTATTTAAAAATAAATATTGCTAAATATTTTATTCACCAATAATAATTTGTAAATATCGATAAATGATATATTTAACAACAATTTTTATTAAATATCAGTATATTTTGTATTTAGTAATATTTACTTAAATATTGCAACGAATAGTACCGCTGTATGTCAAATTTCTAGTAGTCGGCCATCACCCAAAATAGGTCTTCAGAAGGCGCTGATCACACTGTAAAACTTCCGCGGAGATCCTGATCATCACAATTTCCGGGGCATGACAAGGGGTAAATTCAAAGCTTGCACAAATCTAAGTAGGTGGCCGGTTTCATCCATGGTGAATTGCTTCTGGATCTTAGACTAAAAAAAAACTGTCGGTTACTCTGTCCATCTTTCTCCTAGTCATCCGTTTGTTTCGGGGCTAGAACCGGAAATAAGAGGTTTATCCTCTTATTCTACCAAACGCACCAAGAATTATTCGGTACAGTAGTTCTACTACAAGCAGAATAAGCTGGAACAACCGTTCTTATCTATTATTTTATAATTTTTTTTTATTATTAAACTATCCCTCCTCCCCTCCTTTCTCTCTTTCCAATACACTCTCATCATCACAAATTCCTCTCTCTCCTTTTTCTTTTTTCCTTCCCAATACACTATCATCATCACAAATCCCTCTCTCTCCTCTCTCTCTTTTCCTTCCCAATACACTCTCATCATCACAACCTCTTTATTCATCTTATTCCTCATTCTCATACCAAACACAAAATCTCTTATCCCTGGAACCGAACCAAACGTTTTTTCGCTCTTATTCCATATTTTATACCTATTCCCATAATAGGTAGTTCTGGCTTATCCCGTTACCAAGTGTTTGGTGAGTACTGCATTACTCATTCTTAGTCCCTACATTACTGAATGAATCACATCAAGCCTTATTCAATTTCTTGTACGTTCTTGATGAAGTTGATTTATGTTTAGTCTGATCTGTTTGTTCAACTCTTATTAGGTCATATTTGCTTTCCTGAATGTGAAAAAAAAATTGAAGTAAACTTTTCAGTAAATTTAAATTCAGTTAGAAGTTGATATTTTTTTATGTTGTTTATTTTTGTACTCGGAGAACTGGAGTTCGATCTCTGTTACGTCAAAAGTAACAAAGAAAAAAAAGTTGGTTGGATGTCAAAAAAAAAAAAAAAAAAAAAAAAAAAAAAAAAAAAAGAAAAAACAAGAAAGTGATCAAGAAATAAAAGAGAAAAATAAAATGGTTTAACTATTTACCTACCTTCACTTGATGTTGCAGACGATATAAAAACTCTTATTATAACAAATGTACAAAAATTATATTTGTTGTAAAATTTTAATTTTAAAATACATTTCATACTTTAGCTCTTTTATTCGCCATATTAAATCAATAAAATAAAAAAAATATATTTATGTTGGTAGAATTTTTTTTCAATTTTACTGTACTATTTATTTATTTACTTTTTTGTAATTGACTTGGTATTCAAACTTTACATTTAAAATAAAATTAAGTTAGGAGCATTTTCTTAAAAATAAAATAAAATAAAATAAAGCACTTTTTTTTAGAAACGATTATTATACGATTAATTTTCCATTTAATTAACTTACGATTTATGATCTTTAGTTCATTAGATTTGATGTGATGTGACAACTTTTTATCACTTTATTCGCTTTGTACGATTACGATTTTTTATTTATAATTATTTTTAATATCATGCCATCTTTTTATAGTTTATTATGATCATTGGATAAAAGCTAAAAGATTTGAACTTATCCGAGCCCAAAAAAAGCCACCACTAAAATTACATTAGGAGGTGTTTGAGATATTGCAAATTGGAAGGGCGATTTTTGTAATTTCGCTCTGATAAACGTGTGATGAGATCCCAAAAATAAGGGAAAAAAATGCTACTTATCCCAAACTTTATTTCTTTTACATTTTAAACTTGCATGTTTTGAAATAAACTTTTTTTTAGTAATTTTCTATATTTTGAAAAATTTAGCAAGTGAAATCTTTATATTTTGGAGTAATGCTACATGTACACCCCGAAGGAGTGTACATCCTACACCTCCACCCTTTTAATGATGTCGATATTTTTTACGGGTCACATCAAGTGAGCACTCATCACACCCCCACCCTTAGATGGCTGGGGTTGTGAGATGTACACCCCTTACGGGTGTACAAGTAGTATTTTCCTATATTTTGATTATGTATGGCCGGTTTGGTCAAAAATAATTTTGCAGAAAAAATTTTGGTTTGAAAATTTAATTTTTGTTAAAAATTGTACAACGTTTAACCGAGTTTAAATAAAAAGTAAATTTATAAAACTATTTAGTAGAATTTTGTTTCGTTTCTAAATAATATTTTTTAAAAAATTTATATTAAAATAATTTAAATTTAAATCTTAAATTTTAAATTTTAAATTTGCATAAAAATTTTAAATTTTCATATTTTACATTAAAATATAAATTTGGAAATTAAAAATTTTAATTTTGAATTTTTAAATCAAAATTTTAATTTTCAATTTCAAATTTAAAATCCAAATTTAAAATTTAAAATTTGAAATTTTAAAATTAGAATTTAAAATTTAAAATTTTAAAATTTAAATTTAAAATTTTAAAATTTAAATTTAAAATTTTAAATTTGAAATTTAAAATTTAAAATTTAAAATTTATATTTTAAAACATAAAATTGAAAATTTAAAATTCAAAAATATTATTGAAAAATTTAAAATTTGTAATATCAAAATTTAAACATATAATTTTAAATTTTAAAATTTAATTTTTATCATAAATTTTAAATTTGAAATTTGAAATTTTAAAATTTAAAATTTAAAATATGATATTTAAATTTTAAATATTAAATTAAATTAAATATCTAAATTTAAAATTTGAAATATTGAAGTTAGAAATTAAAATTTGAAATTTAAAAATTTAAAATTGAAATTTTAAAAATTGAAATTTGAAATTTAAAATTTAAAATTTAAAATTGAATTTAACTTTAAATTTTAAATCTATAATAAAAATAAAATTTTAAAATTTGAGTTTAAAATCAGAATCAGTTTTGAAAAAGTAGATTTTAACTGTTTATGATTTTAGATCTCGAAAATTAAAAATTGTCTCTAAAAATTAGAATCAAAATTTAAAAACTTAGTTGTCAAATGCTCTATTGAGCCGAAATTTACTTTTTTAACTAAAATCTCTTTTCAAAAGTTAGGCAGAACACCGGTTTATATTATAAACTCATAGTAACAGGATGATAGGATATATGTAATTTGCGTGTTATAAAACTATAGTAATTTAAAATATTTAGGCCCAATTTGGATGCACAGTAGAAAATTACCATGAAGTTTATAAACTATAGTTTTAGTCTAAATAAAATGGAGAATCATATAACTCTAAAAAATCCCATGGTTTAAAATTTTTAACTATTTGGGTATATATTATAAAATTATATAAAATTTCTTTCATTTCAAAATTTTTAAAAAATAAAAAAAATAATTTTACATTTTAATATTTTAAAATTAAAAATTTTATAATTTGAAATTAAAAGTTAAAAATTTTAAATTTGAAATTTGAAATTTGAAATTTGAATTAAAATTAAAATTTCAAACTAAAAATTAAAAATTTTGAAAAATAAAATCTAAATTTAAAATTTGAAATTTGAAAACTAAAAATTTAAATTTAAATTGTGAAATTTGAAATTTAAATTTTAAAGTTTAAAATTTTAAATTTTAAATTTAAATTTTGAAAATTAAAATTCATAATTTATAATTTAAAATTTGAAATTTGAAATTCAAAATTTGATTTTTTAAATTTGAAATTTAAAATTTGAATATAAATTCAAATTATAAAATTTTAAAATTTAAATTCAAATTTGAAATTTTTAAAATTGAAATTTAAATCCTAAATTTAAATTTTAAAAATTAAAATTTTAAAATTTTAAATATAATTTTTTTAAAAAAATTTAAATGTAAAATTTTAAAATTTAAAGTTTAAAATTTGCCATATATTGGAGTGGAGGGAGCCTAAGAATGATGGAATTTTTTTAATTTGGTTATAGTGGATTTTTATAGTGGGTATAGTAGTATAACTATACTCTAAAAAAAAACTTTATTTTTAACCATCCAAACGCTTCATAGAAAAAATTTTCTATGGATATAGTATAGTTTAACTATGCTATATTTTTTTGTGTATCCAAACGGGCCCTTAGTATGTTTTAATTTAAAATATTTATTATATTTTATTTTTATGTGCATATTTTCTGTTAGCTTAACGGTCAGTATCCTATTCTATGACGGAAGATCATGTTTAGCCGATACACGTCATATTCAAAGTGGCGTAAAATTGATTGGACCTAGTGTAAACGACCCGACCCACTAGCAATAATAACTTGTTGGGCCCAAACCATAGCCCAAAATGCTTAAGCCCAGTTATTATTACTAGTGTCCAAGTTTCATATAAACCCAATCACAATTCCATCCACATCCGATATGGGACTATTGGGGGCGTCACAGACTCCCCCCGTTTAGCCCAAACACACACACAGCAGCCCAAGATCACCAGGCGATGTGAGACTCGTCTCGCTAGTCTTGTCATCTAGACCCAGACTCAGCCGAGACTCGCCGCACACTTCCGGCTGGTTATATTCGTTAGGAATCCAACGGCTCCTGTCGAGCGAAAATTGGTTATCGGTCCGAGAACCGGCAAAATCGTCGGTTTAACGGCTTTCGGCGCGAGTTTCGCGTACTTCGATGTAAAAGAACAGTTTATAGATGTGGTTATCCGTCCCTGATTAGTATTCGTGATCCAGATCCTTGCAGTCTGACTCCGGCCCATGAGCCTTCTGTTGGAGTCGTTGGATCGGCCTACATTCAGGTGGGTTAGCTTCGGTCCGGGCTTGATCTATTCGGCCCTCTGGTTGCTTTAGTCCAGTCGGACACCTGTTTTTGATTGCCCTACTGATTATATATATGACCTATCTTGACATATGCTGACCTCTTGACATATTATGATTCTCCTGTTTGACATTGGCTCGATTAGACCTATGCTTGACTATGCCATATGAGTTTCCTGATAGACAGTGATTCCTTAGTCACACCATATACATCTGCTTGTCAGTACTCCTATTCTTGATTATATCTGATGAGTTGATCTATATACCGCATGATTGTTCGATAGACATTGATTCCGTAGATACATGATATACAGCTACTTGTCAGTCTTCATATCTTGGTACATAGATGTCACGATCGGATTATACCTGTTGATTCCTGTCAGCCGATATATTGTTGATATTCCGATATGCATGATTTATTGATCTTGATTGATAGATACTACTCGATGTTCCGATATGCATGATTGATGGATACTACTCGATGTTCCGATATACATGATAGATTCTGATCGATATGATAGATGATATCCCTGTTGGGATCTCGGCATGTTGCCGACTACCCGGTCACTAGACCGTGAGATTGATCATTATGATTTGCCCGCACTGCTGTACTTCACGAACATCAGCGGAGTCATGACCCGTGTAGATGTTCTTTACCGGTAAAGTGGTCTAGTGTACGACCCATGACTCCCAGGTTAGTGCCCAAGGGTGCCGGAGTGATGACTCCCAGGTTAGTGCCCGAGGGTGCCGGAGTATGTCAGCCAGGTTGGTGCCAGGTTCGGCGAGATATCCCTGAGGTCTTGTGGACCAATATGGTGGCTTTTGATTGGATGTTGATAGTTTCCTTATTGACGCATTACTTTTACCTTATACTGTTGCTCAGTTTATTTCCAGTATTAGTATCGGTAGACATGCTTTTATCATTTGCAGTTTCTTATGCATGATTATTGTGGATACCTTTGATTTCCAGCATACATGATCTACCGCTCTTATGACTGATTATCACTGACATATCCTGATTTACAGTATTTCTCATCTGTAGTCCTGATGATTGATTACCTGCCTAGTTAGCTTATCTGTGGATTCGCTTGATTAGCAGTAGATCTGCCTTATTTGTTCAGCTTTACCCTATGATTCTTACTATCCGCAGATTTTAGTACCCAGTAGGTACGATTAGCTATTTCTCGGCTCGTCGTGCCCACTGGGATACACTCCGGTGTGTCTCACACCCTCGGGTGACTGTTGCAGGTCTGTCGGGTGGTGAGATGTCGGGACGATCCAGTGAGCCTGTCGCGATAGAGCTGTCCCCCCTGATGACATAGATCGGTGATTGAGATCCCCGATTATCTGTAGTTGACTTTCATTTATGTTATTTCAGTTTGATGATAGTATGATGTTTGGATTATCCCTGATGATTAGTATTGTAGCAGTTGAGATATTTATTGCTCTCTGATTGATGATTGGATTAGCCTAGCCGTGCATGTATAGGAGAGACCCTATCCTTTCGGATAGGGGATTTCCTATATGTGTGGCGGTCTGTTACGCCCGTTTTGCAAACTCTGACTTATTCAAAAAAAAAAAAAAATTTCAGACCTGATTTTTAAACTCGGGGCGTGACAGATTAGAAAATTTCAGACCTGATTTTTAAACTCGGGGCGTGACACCTAGTCATAATCGAGACCCGTGAATACTATGTTAGTACGCTTTAAGTGAATTAATTGTGTATTTTTATTGGCTTGAGCTTTCGTGATTAATGATTAGTGCCAATAATTCGACAAGTGGCATCAGAATGACAAATTATAAGTTCAATTTGTGCGAATACTGTATGGTGAATTGTTGGCTTAAAAAGATTTGCATCTTGCCATGTGGTTTTGGTCGAATCATAATTCAAACCTATCGGGTATAAACTCTTTGCTTCGTACAGTCCGACTGTGATGATCCGGATCTCCGCTGAAGGGTTACAGTGTGATCAACGATTTCAGGAGGTTTATTTTGTGTAATGGAGGTGTTTATACACGAATTGGACTCAAGAAATGGACCCCGCGCGAAAAACGGATCAAGTTTGCCTTTCGGATGCCTTCGCCGAAAAATGGAAGTGGTTTTGCGCAAAACGGAGGCCGAATTTGGATTCAGCGCAGAAAAACGATGGAAAACGTGTAGTAACCGAGAAACTCAAATTTGAATTTAAAGAATTCAAATGTGAATGTGAATAAGAAAATGCAAAAATGAACCTAAGTGGTTGTGTATCGGTGTGCAAATTGCACAGTTTTCAGAGCACTATGTCTGCCTTTCAGATCCGAGTCTGATCTCGAAAATCTGAAATCACCAGTGTGACCGTCTCGTCGAATCAATTGAAAATGATATAAACTGGTCTTCGATCCGAGAGTCGGATTGTCCAGAAATCAGCGAAGAATAAACAGGCCCCACAACTTAAGTTGTGAATAGTAATCCCTGATTTAATTCCCCTCTCGATCAACGTCGGCTGTTTTGCCGTCTGAATCCCAAACATAGCAGTATGAGTAGTCAATTCTAACTAATTTCGATGCTCTGAACGCAATGACACTGACAGAATTCGCGTTTGGCGACTCTGGTGCATCGAAATGCGTGCGCCATTCTATATCATATAGAACTTTATGGCCCGAAATTTTATTCGAGCACCAAATCAAACATGCAAATGCACTATTTGATAGGTCTCGACGAGCCGGACGTTGTGGCGAAGTCCGTTTTTCAATTTGATGATCCGATTGTCTTGAAATCCGTGAAATACACCGAAAAAAGGTATTTTTGCGAGAACCTTTATATTTTATGGACCAAATGTTTAGAGGCTTGTATACGGAGGTCCTGGTAGCAATTGTGATCCACAATAGGGGTCTTGAAGCATCTAGGTGGTTGTGAGAGGGCTAAACCGGAATTTTGCAAAATAATGCATTAAAGCCAACTTGGCTTTTGGTCTTCTTTGAGGGGTGCACGAGGGGTCATATTGGATTCCTAAGCATCTAACCCCTCTCTGCATCTTCAGTCGATGCCCTGGAGTCCTGGGCTAAGCCAAGAGTCATCCCCTAAGAGTCCAACCCGAGAGTGAGAGAGAGAGAGAGAGAGAGAGAGAGAGAGAGAGAAGGAGGACGGTTGGACCGGAGTCGCTCCAACTAGCTTTCTGGAGGTTCTGCGGTGTTCTCCTGCGACTGGGGATCAAGCCCGAGGTTCGCCAAGGCCGCGCTTCGCTGGGGAGGAAACCGGCTTCTTCCTTTTCTTCTCCAACTCCGGCAATGTAAGATCTTCCGTCGCTCTGTGTTGTAGCACCCTAGACCCTAGGAAGTCGACTCTATAGAGTCTAGATATGCTCCCTGCCGAGCCCCGAGCCCCCGTGCACGGTCGGTTGCCGGCGGGAGAAACTTCTCCGCCGGAACCCTAAAACGCTCCGCCGCGTTCGATCCTTGCAACCACGGGCTCAAACGAAAAACAGAAATGATGGGCAAATACTGTAGGTGATGAGGATCATCTCCACCAAATCTCCACCCGCTCCCCTGTGCTGTCAGGCCACGCGGCGTGGCCCGGTTGGCCACGCCCCGCTACGGCGCATTCCGGGACACGTGGCGCGCCCGGATTGATCCGAGCGCAGCCTTCCGTGTCCCCTGTTCGGGGCCCGAATCTTCCGGGCGCCCGAAAACGTACCCAAAACCTATTTTTTGGGTTTTTTTTTTCTTTAAATAGGCCGTTTCATCCCTCCATTTCGGGTTTTTGGAGCTTCCTCTTGGGGATTTCTTTGGCTGAGGGTCTTTTTCATCAATTCCACCATATTTTTATGGATCCTTGGTATTTTTGGAAGCCGCGACACCGATGTTTTCCCCAACTCGACGCGCTTCAATGCTTCCCTGATTTTGGACTTTTTCGTCGACGTTTCGTCCGCGGACTCCCCTATGATGATCCGAGGGAATTTTTCGCCGATTTTTGTGGCGACGTTTCAACGAAAGGTAGATCTTCGATTTCCGTATTTATCATTCCTCTCCATTTTTAGTTTTTATAGGGTATTTCAGAGCTTATTTTGACCCCATTTTCTGCGGTATTTTTCTGGATAGCGGAGGAGTATTCTTGCATTTTCTCGGTCTATGGTTGGCGGAATTGAGAGTTTAAGGACTCGATTGACATCTATGCTTCGAGAACAACGCAACCGTATTTTTTCTAGATTTTTTTGAGGTCTCTACGAAGGTTAACATTTTCGGTTTTGGGGACTGTTGCGCAGAACAGTACATGAAGGATTTTGGGCTTGTAATTTACTCTATGTTCGGCTTGTGATGCAGTTTTCGTAGAGATTTTGGAGTTTCCCGAGGGAATTAAAAATTGGAATACATCATTACGGTCGAGATGAGCATTTTTTCTTTTGGTCCTGACTGAAAATGATGATCGGATTGGCCTCCACATTATCTTGACACGCGCACTAAATTTTGTATCGTTGTGGACAACACTTCAGTGTTTTGGTTGCCACCGCCGATCTGGGAGGAGTTTTTGGATGATTTTCATTGTGTTGGAATCTTGAGAAGCTGAGAACGTGCACGCCATGTTTCGGCTCGATCAGACCCTGGATTGTTGCGTTTCAGGTGGGTTGGTTTTTCCTCCAGATCGACAGACTGTTTTCTAATTCTATCTTGCAGTGGACATGCATGATAGATATGTTGATTGAGATGCATGCAAGGTAGAGTTAGTGACTTATTTATTGATCGAGATATATGCATGATATAGTTGGAGATTTATTTATCGATCTATGACGGATGCATGATAAAATCAGTGAATATTTGTTGGTTAAGATGATTATATGCTAGAGTTAGCGTTTTGAGCATCGGTTGTGTTGTATGTTTAATTGTGGAACCTTGACTAGCACCCCGTCATATGTTTGCATGTTTAACCAGACTAGTAAAAAACCCTCACTTGGGCTAGATTTTTTTATGCTTTAGTCCTCCTACACATTGCATGTTTACTCCCATGGACTTAGAGTTTTCTCCTCGCCCGGGTAGTGGGCCGAGTGGTCCGGACAGTGTAGGACGCATGTTGCGCTCGTACCGGGGGGCCGAGTGGAGTCTAGTGGTTGAGGTTTGTTTGGTGCCAGTGTCGGGAGTCGTTTGGGATAACGGTGATTCCGGGTTGTTGAATTTTCTTCTGATTGATTCATTGCCGCTGAGTTGAGGCAGTGTTGATCTTATGATAGCAGGATCTTGAACCCAGAAATACTTTTGGATACACATGATTTTAGTAAACTAATATCTCTTTCTGAGCTTCGAGGGGCGCCAGAACCCGTTCTCATTTGATTAGGGTAAAGGCACTAGTCCTTCGGGACTTGGGAAAATAAAACCGTCTTTAACTGATTTTCCTTAAGAACCAAACTGTATTAAAATTGGGTTTCCTTAAATCAAGATGGTTTTCTAAAAAGAAGTTACTTTTTGTCCTCACTTAGCGAGTGGTCGAGCAGAAAGGGTTTTCGGAAACAAATGTTATCTTTTTATATAATCTCCTCACCCCGACGAGGGTTCGAGTGATCTGGGTTTTAAGGGCTGTTTTCTTCTTTGGATTGAGAATAACGGGAGGCTATGCCTAGAGCCTGTTATTGTTTGATTGGATTGTAGGTTCTAGTGTTTCGGGGTTTTCGGACCCTTCGTTGTCGTCGGCTGCGAAGTATCTCTGTCACGCCCCGGAACCCGGGCTCGCCAACAGATCCGCCGTGCACATGGGATTTCCCGAGTACACGAAGCGCTGGTAACCTGCTCCGATATAATATAAACAATAAAAGAGCATAATACAGAGCTGAAGTGGAAGAACCACATAGTATCTCAGACTGGAACTACTAATGAAGCTGTAATATGTACAATAATCTCCCAGCTCACCAAAATAGTACATCCAGCTGGCGAAAGCCAGACCTAGAATAAAAGAAGAATACCACAGTCTGAGTAAAGGGTGCAGCATCTATCTAACAGCTCTCAGTCTCCCAGGAGATCTATCTATTCAGCGATCCCCTTACCTCGATCAGCTGCCGATGGCCTAGCAGCTCCCGCAGACGACTCTGCAAAAATAAAGGAGAAGAAAGAAACAGAAAAGAACAATGGGGGTGAGAACTACCAGATAAACTAGTAGCCTCCCCTAGTGGGCAAAACCTCAACTCTGACGCGCCCACTAGGACTACTAGAGGCCAGAAAGGAATAAGTGGTAAAGCTGTAAACAGAACTGCTGAATAAAGGGAAACCACCACTAGTATGCCTCTAAATGTCATGTAGCATGAAATGACTGTATGCAACAATACCAAACATGCCTGCCTGAAATAACTCAGTCTTGTGTCACTGGTACTGCCTGCTGTGCCTTGCCAAATCGGGTATACTGGCCAATGCATAACACCGATAGGGGATAGTGTTTGCCAAATTGGGTATGCTGGTCAACGCATAACACCGATAGGGGATAGGAGTCTCAAGGACTCAAAGTCTGTCTGTAACACACTCCGGAGTGGCACTCGAGGGGAGCGACCCACACGAGTAAAAGTACCTCAGTAATAAGTATCATAAGTGTCGTAAACAGCAGGACTGGATCATGACTATGATCAAAGTGGGAAAAGCCATCCACTAAGAAACTCTGATATGATGCCATAGTACTCAATAAGTAGGAAAAACCATCCACTAAAGAAAAGCCCGATCCCCTGCTGATGCCAAAAATAGACCAGACTCAACCCCATTCTGATGCAAGGATAAACATCCGGCCGACCGCCTACAGTCCGCGGTCACCGCAACACCCCACAAGTTTATAATCTAACATAACCTTGGCTATACTATTCCAAACCCCTGCTCATACTCGAGCGACAAGCAACTGAAAGCAAAAGAGAGCAATAAAACATGTCAAGCCTTAATATGATAGTGTAGCAATAAATAGTGGCCCTACCTGATGTCCGGGCATGCATGCAACTGTCTTTATTTTAAAAGTTGTAAAATAGTGTCAAAGATTTAAAAAGATTGATTTACTGAATAAAAGTCATTTGCATGCGAGATTATAGCCTTTGTCTTAAACACAGTGTCCCAATATAAGTCATCATATCATCTGTGGGGTTATATTAAATTTTAGGAGAGTTCGTCCCAGCGGTTCTCATCAATTGTCCTGTTAGTAGTCCTGTTAATAGTCCTGTTAGTAGTCCTGTTAGTAGTCCCAATAGTTCTCATCAATTTAGTTTGTCCCAATTGTTCTCATCAATTGTCATATTAGTTTGTCCCAATTGTTCTTATCAATTGTCATATTAGTTTGTCCCAATTGTTCTCATCAATTAAATTTTAAGGGAGTTCCAGTAATCCCAGTGAGCTTGTCAAAAATGAGGTAAGCAACAACCGCCCACCTCGAACAGCTCAAATCACACCCAGATAGTCTCCTGGCTGTCCACAGTCCCCTAGAACTGCTGTCTGCCGAGAACGGTGCCCTACAGCAACACACATTGCACAGGGTGTAACTATATTATTCATAAAAATACAGCTTTTGCTGTTTTTCAAATAGCACGAAAAGAGAGGAGTTTTTCACCTCTGTATAGTGTTCAGAACAATCCAGAAAAATTACGGTTGCGTTCCTCGCGAAGAGTAGATCAAAATCGACTCTTTAAACGCCTCGATCTGATGCTCCTACGCCAAGATAAAAATCGGAGAAGTTGACACTGTCCAGAAATTTCCACAGCAAAAAGGGGGGTCAAAAAGGCCTCGGGAATCATGCCAAAAGTACGAAATGGAGCAAAGTGATCAACACGGAAATCGAAGCCTTACCTCTTAGGAACGCGCTGTCGCAAAAATCATCCAAAAATTCCTCCTGGTTAGCCCACAGGGAATTTTCGACGGAACTGCGACGGGAAATAGGCCGAAAAAGAAAACCGTCGCAGTGCGCCGCGTCGCAGATAACTCACTAACTGTAACTCCAAAAATTCTGAGATTTGGAGGAGAGAGAGAAGAGAGAGAGAGGAAGAAATTTCGTAGAGGGCACATGCCCTGATTCTCACTCTAAGGCCCGCAAATCGAGGTGGGAATGAGAGGGGGTGGGGATTGCTATTTATAATGGGCTGGGGCTCCACACAGGATCGGATCCGAACAGGGAACACCGAAACGGGCCAACCAAAACGCGCCACGTGTCCACAAAACAGGGAACAGCCGGTGCAAGGGCCACTCAGAAGCTGCCACGTGTCCACGTGGTGCACGGGCCCGGTCCCCGCGCCGGGTCTTCCGGAAGATGTCAGCCAATAGGATCTTGCCACGTGTCACAGTCCCCGTGGGCTTCTAGAAGCCGGCCAGCCAATGGGAAGCTGCCACGTGGCAGATGCAGGGTTCGGTGCTCCCGGTGCACGCCAGGCCCATGGACCGCGCACCCGAGCCCCCCGCCCGCGCCTGCGCCGCCGCCCTCTGCCGCTGTGCCGCCGCTGCGCCGCCGCCCGCCGCCGCCCGCCGCCGCTTGCCGGTCGCCGGAACAGTAATTCCGGCGCCGGAGTTACTGTTCCGGCGTGAACAGTAATTTTGCGCCGAAAAAATAAAGTAAATATACCATTTCGATCGTTTTCGCGCGCTGAGTCCAAATCCGCTGTCCATTTTGCCAAATTCTCATCCGAAATTTTGCCGAAAGCTCCCGGAAAATTCCATTTGCTCCGATTTTCGCGCAGAGTCTATATTAAATGTCCAATTTCGATTCTACAAGCTCTGCTTCACCGAATAAGCTCCCTACAGTCACTGTTTAATGTTGCACAGTTCCTGCGGGAGTCCGGATCATCACATCCTCCCCCACTAAAAAGAGTTTCGTCCTCGAAACGAGACTAAACAATAATCCTCAGTCCGATGTCTCGAATAAGTAGGGGTGAGCATCCCTCATCTCCGACTCGAGCTCCCATGTAGCCTCGCGCTCGTCATGATTGCCCCATTGGATCTTCACATAGGGAATGGCCCGATTGCGCAATTCTTTCACCTCTCGATCCAGAACTCGCAGTGGGCGCTCTTCATACCTCAAATCCTCGCTGATCTCAAGCGATGTGAAGTCGATGACGTGCGATGGGTCGAAAATATACTTCCTCAAAGTAGAAACATGAAATACATCATGGACACCAGCAAGCCTTGGAGGAAGTGCGAGTCGGTAGGCAACTGGCCCGATACGCCCCAATACCTCAAAGGGTCCAATATATCGGGGGCTAAGTTTTCCACGAATGCCGAATCTCCTGATTCCTTTGGACGGCGAGACTTTCAGGAATACATGATCTCCAACTTGAAATTCTAAGTCTCGTCGCCGAACATCGGCATAGCTCCTCTGTCGGCTTTGGGCGGTCTGAAGATGCTTTCGAATCACCCGGACCTTCTCTTCTGCCTCTATCAAGACATCTGGTCCCAAGGTCCGCCTCTCGCCTACGTCACTCCAATAAAGTGGTGATCGACACTTGCGTCCATACAATGCTTCAAACGGAGCCATCTGAATGCTCGCTTGAAAGCTATTGTTGTACGCGAATTCAGCCAAAGATAGATGCCGAATCCACCCTCCGCCGAAATCCAGGACGCAAGCCCTCAACATGTCCTCCAGGATTTGTATCGTCCGCTCTGATTGCCCATCAGTCTGCGGATGAAAAGCTGTACTGAACCTGAGTTCAGTCCCCAAGGCTGTTTGCAAACTCTTCCAGAAATGCGAAACAAACCTCGGGTCTCTATCTGATACTATGGAGGCTGGTACTCCATGTAATCTTACTATCTCATCTAGATATAACTGGGCTAGTCGCTCAAGTGGCCACGTAGTCTGCATGGGCAGAAAGTGCGCCGACTTGGTAAGTCGATCTACAACTACCCAGATAGCGTCTGCTCCTCCCTGTGCCTTTGGCAATCCGACCACGAAATCCATCGTAATGTGGTCCCATTTCCACTCGGGAATTGGGAGACTTTGTAACTTGCCAGCTGGCACTCGATGCTCAGCTTTCACCTGCTGACAAGTTAAACACTGAGCCACAAATCTCCCAATATCCCTCTTCATGCCTTTCCACCAGAAGTGTGCCTTGAGGTCTTTATACATCTTAGTCCCACCAGGATGTAGGGTATAAGGTGTATAATGGGCCTCTCGCAATATCTGCTCTCTAATCTCCACATCTATTGGCACACATGCTCGGTTTCTGTACCTCAGTATTCCCGAGGCATCTACCGAAAAGTCCCCAGACTGATCACTCGGAATATGATCTCTAATCCTGGCCAAGTGGGGGTCCTCACTCTGTTTCTCTTTGATCCTGTCCAGCAGAGTGGGCTGCACGACTAAAGATGTCAGTCTAGCAGAGACCCCAGGGGACACAACCTCTATGTCGAGCCGTCTCATCTCCTCTAATAGCGGCGCCTGGTCTGTGATCATCATAGACAAACTTTGCACCGCTCTCCTACTCAAGGCGTCAGCGACCACATTAGCCTTGCCTGGGTGGTAGAGAATATCTACATCATAATCCTTTAATAGCTCTAACCACCTACGTTGCCTCAAATTCAGCTCCTTTTGCGTGAACAGGTACTTTAGGCTCTTGTGGTCGGTGTAGATTTCACAATGTTCCCCATACAGATAATGGCGCCAGAGCTTTAGCGCAAACACTACAGCTGCAAGCTCCAAGTCATGGGTAGGGTAATTTTTCTCATAATCCTTGAGTTGCCTTGATGCATAAGCAATTACCCTCCCTTCCTGCATCAGCACACAACCAAGTCCGCTGTGTGATGCGTCACTATAGATCACATATCCTTTTCCCATAACAGGAAGGGAAAGGATAGGAGCGGTCATTAGTCTATTTTTCAGCTCCTCAAAGCTCTTTTGACAGACCTCACTCCAGATAAACTTCACTCCCTTACGCGTCAAGCGAGTGAGGGGTGTGGAGAGCTTCGCAAAGCCTTCCACAAACCGACGGTAATACCCAGCTAAACCCATAAAGCTACGTACCTCAGAAACCGTCGTCGGTCGGGGCCAATCACGGACTGCCTCAATCTTCGCTGGGTCCACCGCCACACCTGCAGCGGAAATCACATGGCCCAAGAAGACTACCTCCCGAAGTCAAAACTCGCACTTTGCCAGCTTGGCATACAACTTCTTCTCTTGCAGAAGTTGCAGCACGATCCTTAAGTGCTCCTCATGCTCAATATCACTTCGGGAGTAAATCAAGATATCATCAATGAATACTACTACGAATCGATCCAAGTATAGTCGGAAGATCCGGTTCATTAAATCTATGAATGCGGCAGGGGCATTAGTTAGCCCAAAAGGCATAACTGTAAATTCATAATGCCCGTACCGTGATCTAAATGCCGTTTTCGGAATATCCTCGGCCTTCACCTTCAACTGGTGGTAACCAGACTGCAAATCTATCTTAGAGAAGACACAAGACCCTTGCAGCTGATCAAAAAGATCATCGATGCGCGGCAAAGGGTACTTGTTCTTGATGGTCACTTTATTTAATTCTCTATAGTCCACACATAATCGAAGTGACCCATCCTTCTTTTTCACGAATAGCACCGGCGCTCCCCAAGGCGACACACTCGGCCTAATAAAGCCCTTATCCATTAAATCCTGAAGTTGCGCCTTAAGCTCTCGCAACTCAGCCGGTGCCATCCGGTAAGGAGCCTTTGAGATTGGCGCAGTTCCCGGAACTACGTCAATCACAAACTCAATCTCCCTATCTGGCGGCATGCGAGTCAGCTCAGGTGGGAAAACATCCGGGAACTCGCGGGCAATAGGGATATCCCCGAGTTCCGGTGCCGCCGTAGGCCCCTCAACAACACTAGCCAAAAAGGCTACACATCCTCGATGGATCATCTGCCTTGCTCGGGAAGTCGAAACCATAGAGGCAAAGAAAGCACTCTGACATCCCCGGTATACCATCATCTCCTGGCCTGGTTCTCTAAAAGTGACCGTCCTTGCGGCACAGTCAATAGTTGCGAAATACCGAGCCAGCCAGTCCATCCCGAGGACCACATCGAAGTCCATCAATTTTCTCAGGACCAACAGGTCAGCTGGCATAATCCAGGACTCGATTTGCATCGGGCAGGACCAACAACACTCCTCCACGTGCAAGGTGTGATCGGGAATCTGAACCTCTCGTGCACGTGGCAAAAGTCCTACCTCTATCCCATGTAATGATGCAAATGATTTACTAATAAAAGAATGCGATGCTCCAGTATCAAATAATGTACGAGTCCTAATGCCAGAAAGTAAGGTGATACCTGCCACCACGTGATCTGCTGCCGAAGAGTCCTCTACCTGTGCAGCATACACTCGCCCACTCTGAGCTGGAGGGCGATACTCCGTGGGATGGGAAGAAGATGGCCAGCTTGCTGGAGCATATGGCCGCTGAGCCGTCGACCATTGCTGAGACGAAGAAGGAGCAGATGCTGAAGAAGGAGCCGTCGATGGTGCATATGGGCAGGCAGCTCGGAGGTGGCCAGACTGTCCACACCGATAACAACGGCCAAATCTCAGATCACAAGCATCAGAGTTATGCTGTCCCTGGCAGAAAATGCACCTAACCGTAGCCTGGGGCTGCCTCGCCTGCTGCCTCTGTCGCGGAGGCCCTTGCTGCCGCGACTGCGATCTCTGCGAATGCTGTTGCTGCTGATGCTGCGGTGGCCTCTGGGATCCCCCAGGCCCTCGCCGCTCAGAGCGCCCACGGCCGGAAAACTGAGGCCGTGGCGGTCGTGGCGGCCTCCAAGAACTGGCCTGTCCCCCGTCGTCCTGCGCTGGTCGCTTCCTGTCTGCGCCTTGAGCGACCAGGCCCCCACGTCTGGCGACGACGTGGTCTCCCCTCTCAACCCACTGGGCATGCTCTGCTGCCTCCTCCAAGGTCTGTAGTCTCTGAGCATGCACCAGAGTATAGATTTCAGGGCGCAGGCCCGACTCAAAGAGCTCCACCTGGTGCGGTCCATCCCTGGCGACATAGGGTACGCAGTTGAGTAACCGCGTGAACTCCTGAAAATAGTCTAATGCCGTCCGGTCGCCTTGCTGAAGATTCTTCAAATCATCTTCCAGCTTTTTCTTCATACTCGTGGAAAAGTACGTATCCAGAATCATCTTCTTGAACTCAGACCAGGGTAGCTGTCGAGTGATTTGAAATTCCAGTGGCTCCACCCGACGCCACCATGCATCAGCATCCCCGTCTAAACAGTGTACAGCCATATGTACCCTGTACTTCTGGTCAATGAAGAAGTCCCGGAATAACTTCTCCATTGACGAAAGCCAAGTCCCAATCTCCCAAGGCTTAATATTCCGCCCTGAAAATCTGGGCGGTCCCCGCTTACAGAACTGAGTAAGTTTGTCGGCAATCTCCTGCTCCTCCGCAGGAGTCAATGGCCGGATTGTCCCCTGAGCAACAGGGGATGCCGAGGTCACCGGTCCAACTGGGGAAGCCACAGCAGGGGAGGGTGGTACGGGAGAACTCTCCGGGGGTGCAACAACAGGCTGCGCCCTCTGTTCTAACATCTGCGTCAGCCGACCCATGGCCTCCTCCTGACGCCGCACGGCCTCTGACATCTGGGCCATCTGAGCCTGCAGCTCCTGCACCTCACTCTGCTGGCCCTGCTCGGACTCTTCCGGCTCGGGCTCAGGGAAAGAAGGCTGCGAACGCGTCAACATTCTACGTTGCGGAGGCATCCTACCACAAGAAACCACCCTTAGTATCCAAACCCCACACGACCCATTCTAGCGAAAGTCAAAGACATTCTCCTATTTCTGTGACTTTATGTTGTCTGCAGCCAACATAACAGTCTACCAGAAGTAGGCTATGTCGACCCCTCTTCCTTTATTGGAAGAGTTAAATAAGTAACACAACGACTTCCGCAAAATTGCCACGTCTCTCGCACCCTATCATCCTAGGGTATGTCAAAAGCCTAGGGTTTCCTAAGTCCCAACTGACCTATCCCTAAGCTCTGATACCAACTTAATCTGTCACGCCCCGGAACCCGGGCTCGCCAACAGATCCGCCGTGCACATGGGATTTCCCGAGTACACGAAGCGCTGGTAACCTGCTCCGATATAATATAAACAATAAAAGAGCATAATACAGAGCTGAAGTGGAAGAACCACATAGTATCTCAGACTGGAACTACTAATGAAGCTGTAATATGTACAATAATCTCCCAGCTCACCAAAATAGTACATCCAGCTGGCGAAAGCCAGACCTAGAATAAAAGAAGAATACCACAGTCTGAGTAAAGGGTGCAGCATCTATCTAACAGCTCTCAGTCTCCCAGGAGATCTATCTATTCAGCGATCCCCTTACCTCGATCAGCTGCCGATGGCCTAGCAGCTCCCGCAGACGACTCTGCAAAAATAAAGGAGAAGAAAGAAACAGAAAAGAACAATGGGGGTGAGAACTACCAGATAAACTAGTAGCCTCCCCTAGTGGGCAAAACCTCAACTCTGACGCACCCACTAGGACTACTAGAGGCCAGAAAGGAATAAGTGGTAAAGCTGTAAACAGAACTGCTGAATAAGGGAAACCACCACTAGTATGCCTCTAAATGTCATGTAGCATGAAATGACTGTATGCAACAATACCAAACATGCCTGCCTGAAATAACTCAGTCTTGTGTCACTGGTACTGCCTGCTGTGCCTTGCCAAATCGGGTATGCTGGCCAATGCATAACACCGATAGGGGATAGTGTTTGCCAAATTGGGTATGCTGGTCAACGCATAACACCGATAGGGGATAGGAGTCTCAAGGACTCAAAGTCTGTCTGTAACACACTCCGGAGTGGCACTCGAGGGGAGCGACCCACACGAGTAAAAGTACCTCAGTAATAAGTATCATAAGTGTCGTAAACAGCAGGACTGGATCATGACTATGATCAAAGTGGGAAAAGCCATCCACTAAGAAACTCTGATATGATGCCATAGTACTCAATAAGTAGGAAAAAACCATCCACTAAAGAAAAGCCCGATCCCCTGCTGATGCCAAAAATAGACCAGACTCAACCCCATTCTGATGCAAGGATAAACATCCGGCCGACCGCCTACAGTCCGCGGTCACCGCAACACCCCACAAGTTTATAATCTAACATAACCTTGGCTATACTATTCCAAACCCCTGCTCATACTCGAGCGACAAGCAACTGAAAGCAAAAGAGAGCAATAAAACATGTCAAGCCTTAATATGATAGTGTAGCAATAAATAGTGGCCCTACCTGATGTCCGGGCATGCATGCAACTGTCTTTATTTTAAAAGTTGTAAAATAGTGTCAAAGATTTAAAAAGATTGATTTACTGAATAAAAGTCATTTGCATGCGAGATTATAGCCTTTGTCTTAAACACAGTGTCCCAATATAAGTCATCATATCATCTGTGGGGTTATATTAAATTTTAGGAGAGTTCGTCCCAGCGGTTCTCATCAATTGTCCTGTTAGTAGTCCTGTTAATAGTCCTGTTAGTAGTCCTGTTAGTAGTCCCAATAGTTCTCATCAATTTAGTTTGTCCCAATTGTTCTCATCAATTGTCATATTAGTTTGTCCCAATTGTTCTTATCAATTGTCATATTAGTTTGTCCCAATTGTTCTCATCAATTAAATTTTAAGGGAGTTCCAGTAATCCCAGTGAGCTTGTCAAAAATGAGGTAAGCAACAACCGCCCACCTCGAACAGCTCAAATCACACCCAGATAGTCTCCTGGCTGTCCACAGTCCCCTAGAACTGCTGTCTGCCGAGAACGGTGCCCTACAGCAACACACATTGCACAGGGTGTAACTATATTATTCATAAAAATACAGCTTTTGCTATTTTTCAAATAGCACGAAAAGAGAGGAGTTTTTCACCTCTGTATAGTGTTCAGAAAAATCCAGAAAAATTACGGTTGCGTTCCTCGCGAAGAGTAGATCAAAATCGACTCTTTAAACGCCTCGATCTGATGCTCCTACGCCAAGATAAAAATCGGAGAAGTTGACACTGTCCAGAAATTTCCACAGCAAAAAGGGGGGGTCAAAAAGGCCTCGGGAATCGTGCCAAAAGTACGAAATGGAGCAAAGTGATCAACACGGAAATCGAAGCCTTACCTCTTAGGAACGCGCTGTCGCAAAAAATCATCCAAAAATTCCTCCTGGTTAGCCCACAGGGAATTTTCGACGGAACTGCGACGGGAAATAGGCCGAAAAAGAAAACCGTCGCAGTGCGCCGCGTCGCAGATAACTCACTAACTGTAACTCCAAAAATTCTGAGATTTGGAGGAGAGAGAGAAGAGAGAGAGAGGAAGAAATTTCGTAGAGGGCACATGCCCTGATTCTCACTCTAAGGCCCGCAAATCGAGGTGGGAATGAGAGGGGGTGGGGATTGCTATTTATAATGGGCTGGGGCTCCACACAGGATCGGATCCGAACAGGGAACACCGAAACGGGCCAACCAAACGCGCCACGTGTCCACAAAACAGGGAACAGCCGGTGCAAGGGCCACTCAGAAGCTGCCACGTGTCCACGTGGTGCACGGGCCCGGTCCCCGCGCCGGGTCTTCCGGAAGATGTCAGCCAATAGGATCTTGCCACGTGTCACAGTCCCCGTGGGCTTCTAGAAGCCGGCCAGCCAATGGGAAGCTGCCACGTGGCAGATGCAGGGTTCGGTGCTCCCGGTGCACGCCAGGCCCATGGACCGCGCACCCGAGCCCCCCGCCCGCGCCTGCGCCGCCGCCCTCTGCCGCTGTGCCGCCGCTGCGCCGCCGCCCGCCGCCGCCCGCCGCCGCTTGCCGGTCGCCGGAACAGTAATTCCGGCGCCGGAGTTACTGTTCCGGAATTACTGTTCCGGCGTGAACAGTAATTTTGCGCCGAAAAAATAAAGTAAATATACCATTTCAATCGTTTTCGCGCGCTGAGTCCAAATCCGCTGTCCATTTTGCCAAATTCTCATCCGAAATTTTGCCGAAAGCTCCCGGAAAATTCCATTTGCTCCGATTTGCGCGCAGAGTCTATATTAAATGTCCAATTTCGATTCTACAAGCTCTGCTTCACCGAATAAGCTCCCTACAGTCACTGTTTAATGTTGCACAGTTCCTGCGGGAGTCCGGATCATCACC
>CM055080.1:2966634-2982313 GCA_029204045.2 Tillandsia leiboldiana | reverse complement strand
GCCTTGGGAAGGGGAAGAGAGAGAGAGAGAGAGAGGATGGAGAGGAGTAAGAAGTAATGATTAGAGAGGGTTTAAACCTGGGGAGGGGGGGGGGGGGCGCTTGGGGGATAAACCTGGGTGGGTTTTATCCAGGGATATCCCCGTTTGGGAGGATATCCCAAACGGGGATATCCCAATATTGTTTGGGGATAAAGGGGGGATATCCCTCTTTATCCCCAATCCAAACGGACCCTATGATTTTTACTATTCAACCAACCACCCACTAAACCCTAAGGAACCACTATCATTCTAACCGCACATCTTTTAATCCTAGGACTAAAAACTTGATAGCATCAATGACTTGGTACTATCGATAGTATTCCAATAGTATATATATATATATATATAGATATATATATATATATATATATATATATAGTATATATAGATATATATATATATATATTATATATATATATATATTATATGATTAGAGATATATATAACATAAAAGAGACATGCACACAAAAAATCATAATTTTCAAAATCAAATTCTCCGATTTTTAATATTATTCTTTTTAAAAATGTTTAATTAATTAATTTTTACATTACAAATTTATGAAATTTTATAAATATATATTATTCTTAAGCGTATTTTAATAGTTTAGATCTTGAGATTTTCTAAATTTATATTTATATTTATTTAAAAATTTATATAACTTATGTAATTGAATCCCTGCTCTCTGTGTATCTCTCTCTCTCTCTCTTATACTTAAGTTGTATAACTTATATAACTTAAATAACTTTAACTTTTGCATCACTAGTAAATCTTACACTTCCATTCTAAAATTTATAAAAATTCAAATAATTTTTAATAAAAATAAAAAAATTAATAACACAGAGAGTAAAATTATAATCTTTAAATTTAAAACTAAATAAAATATATCTCTCATTTTAAAATATACTAGTAGTATAGCTCTAAATTTTTTTCTTATTTTATATCTATTTTAATTTTTAATAATTTGATATTAAAATAATTATACTTATATATTCTAAAAAAATATACATCTTATATTTTAATCATTTTAAAAAAAATACTAATTATTTAATATGACGTAAAATGTATATTTCTTTTAAAATGTATAGAAACTTTTTTTTCTTAATAGATAAATTCTTTTAATATGTAGTGTTGTGTCCCAACAAGACTGGTCATGTTTAGCAATGCTACTTGTACACTCCGAAAGTGACATATATCTTATAATTTATTTATTTTAGAATGTGGCTACTTCACTTGTTATTTTGAAATAACGAATAAAATTTATAAATTTATTTCATCCTAAAATTGATAAAGTGTAACATATACATATCTTTCGGAATGTACAACTAGTATTTTTCTTCGGGCACTCTCTGTGGTTTTTTTTTTTTTTTTTTTTTTTTTTTTTTTTTTTTTTTCTCTGTTTTTATTTTTGCTCCCATTGGTTCTTCCTCTGCTTGTCTTGTATTGTACTCCCTACTATGGTACGACCACAATCAATCTATTGGGAACAAACAAGTTGGATGGGTACAACAAAGTTTGGTGAGAGAGGGATATTTTAGTGAAGGAAAAGGAGGGATGAACCCAACCACTACCTACGGGACCAAACATAACGGATCCCCAGAACGAGGGGCCTCCCACTTTCCGTTCTATTTTTAAGGCTAATCCGAACGCATTTGAACAGCGCCAAAATACTATTAAGGAGATCACTTAATGTTATTAAATTTTCTACTCTTTCACAAAAGAATGTGGGGTTAGTCTGTGAAAGAATGTGGGGTTAGGTTGGTGGTGTTTTCTGACAGTATTTTTTTAAAAAATAAAACTTATGTATATAACAAGCTAATATAAATATAAAACAGAAGTATAAAATTTATTTTTTTTTAAGAGAGAAAGATAGAATGATATTCGTTTCGTTTATTTTAAAATAAATTTAGCTAAAAATTATAAAATAATTAGACTTCGAATTCAAAATCTTATATATCAACTATCAAACTCTTTGTCACTTATATTAGGAGCAATTGATATAAATATAGAATTACTATATCACTCTTTTTTTTTTTAGAACAAGTTTGTCCTCACTTGAAAATAAATTTAATTAAAGTAAATCTTTTAATTAATTTAATTATTTTATTAATTAATTATCTAATTATTAAATAATTAACCAATTGATTTAGTAATTTATTAAATTATTTGTGGTTGATTAAATTATTAATTAACAATACTCATTGTTAATTATTTTACTAATTAATATTTAGAATTATCTGACAATAATTAATTAAAATAATTAATTTTTTATTTAATTAATATTTTTATATTAATTAATTAGATAAAATATTATTATTTTAATATTATAATTATTTTTATTCTTATTATTTCAATCTAACTATCCAATCACTATTTTTTTTTTTCAAAAATAATTCAATTTTTATCCAAATGCAAAATTAGCTTTGAACATTTCTGTTTATTTTAATAATTATACCTATATTTGGAATAAATAATTTTTATTTATATTCGAACACTACAATAAAATTATGCTATAGCGATACTTTTAAATATTTCTAAAATTTTAAAAAAAATATCGCTGGTAAAAATATTGACACTTATTATTAGTGTCGCTATATGTAAAGTCGCTAGAATGTATAGCGACTCATTATTATAATGTGTCTCAGAAATATGTGTTTATAATTTAATTTTGAATATAGATGGAATATATATAGGGCACTTACACAAAAATATCATAAAAATATGTCACTATAACCTAATTTTGTTGTAGTGGAATCAAACGCAGTCCTATAAAGTTTAGTAAATTATTGGTAAAATAGTATATATATAACTTAAAAGATAAAAATAGTTAGAAGGATAGATCCAATGGTGAAAAACTTAAGTACTTAATTTTTTTAATAATTTATAAACTTATCTATTGATACAATATAAAATTATTAAAATAGTATATATAACTTAAAAGATAAAAATAGTTAGAAGGATAGATTTAATGGTGAAAAATTTAAGTACTTAAATTTTTTAATAATTTATAAACTTATCTATTGATACAATCTAAAATTATTAAAATATTTAACTTTAATAAATCAAAATTTAAAATATGTATTGCCACTCTCTCTACTATTTTTTTCATATTGAATAATTATATTTAATTTAAATTTTATATTTTAAATTATTTTTTTTAAAAAAAATTTAAGGTTTATTTTGCACAAAGTGTACATTGCACATGCTCTTTTATTTGTATTTATTTATTTATAAATGTACTTATTTATTTATAAATCTATAGACAGGTATATATTTAGTTAGCATTCATTTTAATTATTTATATCTTTATATATTTATTTATTAGTTTTAACAAGTGGATGATAAATCTAATTTTGCTGTAATTTCAATTATAATATTTGGATTTTTTTTGTACAGTTTTGACAGCAAAATTTTGACTCAACTATGCCACACCAAATACAAAATTTGAATTTTTATGTAGCTACAATATAGGTGTAGTTCTAATTATATCTAAAAAGATAGTTTTCTAGTATAAATAATTATCTTAAATTTTATATTAAAAGAATCATCAATTACTTGAATCCAACCAGATAAAAGTTTGAATAATAAAATTTAACTTTTAAAATATAAATAATCCAAATAAAATAGGCTGCAGTTTCAGTAAGCTTTATATAATTCTATCTAATTGCATTACTAGTCTCTATCCATTATATGTGTGTGTTTATCATGCTAAGCGTAATCTCGGGGGGTTTTTTGCAATTAGTTCCTTAACAAAAAAAAGTTTACAAATATTTTTTTAAAATTTATATTTATAAAATTAATTTTATTTTTGTCATGTAAATGCCACATAAGCACTAAGTATTTAAGTTGAACGCGAGAAATAATTTTTCATATTTAAATATAGTAAATTATTTATCGGGTGGTTCGAAGTAATTTTTAGAATTTGTTAAAAAAGAGAAGAGAATAAGATAAAGCGGGAATAAAAAATTCGTATTTAAAGTAAATTTTTAAAATTTGATGGATGAAAAGAAAAGAAGAAGAGAATGAGGCAAAGCGGATATTTTTAAAGATTTGATGAAAAAAGAAGGAGAAGAGATGAGGAAAATCGAAAATGAAAAATTCATGTTTGAACTAATTTTTGAATATTTGGTGGAGGGAAAGAGAATGAGAAGAGAAAAGGCAAAACAAAAATAAAAAAAATGAGTGCTTGAAATAGTTTTTCACGATTGGATTGATGTGAAGAGAGAAGGAGATTTGATGGATGTAAAAAGAAAAGGAGATTCAAAGAAGATAAATCGAAAATTTGTTTAGATACGATAAATCCATTCATCATATTTAAAGCATGGTAAATTATTAGACACTATAAATTATTTACTGTGTTTTAATCGTGTTTAACTTAAACACTTTTATTTCTAATGCTTGTATTGCGCTTATGTGACTCTTACGTGACAAAAATAAAATTAATTTTATAAATATAAAATTTAAAAATTTACTTATAAAGAAACATGAGAGCATCAATTAAAAAATATATATATGTAATCGTTCAACATTCTTGATATCATTTGATCATCTCAATTGGCACATAACGTCTACTGCCTTTTTCAAACTATGCAACCTTTTTGCTTTGATCAGCTCAAATGTGCAATCAATCTCTTACAAAAATATAAAAATATTATCGACGGTCCTAACGCAAGTGGTAAAGAAATTAATGATTAATATTCGAGATTTCGAGTTTAAAATTTAATTATTTTATATTTTTAATTAAATTTATTTTAAAATTAAACGAAATAAATAACATATTATTTTTTTCTCAAAAAAATAATAAAAAAAAACATAAAAATATTAGAGCCGATTGAACAATAACCCTAACATATTTATAAATAGATAATATATTTATAAATAAATAGAATATATATTATTAAAG
Organism: Tillandsia leiboldiana; assembly: GCA_029204045.2. Taxonomy (NCBI): domain Eukaryota; kingdom Viridiplantae; phylum Streptophyta; class Magnoliopsida; order Poales; family Bromeliaceae; genus Tillandsia; species Tillandsia leiboldiana. Next base: position 2,977,373 of record CM055080.1, on the reverse strand, counting down.
TTGACATAACCGATTCTATTAAAATAAATATACAAAAGAATATTTAGGACTGAACTGAAATAAAATATAAAATTTAAAGAAGGATAGCAATCAATGATTTAATTACTTGATTCCAAAAAATGATAAAAGCTTGGTGGCCTCTTTTGTGGTGGGGAAGAAATGAAAAGAATGGTGCACCTTTGATTTGACAACTCCGTACAGCTGCAAGAAAGATGGTTGAAAATTGTATGCAGATTCCCCTCAACAACAAACAACAGAATAAATAATAAATAAATAAATAATGGGTAGGTCACTTAGGGCAATTGTTAGTTTAAAGAGGTTAATAATCTGTTTTTGACAAATGATTAAATTGAATCAAATTGTATTCGAAATTATGGTATTCTAGTTTTTCTGTGCGACTTGACTGGGTGGTCGGCAGTGAGAAAATATTTATTATTGATGTACCGAGCCCGTTGTACATCAAACAGACGTAAAAAACGGACTCAGCATGTGAAAACGATAAAAATCGATTATTTTTGGGCAAATAAGCCTAACGGGCCGAAATTCGGGTGGGCCGGTCCACGAGCCCGTGGGCGTTCACCGGGCGCAGCCGACGCCGCAGGACGCCACGTGGCGGCTTGTGATTCGCCGTAATCAGCGGCGCTGATTAGCTGGCGCACGCGGGCGACGACCGAGTCAACGACGCGGGCGCCACGCGGCGCCCTGCGTCTGGGCGGGCGCCAGCCGCCCCGTACGCAGGGGCGGGCCACGCGGCGCTCCCCGAGCGGGTTCCCTCCTGCTGTTTCGTGGAGCGGGACACGCGGCGCGCCGTTGTTGGCGGACGCCGCTGTCCCGTGTTCAGCCGGATCGTGTGTGGAGCCCGAATTGGTTTAGCCCACTTGACTCAAGAGGAGCCTTGGTTTTTATCCCCTTTCCTCTCCCATTTTCTCTTGATTGGGATTCTTGATGCTCTGTTGTTTTTTTGCAGAGTTTCTTCTTCTGGTCCTCCACCTTCTATAGAATTTCGGAAATTTTTGGAGTTCGCGGCATTGGTGTTTTTCCCGTTTCGGCGTGCTTCGACATTTCCTTTTCGGTGGTTTTCTCCGTCGCAATTTCATCCGTGGGTCCCCTGGACCAGACTCGAGGGAAATTTTAGCCGATTTCTATGGCAGCATTTCCGTGAGAGGTAGATCTTCGATTTCCGTATTTACCGTTTCTCTCAGTTTTGGGTTTTTAATGGGTTTTTCGGATCATCTTAGAACCCCTTCCTTGTTGTGGAATTTTTTCCGGACAGCTGAGATTGTTCTATTTTTATTCGGTGCTCCGTTATCGGATTTTTGGTCTGTGAGGACTCGATCGACATCTACACTTCGTGAGGATCGCATTCATATTTTTATTGGGATTTTTGGAAGTCATCTCGCAAGTGAAATTTACTTTTTCTCAGACAGATGTGCGACAACGATGTCGTTTTACTGATTTTGGATTTACTGCAGTTTTTGGCTCATATCTCGGTGGTCGGGAGGATTTTTTGGGTATTTTTGGGCTCGTTGGAATCGTGGAACCTGAGGATTACCCCGTTCAGTTTCAGCCAATTGGACTTCGAATCATTGCGCGCATCTAGGTGGGTTGCTTTCGTTTTCAAAACCGGTGGACGGTTCTCTAATTCTATGTGTTGGTGAACATGCATGTTTGTGAGATGAGATAGAAGGCATGTTGGTGAGAGAAGATATTTTCTTTTGTTGATATTGAGATCATGTTGGTTAATGTTCCTATTTACGATCAGTCAAATTAAATGTTATTATTGGAACTTTGACCTAGCACCCCTGTCATATGTTGCATGTTCAACCAGACTAGTAGAAAACCCCAACTTGGGCTAGTTTATTTATGCTTTAGACCCTCCCACACTTTTATTCGTTTTTCTTGGACTTAGAGTGTTCCTCGCCCGGGTAGTGGGCCGAGTGGTCGGGTTGTTGTGGGATGCATGTTACACTCATGTCTGGAGGCCGAGTGGAGTCTGATAGCTGTGGTTAGATCGGTGCTAGTCTTGGGAGCCGTCTGAGTCGATGGTGGGTCCCAGCTGTCGAGTATTTCCAGCTAGTGGTTTAGAGATGTGATTTGGGTACTATCGATCTTGTTGATCGTGAATTTGGATTATAGCCTGCATGAGCCATATTGAGCTCGACAGAGATACGCGGATACTTTCCTTAGTGGGGTCGCACCCCTCGAGTGCCGCTCCGGAGCTAGGCCTGTTACTTTGCTATCGCGACCTGTCGATGCAGTCCTTCTGGCTGGGCCTTTTTTTAGGCAATCATGGACGCCCTACGTAAGTCCAGTCCTCCGTGGATGTAATGGCAGAGGTGGGGGCGCAGGTTTGACTGGACCCTATGTGGCAGTCAGTGTAGATTGGGTGATTGTTTTATCGAGAGATGGTAGATGCATTATGTTTCATCTGTATCACCCCTTGAGCATTTAGATAGAGGCATAGTAGCTGTAGAGTTATTTCTAGCTTTTCCTTTTTAGTACTACATATGTTACTTTATGCCTCTAGTAGACTTAGTGGACAGACCGTCGAGCTTGGCGGCGATACCCACTGAGAACTACGTGACGGTATAGTTCTCACACCCTCTGTCGGTGACAGTTTTGCAGAGGCATCTTCGCTAGTTCCTACCTCTATTGCTGTTCTTCTTCTGGTCGAGACAAGAGAGCCGCGAGCTAAATCCCTACCTGTCTTTGGAGAATAGCTGTACCCCCTTGTTGGAGATTTGTAGTACAGTCAATTAGATTGGTATATTTACTCTATTGAGAGTTTTCTTTTTTGAGAGACTGATGTATGGTGAGGATCTGACTTGTACTGTGAGCCTGTACACTGATTTAGTATTATTTAGTTTACCTCCTCGTTTGGGTTCTTAGATGTTGTATTAGAGGATAATGTATGATGATTATTTTTTGGAGATGGATATTGTATTTTTATTTTCAGTTGTACAGTGGTTGGATTTTAGTTTTACAGCAGTTACTTTCCAACTCTGATATCTGTATAGTGGTTAGTATTATCTTTTGCAGTTAGTCGCTTCGTCTATACGGGGTATCCCGTATGGTGGCGGATCTGTTGGCGGGCCCGGATGGCAGTCTCGACAACGGGGCGTGACTAATTAGAGTGGTATCAGAGCCTAGGATGTAGGTCATGGTGGACTTAGAAACCCTAGGCTTGTGGTTGGACCATAGGATGACTTCGTGAGAGTCGTGATTTATAGCGAGAGTCCTGATTGAGTTTTATACCTCTCCCAAGGGATGAGATGAGTGATCGGCATGTTTATTCTCCTAAGTGATTATGTTGGCTGCAGACAACATAAAGTTGTGGAATGAGTGGTATGCTCTAGACTTTCACTAATTGGGTCGAGTGTTTGTTGTGTGCTGATTTGCGGTTTTCGTTGTGGTGAGCGGTGTCTCCCTGACGCTAGATTCTGACCCATGTGCATCCAGTCGTAGCAGTGAGTCAGAGCTTTTAGATTCGGGTCAGATACCCAGATTGAGGTCAGAGAGCTTCGGACCCAAATGGCAGGATTGTTTGAGGCTTATCGGCGGAGTCGTGAGCAGCTGCTTTGGGTGACACAGTTGTCGGAGCACCGGGCAGCAGCCGACAATGCTTTCCTCATGAGACCACCCCGTTGAAGTCACTACAACAAAATTATGCTATAGCGACACTTTTAAGTGTTTCTAAAATCTATGAAAAAAATGTCGTTGGCAAAAATACCGACACTTATTATTAGTGTTGCTATATGTGCCGTCGCTAGGGTGTATAACGACACATTTTTGTAATGTGTCCCAAAAATGTGTCCCAAAATGTGTCCTTATAATCTAATTTTGGATATAGATGAATATAAATAGGATACTTATACAAAAGTATCACAAACATGTGTCCCTATAACCTAATTTGTTGTAGTGAGTATCCTCAGCGGCAGCGATTCTAGTGGCGCCGATGGAGCGAGCAGCCCCTCCGTGCTAACGATTAGTGCCGAGACACCGAGGCAGGGCGGATAGCTGAGAGCAGATGAGCTGTGGGACATCATGGATCGACTAAGCCAGTTTCGGCAGTTGGACTCGACCCTTTTCGTAGGATTGAGTTTAGAGCCTCTAGAGGAGAGTCAGTGGCGGCGGTGATGGAGAGACTATTTGAGAGCCTTCTTGTGCCAAAGAGTTTACACAGTTACTAAACTATGCGCAGAGGGACGAGGCGCATAGGATATGTGTGTTTGAGAGAGGGTTGCGCCAGGATACCTCCAGCTTGTCGGTCCCTCCGACTACGGATTTTGGATGCCTCGATGGAGTAGGCGTTGTATTTGGAGCGTGGCACTATAGTTCCTGGGGGCAGGGACTTGCCGCCTAGGGCGAGTTCTGGAGAGAAGTATCCGACGCCAGATGATGGAGGACAGATCAGTAGGCAGCGGCCTTTTCGATTCCTGTCCCAGGGTTGAGGATTTCTTAGGCGCTACAGGTCGGGTGGACCCCCGATAGCAGCATCAACATTAGTATCAGCAGCGGTGGTAGCATAGATGTGTGATCAGAGGCAGGGGCCCTGCTCCCTATTTGGATAGTCTAGATATTTTTAGGCAAACTGGACTTTGACGTCTAGGCAGACTGAGCGACGACCACCTGCATCGAGCGGATGAGTCTGTGCCGCCCGGTTGGAGGGCACCACGGCGGTGGACTGTGTTGTCACAAGTATGATTTTCCTTACAGTAGTATGAGTTAGAGCATTTTGCATTTCTGTATGGACTAGAGGTAGAGTCGTTACCACGTGCACTAGAGGTACAGGTTCCTGTTGGTGTTGTGCACGTGGAGGAGGCTATGGATCATGTCCAGTGCAATTGAGGTCGCGTGTCACGCCCCAGGGTCGAAACTGCGATCCGGGCCCGCCAACAGATCCGCCGCCCATACGGAAAGTCCCGTATGGACGAAGCGTCTAACCTGCAAAATATAATACTACAGCTACACATATCAGAGCTGAAAAATATACTACTGAAATAACATAATACATCTCCAAATAGTACAAGTCTGAACCTCACAATACAAAAGTCTCTAAAAAATAAAACTCTCAAAAGTAACTATCCAATATGCTCAAAGGGTGATACAGATGAAAATGATGCATCAACTCTAACCCAATATACTCAATCAACTCAATCACAATGACTGCCACATGGGGTCCAGTCAAACCTGTGCCCACCTACTGCCATTACATCCACGGAGGACTGGACTTACGTAGGGCATCCGTGACTGCCAAAACTGGCCGAGCCAGAAGGACTGTGTCGACAAGACGTGATAGCAAAGTAACAGGCCTAGCTCCGGAGCGGCACTCGAGGGGCGTGACCCCATCGAGAAAAGTATCCGCGCATCTCTGTCGAGCTCAATATGGCTCATGCAGGCTATAATCCAAATCCATGATCAACAAGATCGGCAATAACCAACATCACATCTTTAACTCATGGGCTAGAAATACTCAACAGCCAGGACCGCCGTCAACCCAACGGCTCCCCAAATAGGACATCAACTCAACATGTAAACTCACAGCTCATCTGCTCTCAGCTATCCACCTTGCCTCGGTGCCTCTGCACTACTCGTCGGCACGGAGGGGGCTGCTCGCTCCATCGGCGCCACTGGTATAGCTGGAGATGCCACTGCATGGGAAGAAAGTACTGGAGGACACTCAGACGGTGCTGCAACTGGCTATGCTCTCTGCCCGACAGGCGCATCAAACATTCCATGACTCCTCCGGGCGTCGAACAGCCTCCGACAACTGTGCCATCTGGGCCCATAACTCCTGGGTCTTGCTCTACCCTGATAGCTCTGCCTCCCGCTGCTCGGGTTACTCATCAGATGCGGGATGTGCCCTCCTCACTGCACGGCGTCTCAGGGGCATCATAGTCCACTACACAATAACAAACATCAGGACACAATAGCCATTCGACCCAATCCAGCAAAAGTTTAGGACATGTCATCCATTCCATAGCATTATGTTGTCTGCAGCCAACATAATCGCTTAGAAGAATAAACATGTCAATCACTCATCCCATCCCATGGGAGAGGCATAAAACTCAATCAGGACTCTCGCTATAAGTCACAACTCTCACGTAGTCATCCTAAGATCCATCCACATGCCAAGGGTTTCTAAGTCCATAATGACCTACAATCTAGGCTCTGATACCACTCTAATCTGTCATGCCCCAGGGTCGAAATTGCGACCCGGGCCCGCCAACAGATTTGCCGCCCATACGGAAAGCCCCGTATAGACGAAGCGTCTAGCCTGCAAAAGATAATACTACAGCTATACAAATATTAGAGCTGAAAAGTATACTACTGAAATAAGATAATACATCTCCAAAAAGTACAAGTCTGATCCTCACAATACATAAGTCTCTCAAAAAATAAAACTCTCAAAAGCAACTAATTACTAAAATCCAGCAGACTGTACTACAAAACTCCAAAAATGGTACCACTATACTCCAAGGACGGTAGGGAACTAGCTCGCGACTCCCTCGCCTCGATCAGCAACAGAAGGATCAGCAACAATCGCAGAAGACTCTGCAAACAAAGGAAAGGAAAGAGGAAGGGGGGAGCCCCAGCGGTGTGAGAACTACACCAATACGTAGTTCTCAGTAGGTACCGCCGCCACCAACCCGACGGTCTGCCCACTAAGTCTACTAGAGGCATAAGATAACAGGAAAACTGTAATAATGTAAAGATAACTGGAAAGAGTCTACATCTATCATGCCTCTATCTACAATGCTCAATGGATGATACAGATGAAAATGATGCATCGACTCTAACCCGAAATACTCAATCAACCCAATCACAGTGACTGCCACATATGGTCCAATCAAACCTGCGCCTTGTAATAACCATGATTTTTGAAACCGAAATTAAGTTTAAATAAAAATTTATGGATTATTTAATTAAAAAAATAGATTATTAATAGTGTAAATATGGCCCAAAATATCGACTTTTGATCAAAATCTGATCTCAAAAATCTGAGATCACTAGTGCGACCGTCTCGTCGAAACAAGAAAGATTGATATTCACATGTTTTAGATCCGACGGTCGGATCTTCCGCAAATCAGCGAAGAAGTTGCGGGCCCACAACTTAAGTTGTGAATAGTAACGCCTGATTTATTTTCCCCTCTCGACCAACGTCGGCTGTTTCGCCGTCTGGACCCCAAACATAGTAGTATGAGTAGTCAATTCTAGCTAATTTTAACATTCCGAATGCAATGACACTGACAGAATTCGCGTTTGGCGACCCTGATACATCGGAATGCGTGCCTAATAATGAAATTCACTATATTTTATGGGCTGAGAATTTTAGGAGCACCGAATCAAGAAAGCAAATACACTTGAAAGGTCTCAACAAGCCGGACGTTGTGGTGAAATCCATTTTTTAATTTGACGACCCGTGCATCTCGAAATGCGTGAAAAAGCCGAAAAGCTGAGTATTTTTGCAAGAAACCCTATTTTTCTTGGACCAAATAATTAAAGGATTTAGGTGAAGGTCCTGGTAGCATTTGTTACCTACAGTAGGGGTCTTGGAGCATTTGGTGGGCTGTGTGAGTTCTTTGCAATTTTGCATAAAACCATGCATTAATGCTATGGCTTTTGGTCTTCATGGAGGGGAGCACGAGGGGTTAATAAGGATTCCAAAGCATCACTGCTCTTCTTTGCACATTCCACACAAAGCCCTGGGTGAGAGGGTTGGCCAAGGAGACACCACCCACCAAGTTGAACCCGAGAGTGAGAGAGTAAGAGAGAGGTTGCACTCAAGTTCTTCCAACTTGCTCCCTGCGCCCTCTGGAGTGTTCTCCTGCGTCTGGAGATTGAGCCCGAGTTTGCTGGGTGCCTGCGCGACGCGGGGGAGGAGAACCGGCCTCAACTCATCTTCTCCAACTCCGGCAAAAGTGAGTCTCTTCCACCTTTGGTTTTAGCACTTGAGACCCTTGGAAGTCAACTCTGTAGAGTCTAGAGATGCCACACACCAATTCCCAGCCTTTGGGAAGCCCCGGGTTGCCGGCGGGAGAAATATTCCCGCCGAAACCCTAAAAGGCTCCGCCGCGGCCGTGCGTTGCAACCGTTGGCTCAATGCCAAACCAAAATGGTGGGCTTGGACTGTAGAACCTGTAGATTATCTCCACAAAATTGGTAGAGTTTGGTTGAGTGTGTGCGTCGCAAATTGAAACCCTAGTTTTCGGGTTTTTAAGCTTCGGCCGATCTCTTTGCTCCGGCGCCGGCGTCACTCCCCACCGCCGGCCACTTGCCCGAGAAGCTTCCTGGGATCAAGATGAACCCATCCATGTTTTTTGCATGGAGCCCATGTAGCTCAGATGGAGTTTCACCATTAATGGTGGAAGCTCGGGCCGAGCTTGCTCCGCCGCCGCCACCGCGCGTGTCCTGTCTTCGGGCATAGGTCTAGGGAGTTTTGTGGGGTCGAGAAGCACCTGTAGGTGCTGTTGCTTGTGACCCAGAACCCCAAAATGGATAGTCACCATGGTTGGGCCAAGGTGGTGCCCGAGTTTCATCATCTTCTTCTTGTTCTCGGCCAACCGTGGGTGCAAAGATGCCGAGCTTGGATAGGATGAGTTCCTGCTGCTCTGAGAAGCGACTTCACCAAGTTAGAATCTCCCAGATCCGAGTTTTTACAAGTTTCTGCTTGGGTTGGGTTTGTGTGTGTGTGTTAAGCTTGGTGCACACCATGTGTTTGATAGAATGCCTCAAAGAGCTCGAAATAGGTTTAGCCATCTGTGACTATCCAGCAAGTGAGCTTTTGCTTCCACACAATCCCCTGAGCTTGATGCTCACTTCAGTTGCAATTTTGACTGAGTGGATTTTTGTATGGAGCATCTATGGCTCTTAGAGAGCTTGGGAGCTTGGATCTTTTGATCCAGCAGCAACTAGGCTGCAATTGGGTGAGCCCTCAGTTCCCTGTGATGTCCTGAGCATGATGCTCAACTTGGTTGTGGTTGGCACAAGCAGAAAATTAAGTTATGGTAATTAGATCCATATGTGGGTCGAATTGATCCCGGGGCTGTTTAGTGACTTAGCAAGTTCGCCGCAGTGAGCCTCTGTCTAATTTGAGGTCAATGAACGCGATGCTCACCTTAAAATAGGTATGTGTGAGTTGTTCCCTGATCCATGTTCTTGTTATTGCCTAGATTTCTTATTGAGCCTGCCTTTTTATTGATCAGCATGATCTCATATTGCTATATTTGCCTTACTTATGATCTTTATCAGTTATCAGTTTATATTATGCCTGCATGATTGATCCTTAGCTTGCTTCCACATATTATGATTTTATTCCTGGACATTTGCCATGCTTGATTAGTCATTAGCTAGCTTGCACACCTTTACTTGATTATCAGTATATCCTGATCCATGTTATAGTGATTGTTTAGTTATATCTTGCATATGTTGAGATTCAGTTGGCTTTCTGCCATTGCATTCCTATTGGGATTTTTCCCGGTTTGTTGCCGATTACCATGAGTCGAGATTTGTTGCTTTCTGCTATTGCATCCCTGTTGGGATTTCCCGACTTGTTGCCGATTACCCGGTCGGTGGACCGTGAGCTTGAGCATTAGCATTTTGATCTCCACAGAGCTAGCTGTTCTTTCACGAACATTAGCGGAGTCGCGCCCCGTGTGTATGTTCTTTACCGTAAAGTGGTCAGCAGTGGCGACCCGTGAGCCCGTTGGGGTTATAACAGCAGATTGGTGTACAGGTGATATTTTTCCTGAGGTCTTGTTGACCAATATGGTGGCTTCGATTGGGTATTTTGTTGTTCACCTTTGATGCATAATTACCTGTTTAAATCTACTTTACATCATACTCTTATGATTGCCCAGTGTTTGCTCAGTTTCATTCAATACTTACATCAGCATGCTCCTATTATGATCTATATCTGCTTTGCTTATTGTTGATATTATCCGCACCATGATATACATTATGCTTACCTAAATTGATATCTTACTATCCGCTAGTTATTGTATGCCAGTAGGTACGATCTGCTATTTCACGACTCGTCGTGCCCACTGGGATACACTGTCGATGTATCTCACACTCCCTGTGACCATTTTTCAGGTCGGTCGGGTGCTGGGATGTCGGGACGTGTTGGTGAGGTTCCGTGATAGCAAATGACCCGTGGCAGCCGTTAACTTTATTCTTCCGCATATTTATGTAAAAATGTTGTAATCATTATGTTTACCTAATCTTTTTAGAAGTGTGTAATTTAGACTACTCTAGTATTTGCTGTAAGAGCTTAGCCGAGCATATATAGAAAAGGCTCAATTCCAAGGGGATTGGGAATTTTCTATATAGGTGGCGGTCTGTCATGCCCTGGCTTGCTTTCAAAATCTGATTGAAAAAAAAAAAATAAAAAAAATTAGACTCTGTTTTTGAACTCGGGGCGTGACACGCCACCTACTCTGCCATACATCCACGGAGGACTGGACTTACGTAGGGCGTCCGTGGCTGCCTAAAAAAGCCCAGCCAGAGGGACTGCGTCGACAGTCGCGATAGCAAAGTAACAGGCCTAGCTCCGAAGCGGCACTCGAGGGGCGCGACCCACCGAGGAAAGTATCCGCGCATATCTGTCGAGCTCAATATGGCTCATACAGGCTATAGCCAAATAAATGATTAACAAGATCAATAGTGCCCAAAACACGCTCTAACTCACTAGCTGGAAATACTCGAACAGTCAGGAACCGCTGTCAACCCAACAACTC